>CM039135.1:44788573-44909900 GCA_022036555.1 Microstegium vimineum
ACATTGTGTCGATTTGTTGTAATTTCAGTATAATATTAACTAAATTAGGTCCATCTATCCCATTTTCTTAAAATGTGTCTATTGCTTTTATGGACAATAAGTCTATGATAATTCTTCTATATCTTCAAATTATTCGATCATAGAGTATCTAAGTAATCGGCACTGATAATCAACACTAACTAATGTGCACATATACTAATAAGAAAAATGAGACGTGTCAATCCCTAAAAGTAAAGTTTTCAGTAAAACTACTATCGCCATGAAATTATGATCGAAATGACGGGTTTAGAATAATTTTAAGATTTGAGATTTGGCTAATTATATCTTTTTATACAACACCTAATCAGATCTTGTTATTGCAAGTCTTAAATACTCCTTCCGTCCCAAAATGCTAGTCATTTTATGATTCAAACTTTGTCTCTGTATATATGTCGTTGTAGCTCTATAATGCGTCTAATCCTGTCGTCCACTAGCTGAAGTTGAAAAATCTACCAATGGAGTAGGAGTAGTACACTAGTACTAGTGGCGCATTTGGGTATTTTCGTTCCTACTTAATCTTTGGGATAAAATCTAGAACGTCCTCTAATATGGGACAGAGGGAGTAATTCCTAATGATATATGATGAAGTACCTAGCCTCCAATTGTTCCAGTAATTCCTAATGATATATGATAAAGTACCTAGCCTCCAATTGTTCCTTTTGAGCTGTAGGTTTGTATTATAGTTTACTCTAAAAAAAGGCTTGTATTATAGTTTCCTTTTTAGCTGTAATTTAGTACTATTCGGATTTTTTTTTGAACTCAGGACTATTTGGATTTATTAGCAAAATGCAAATGGGGGAAGATATGGATTTCGTCGTTGGACTACAGTCCACGGGTGGGTCCCGGTCCAACTTGGCAACTTGGCCAACGGCTTGTGCGTGTGGTAATTCACAAAATTCTCCCTGAAAACTTTAGAAAAAGTCTAGTCGACGCGCTGTGTGCGTGGCCGGACCACAAAAGCCGGCTTCTCCCCCGACCCCGGCGCCCCCACCGCCGCCGCCGCCGCCACCAGCTCCCACCGCCGGGCGCACCCCGTCACCTCTCCACCAGCCGGGTACCCGGACGGATCTCCCACCTGGAGTCTGATCCGGGGGTAGTCGGAGGGGAGATCGAAGCTTGAGCAGAGGGAGCCAAAATGGTGAAGGATACGGGCTACTACGACGTGTTGGGCGTGGACCCGTCGGCCACCGAGTCCGAGATCAAGAAGGCGTACTACGTCAAGGTAAGCGGCCGGCTCCTCGCTCCCTCCTGCTCTGCCGCGGCCCGCGGGCGTTTGATCTGATTCCTGTCGCTGCTGCTGGTTGTGCTTGTGCAGGCGAGGCTGGTCCACCCGGATAAGAACCCGAATGATCCGCAGGCCGCGGAAAAGTTCCAGGTATACTTGTTTTGGCCATTTCTCAGCTTGTGGTATCTATGCTTTGCTCAGCTTACTGATGTTGCAGCGAGCTACTCTGCCTGTAGTGTACAATCCTCGATTCAATCGCTCAGCTAATAGATGCTACTGCGAGCCACTCTGACTGCAGTCTAGAATCCTCGATTCAATCAGATTAGGGACTTATTGCTCGACGCCAATGCCCAAAAAATTTATGCAGTGCTAACTGCCTGGTTTACTGGTTTAAATGGGTTTTGTTAGGCAGCTAGACGTATTACTTTTCTATAGAACGACTGTTCAGTGTTCACTTCAAGGATACCATAATATTGCTAATATCACAGTCCAAACAATCTATTACAGGAAGTATGATTAATAGGAATCTAGTTCTTAAACAACAGTTTTAGTTTGGCCGAGTGAACAAACTCTGAATCAGACATATATGACGCATTCCCCCACTGTTTTAGTGTTTACACTGAAGAGTTGTTCAATATCATTTTGTAATGCACATTTAGATAGTCATGCTCTTTGTAGCCTACAAAAATATCTGGCTGCTGCTTTAAGAATGGAGACATCAGACATGTCTCATAATGCCATTTTAAAAAGAAAGTTCGTGTTAAGACTTGTCATTTGTCTTGTTTTTAGAAATAGGACTGCTAATACTTGAGATTTGTGAATTTCTCAATTCCGCAACAAACTCCTTTATCCAAAGATAACATCATCAATGTAGGTTGAATGCTCTTTACTTGTCGCACTGAGTTAGGCCATTTCACTAGTATGGTGTCTGTGACTGTGTGCAGGGACAATATGATGGTATTTTACTTGTGACTCTGGTGATATTATATACTGACAAACTGTGATACGTGACTCTCTCTCCCTCTATCTGAGTATGTGACATAAAATGCATGCTTACAGTGAAAACTTTTACATCAATAATGGATGTTGCGCATTGCTACTGAATGGTTATATATATCTTATATGATTCTTCGTAACCAGTCTTAAAATAAGATTTGGTACCATTATGTGGCATCACTTTATGGGGAAAGATATGATGCTCTTTCCACAGTTTTGTTTGCAGCTTTGCATACTATTTTGTTCTCAATAGATTTTTTGTAACAGGAACTAGGGGAAGCATACCAAGTTCTCAGTGACCCCACACAGCGCCGAGCTTATGACTCGCATGGGAAAGACGGCATCTCAACGTACGTCCAATTACAAATAAATTACATGCTGCCGCTTGTCAAGGGAACTAGGGCTCGTTGGAACTTGAGAAAACTTTCCTATTCCTATGTGAATCAAACTATTTCAAACCAGTCCAATGCCTTCTTTTTTTGGCACTGCTTCTGCTCTTGGCAGGAAAAAATAAAACTTGAAGTGCTACCAAATGGCATGATTCTGCTGCATCTTATGAGTAGGAAGCAGAGGCTGGGGTGTTAGGTTCATAGAGTCAGGATTCATGATTAATCATCACGGATATTGTATTTGGAACTTTTTCAGAGCAAATAATATTCTCCCACTGAAGATGGGATTTTTTTTGGGTTAACTGGTGATTTCGCTCATGCTGCAAATAATATCTTATATAAGAGTGCAAAATACTTACTCACATGGTTTCAACATTCGACAGGGAAGGAATTATTGATCCAGCAGCAATTTTTGCAATTCTATTTGGTAGTGAGCTTTTTGAGGATTACATTGGTCAACTGGCAATGGCATCAATGGCTTCACTTGATAATTTTGGTGAAGATGAGGAGATTGATGTAAGAAAGCTGCAAGAGAAAATGCAGGTATGTTCCTTTTGCAGGATTGCTCTATGAACTTCCAGATAGTTGGTTAATAACTTAATTTCATCATAGTTGTTGGTCAATATCCCATCCATGTTTTTATTTCTTCTTATTTTTTCTTTTGCATTTCATACTCTTTCTGCAATAATATCATGCTGAATGTAAAAATAAAACTGCAGGCTGTTCAAAAGGAACGGGAAGAAAAACTTGCTGAGACACTGAAAAACCGGCTAAACACTTATGTTCAAGGAAATAAGGCAGAATTCATCCAGCATGCTGAAGCAGAGGTTTCCAAACTTAGCAATGCAGGTTTTAGCCGTTACTAACCAGCCCTTCTGTCCCTCAATGCTAAATATGTTTTTCCTTTAATCCCATGCTGCCTGTGTTAGTTGGTGTATGGTATTGAATAAGTTTTTATTCTCTCTTTTATTTATCATATGGTTCAATAGATAGTTAAATATCTTGACAAGTATTACTGCATTTAACATCACTCTTAAAACTGTTAACTTTAGTTGAATGTTGAAATATAACTGGATATCTGATTTCTTTTACAGCCACTTATTGAGTTTCTTCGCCTAAATGTTGCCGAAAATACAAGCATGAGAAGCACATTCGTATTTCTTAATGCCCTCTTAACTAATAACTGAAAATAAGGTTTGAAACTGACCTCTTATCTGAAGTAAAAGGTGTACATCAGATCGCAGCTGGCAGAGATGCCATTCTTCCTTCTCCCTGAAGTTTATGATAGTGTCATAATCCTATGTGATTTTTTTTGTTGCCAAACCTGTTGTTTAGTGTTACCACTATGCACTCGATCTTTGTTCACTTCAAGCTATTCATTTCATCTGTTCTTTCCAGGTAAGAAGTTGTGCTCTGTTAACTGAAGTTTTTTTTGTTTTGCTTATATGTCAGCATATGGAATTGTTATGTTGAACACTATTGGCTATGTATATTCAAGGCAAGCTGCAAAAGAACTTGGAAAGAAAGCGATGTTTCTGGGGGTTCCATTTATTGCTGAATGGTTTAGAGACAAAGGGCATTTTATCAAATCCCAAGTAACAGCTGCCACAGGTAACGTAGAACTAATCATTGTTTAACTGGAGTTTTGTCTGAAAATCTTGAAAGCATATAATGCATCTTTTGGCATCATCCATGTTGTTGTGCTACGTTTTTCATTTTTTCACACATTGTTGTCTCCTTATTTGGCAGGTGCAATAGCTCTTATGCAGTTGCAAGAGGACATGAGGAAGTATATGAGTGCTGAGGGCCAGTACACAGAGGGGGAACTTGAAATGTACATGGAAAACCACAAGAAAGTCATGGTTGATTCCTTGTGGAAGCTTAACGTTGCTGACATAGAAGCCACATTATCCCATGTCTGTCAAATGGTCTGTCCCAACAACTGCACCTTTCCGTCTGCAACCATTAGTACTTTATTAACACGGCCAGTGTAGCTGTAGATTTCTAACACTACAAATACCAGGTACTTCAAGACAGTAGTGCCAAGAAGGAGGAATTGCGCCTTCGTGCTAAAGGCTTAAAAACTTTAGGAAGAATTTTCCAGGTATTGCTCAATCTCTGTTTGTATAGCTTTTGAAGCCGTTGACGTTTCCAGTGTCTGAGTTGTATTCTTGCTCCACTTAGCGGGTTAAGCTCAACCCTAGCGAGGGGGAAACATCACAAGTGAAGAATATAGACAACATGGACGACAATGACGGCAGCTCCCCTGACTCATCCCCAAAGAGGGAGGCACATTTCACTCCTAATCAACCACCTGTTCCGGTAACAGCTCCTCGTCCTAAACACAATTGCTTTGCCATTGTAACACCATCAAGTTATTGATATCTTGGAAAAGCTTCATGCAAGCCACTGACTGACTTGCTTTCTTCTGTTTTCTAGAGCCCGTATGTGGAGGCACCTCATGTTAACGGAGTGTATTGTCCGTTCCCAATGCCAGCTGCTCCACCTGGCGCGCAGAGGGATCGAATCCCATGAGTCCAGATGAAATCCGCTTGTCCTATTGGCTCTGTTTAACATTGCCTGTAATACTAGATCATTTGCATGATGCGCCGTTTGAACTTGAAGTAGAGGAAACACAGGAGTCTGTCAGGTGTCCTCTGCGCTCCCGTTATTTTGGACTGTTGATGGCAGCCGTGTCTTTGTGTACAGGTGTGTTCTGCTATTATTGATCGATGTAGCTGTAGGTGTACATGTTATGGGTGATGTCCATTATTCTGTTGTCGACCTGTTCTATTTTAGCATAAACAGTGGTTACATTTCCATCCACGGGAAATGAAACGAAATTCTAGTCATTGTTTTCTAGTATCATTCAGAAGTCGGTGTTAATAGGGCTAAGTTTTTCATGAAACGAATTTGTTCAGACTTTCTTAATGCGTAGAAAGTATAGATTTTATCTCATAATGAAACAGCAAAAAAACAGTATCAGCAGCAGAAACGATTAGCTGAACAGGCCCGTTTGTGTGAAAATGAGGATTGCCTTCAAAATCTCACGGGGCAAGTTTTATTTTCCCCTGCTAGAATTTGGAACTTTTGAAATTATTGTGAAACTCCTGTCATGTAAAGAACCCTTCTCTGTTGGTGTGAAACATGGTCCAGTTCTGACAACGGATGCTTATGATACCTGATGACCCTCCACATGAAGTAAAGAACGAAATTCCTAGCATAGACTAGCAGAGTTTGCTGTTTCCAAGCAAACAAGGACGATTCCCCCGGTTTTTACCAAATTCTTGCACAAAATTAGTGTATTTTGTAAGGTAGAAATTTCATAAGAATCGTGTACAAATTTTAGAGAGTCAGTTTATTTGTATACAAGAAAAATAAAAGAGGGAAGCAATCCACTCGACGGAAGCCTTGCAACGCAAGCAGGCAGCAGGAAGTTGATCATCGTGGCCCTCATCCAGTCATCCGAAGCAGTTTCCGTGGTAGTACGGGACAAAGGTAACACCGTGATAGTGCCGTGACAGACTCGGATGCCAGATCACGGCGATTACCACACGGATTACTCCTCATCCTCCATGATCTAATCTACCAACGTAGCGGGCAACGGCGGCGTCACCCACGCCCCACGGCACATCCATTGCTCAGTCCACTCCGCCGTCCACCTTGTAGTCGTCTTACTCTTTCCGATCCGTCAGCCACCGATTGGTCAGGAGGCAGCGGCGGCGGCGGCGATGGCGTCCCAGGGCGACGGGTGGGGAGGCGGCGAAGACGGCAACTCGCTCTTCGAGGGCATGGTCCTCTTCGCGCCAGAACCCACCGCCGCCGCCGAGGACTCGGCCCCTGCCCCCGCCCCCGTCCCCGTCCCTGAGCCTGAGCTGACACCCGCCGCTCGCCCCGACGCCGACACGGCTTCGTCCGCGCCACCGCCGCTCGACGAGGACCTCTTCTCCGATCTCACCCTCCTCGCCCCACAGGACCCGCTCTCGCTGGAGCAGCAGCCGCCCCCGCCCCTACCCCCACAAGGCGCCGAGGATCGGAGCCACGCAGCGCCAGCCCCTGCTGCGGCGCTCTCCCGGCAGCCGTCCTCCTCGTCGTCTCTACGCAAGAAGAAGCGGGCCGTGCGCATCGGGTACGGCCGCTCGCCGCAGCCCGCGCCGCCTTCCCCACCTGCCACGGCTCCTGCTGCTGCGATCTCCGCTAGCAGTATTGCCTTCCTGGACGCTTCGCCGCATCCGACCGCTACTCGTACCCTCGACCAGCTCCCTGATCGGCAAGTCGATGTGGTCTATGCCAACGGCTACGAGGCACACGCGGAGGCGGTGGATGCGGATACCAATTCCCCGCGTGTAGATGAGGCGGCCCCAAAGGAGGAGGACGATGATGGGAAAGAGGATGGAGTTGCAGCCCTGGGGATCGAGGAGAGACTGGCTCTCCTCAGATCCCAAATCTCCGGCAAGCTCGACTCCATCCAGCAGAGGGCTGCTGCTGTGGCCGCCAAGAGGAGGCTTCTGGCTGGCCGGCGGAGGAAGGTGGCGGAGGAGGTGGCCTCCGTGGATTCCAGGCACAAGGATTTGGAGAGGGAGCTGGAGGAGGCATGCGAGACTGAGGACTTTGAGAGGGCAGAGAGGATCAGCGACTCCCTCGCTGCGCTCGAGAAGGAGAAGGATCGGCTGTTGACGGCGCTGCGTGATGCTGAGCTTGATTATGATTCAGTGGATTCGGAACTGCAGGAGGTGCTTGAGTCTCACATTGCTGCGGAGGAGGAAGCTGCTGCCCTTCTGCAGCAATTTGCAAAGGTAAATTTGCTTTGTCAGTACTGTATTAACTTGGCATAGAATTGTGGCTCCGAACAACCATTGATCAAATATTATTTTAGAGTAAGAAACACATAGGCATCTGAATTTCCACTCTCAAATATGAATTCTTGCTAATTATATATCATGTTTACAGTTTTTACCTTGTAATACAATTTCAGTGTAATCTTTCTTTGTTTGAAGAACAACATTATAGACATGATCTAGCAAGGGCTAATTTTCAACACAAGATAGAACATGTAAACTCTGGAACGTCCTATTGTATTATATGTGTAGTTTAACTATTCAATTTTTGTTGATGCTCCAAGGGATAGTCATCCACTATGTTTACTATGTAATTATTGGCAATTAAAGTTTCAAACAAAATAATATTTCCAACCTTCTGACTACAGGCTACAGAAGTGAGCTATCCTATATGATTGAAAAGGATACATATTACTATTTTACATGCGACTGGTTGTTGCTTAAGTTTCTGAATTAGGTCCTTGTGCTGCTTTGTCCAATATATCTTTTCTTCCTGTTATGTAACTTGCTGCAAACATCTAGTGCCCAAAACCACAATTAAAAGGAACCACTGCATACAATGATCTACAGTATAAACTAAATAGCTAGCATTCTATTTATGGTATAATTGCAATGGCTTCTACTCTTTTATCTTAATTCATGAAACTCTACCTTTCTTAGGATGCCACTGAACATGCTAATTCAGAGAGCAAGCAAGCACAAGAATTGTCCTCGAAAGAAATAGAAGGGTGGCAAACATCAATGGAGTTACTGGAAACAAAGAAGTTAGAAATGGAGGTTGAAACACAGTTAGTTTTAGAAGTACGTTCTGGGTTGGAAGGGTCAATAGGGCATTTGGTTGAAGAAGACAAACTAGAGAAAGATGCACTTAGTAAAAAGGGAGAAAACCTCACCAAGGAGTTAGCTGAGCTTCTAGAGTTGGTGAGGTTGAAAGAAGCAGAGATAGCTGAAAACAATGCCCGGATCCATGATGTTCAAGAAAAAATCAGTGCAGTGGTCTCCAGATTCCATGGCTCTCAGTCAGATATTGACTTGAAGCTCAATTCCTTGAAGGAAGTCCAAAGTAAAGTGGATCTAGAGACTGAAGCACTTGTGTTGAAAAAAAATGAAATTGATAAGTTCATTTCTTTAACAGAGCAAAAAGATTCAGAGTTGAGGGAAATTATTGGTGCTTGTTCCTCTGAAGCAAAAAATTGCCAACAGTCAGTTGAAATAAGAAGAAAGCTTGCATCGTCGATTTTGAAGTCAAGAGAGGATAGATTTGGGTTGCTAAAAATGGAGGAGGAAATTTTGCATGAGATTCAAATGCTTAGGCAAAAAATTACAAATGCAAGAACTACTCTTCAGGTACATCAACTCTTCTTTTAATATTTTATAATATTTATATTATTAAAATATTGAGATTCATGTCTTGTTTTGGATGTAAGCTATTCTAAATATTTTATACTGGATTTTATGTCTTGCACAGGAGGTATCTTCAAGGAGAGCAAGCATACAGCAAGAAATGGATTCATTTAAGCAGAAGTTGAGCTTCATTGATAAAAGAGGCCCTGAACTAGAGGCTGAAAAGAAAGTTGCGGCTGCTGCAAGAAACTTTAAGGAAGCAGGAAGGATAGCTGCAGAGGCAAAAGCTCTTAATTCCGAAAAGGACGAACTGCATGATAAGTTGGAGAAAGCTACTACTGACTTAGAAATAATAGAAAAGGATATTGTAGCAACTACTGACAAGATACAGGAATGTGAAGGGCTTATTGTACTCAAAGAAAAAGAGTCAGCATTGACAAGTTACAAAAGACTCCGGTTAGATTGTGCTGCTGCTAGAGCAGAATTGACTGCTGCAACTGAAACAGATGATAATGAAGAAGTTGAGATACTACGTAAAGAAGCTGAAGCTGCAGAGTCTAAAGCAATGGAACTCAAAACATGCTATGACCTCCAGGTGGAGGACGATGAGTTCATGTTTCGACCTGTAGTCCCTATAGCATTCATAACAAATTCAACAGGGCAGCACTTGGCAGAAATTGCTTCTTCATTTGGCCTGTCTCCTTAGAAGTGAAATTGGACAGTGGACTTGCACAGTATCAGGTCTGTCTCTTGCACTGTGACCCAAGTCCTGACAGCACCTGCGCATATTAAGGGCAAGATCTGTGCTAGCGTGAAACTCCCCTTCCAGGATGTCCTCCTCAACGACCCCTCTTTAACTCGCAGCATTTGGAATCTACTCCGAAACAGAGTAGGGATTCTAGGGAAGATCAACTGTACAACATACATTTTGCATGCTCTGTAGGAATTTAGTTTCCCTACGCATTTTTTGTGTACATCAAGACTGTAATTCTTTTGTTGTGCCAGTTTTGATTGAATTGCAGTGACATGCCATCATCAACCAGTATGTAATCAGATTTTTGTTTCGAGAAAAAGAAAGATGTAATCAGAATAAAATGTCCAGGAATGAAACTTCTTGTACATTGCCTCATCCTGTTAGTAACAGTTGCCATTGGAATAACTAACCACTAACCAGTAACTTGAACTGATGAAATTACACATGTTTGAGAAAGTTTTGATAAAGCAGCGCTCAGTAGGAAGGAAGAAGGGTCCTGCAATGCAAGTAGGTTGGTAATTCATGCCTTTCTAAGCTGTGAACTTTTGTAGGACGGGAGTGGTTTAATCCAGTGGAATGCAGAAGCCGTGAGCCTCCTAAGCTGTGGTGGAATCTGCACATGACCAAGCCAACTCTCCACCTGCCCAACTGAGTCACCAAAAAGGGATGACACACTACCCATACTTGGTACTTCCGTTGTGCATAATATAAATATAAACTGCCTTGGATCAAATCACAGGAGCACCTGGAGCCTGAGAGAATGGCTAGCACTGCTAAGGGTAAAGTCTGTGTCACTGGGGCATCTGGTTTCATCGCCTCCTGGCTCGTCAAGCGGCTTCTTGAGTCTGGGTACTATGTCCTCGGAACAGTCAGAGACCCAGGTCAGTTTCATCTTATTGTGATGATCTGAATTAATCAATTAGTAATTTCTGGTAGCGGTTTATGTCCATTTTATTACCTGTCAAATGAACCACTACTGAAAGAAAGGTAACTCGTTGATGCTTGATAGGGAATGACAAGAAAGTAGGATACCTCTGGGATTTGGAAGGCGCAAAGGAAAGGCTGCAGCTTGTGAGAGCTGACCTCTTGGAGGAAGGGAGCTTTGACGACGCCGTGATGGCTTATGAGGGCGTCTTCCACACTGCATCGCCTGTCTTCACTAAATCTGATTCCAAGGCATGCGAAACACCAATTCTGACCACTCCATTTTTGTTAGAAACTGAACGTTTCTCATGCTTTCAGCTCCAGAAAATCTTGAACAAATAGCAACTGAAATATGACGATGCCACTTTGCAGGAGGAAATGCTTGATTCAGCAATAAACGGCACTCTGAACGTGCTACGATCATGCAAGAAGAATCCATCCCTCAAGAGGGTTGTCCTGACGTCTTCGTCGGCGACCGTGAGGATCAAGGACGAAACCGACCTGCCCCCTAACGTGTTGCTGGATGAAACGTCATGGAGCTCCATTGAGTACTGCGAAAGTCTCCAGGTGAGCGTAAGGTTATCAAATCCAATCTTGTGCAACGATGTTCTCTGAAGAGTAATTTGGATCATGACAATGTGCTGCTCCCTTAGATATGGTATGCCGTTGCCAAGATCCTCGCCGAGAAGGCGGCCTGGGAGTTTGCCAAAGAGCACAGGATCGACCTTGTGACTGTTCTTCCTACCTTTGTTATCGGACCTAACCTGTCTCCTGAGCTCGGCCCCACTGCTTCTGATGTCCTCGGCTTATTCCAAGGTATGCAAAATTTCTGTCAGGGCAGAACCCTCATCAGTCCTTTTTAGAGCAAAATTAAAACACGCATCCATCCGTCTCATATACCCTTGTCAGGATACAAATGAAACTCTGTTTTCGTTAAGGGGCACACTGGATAAATCTATCATATTTGTAAATAGTTACTCTCTCCGTCCCAAAAATAGAGTCGCTATGGGAATCGTGTCGGTCAAACTTTCTTAACTTTGACTAGATTTATAGAAGATATGTGTAACATTTATATCTCCAAATAAGTTTATTTTGAAAGTATATTCAAAGATTTACCTAATAATACTAATTATGCATCATAAATATTAATATTTTGTTAAATATAGTTAGTCAAAGTTAAAAATTATTGACTTTTTAGGAAACGAGAACGACTCTTTTTTAGGACAGAGGGAGACAGGGAGTATAAAAGAAAGAGCATGAACAGGAACAGGTGAAACACTGTTTTCTAAGAAGAACTGCGGCACGGGATTACCAGACTGAACTTTTGTAAACAAATATGCATGCAAAGGTCGTAAGGTTTATGAAAGGGTGAGCAATGAGACGCGCGCTGCTGCTGCAGGAGAGGCGGCGAAGTTCACGGTGTACGGGAGGATGGGGTACGTCCACATCGACGACGTGGCGAGGTGCCACATGCTGGCGTACGAGTCCGCCGGCGCGCACGGGAGGTACATCTGCAACGCGGCGGTGCTGGACTGCGGCGACCTCGTCGCGCTGCTCGCGCGGCGGTTCCCGGCGTACCCGATCCCGAGGAGCCTGCCCAGCGTCTACGGCGAGCAGTCGTACGGCTTCGACACGTCCAAGGCCCGCGCGCTGGGGCTCGCGGAGCTCAAGGGCGTCGAGGAGATGTTCGACGACGCCGTCCACTCGCTCAGAGGCCATGGCCATCTCCCCAAATAAAGAACATAAATTCCGAGTCTCCACGATACAACAATACATGCCCAACATTGTTGCACAAGCATGCATGAACATAATTGGACCAAACTTAATATTTGAATTCATTTGGAACTCTGATTTTGTTTTCCCCTCGAGGAGTGGATCAAAAGGTGAGACCGGATCCTTTGAGCTTCTCCTCAACGATGCGATCCAGCTTGTGTGCCATCTCCTGAGTCAAGTGGTCCCAAATTTTTACAATTTAGCTCTTTTTTTGAATTATTTTTACGTTTGGACCCCTGTAGGAACTATTTCCAGAAATGGACCCAGGGGGTCGGCGCCGTGGCCCATGGCGCCGAGGTAACACAGCTCGGCGCCATGCCCCACGGCGCCGAGCGTTGAGCCCGCATCCAGCAGGGCAGCCGACGTGGCAGAAAGGTCGGCGCCAGAGGGCACGGCGCCACGGATCATGGCGCTGAGCTCAACGCCACAGATCACGACGTCGAGCTCGGCGCCACGCCCCACGGCGCCGAGCTAGGTTCAAAGGAGCCGAGCTTGCACGCTCTCTGTCTCGCCTCTCTCTCTCGCTCGCCCTCTCTCTCTCTCTCTCTGTCCGCGCCGCCCGCCGCCGCCGAGCCAGCCGCGGCCTCTGTCGAGCCCGCCCTCGTCGCAGCCCCCGTCGGCCGGCCTCATCTCTGTTAGGTAAATTTGTTTTATTGTCAAGTTTAGTTTAGGGTTTTTAGTTAGCAATTGTAGTTCGAAATTTCAGTTAAAAATTTAGATGATAGATAGACAAATAGATAGATAGATAAATAGTTATTTTGCTAAATAGATAGATTGATAAGTTCATAGATAGATAGTTAGTTTGCTAAATTTATAGCTAAATAGATATATGTATATCTATCTATATATATGTATAGTTAGGTCATTGATAATTTAGTTTACCCATAATAAGAACTTTCGTGTTGTGTATATCAACTAGATGGATAACCTAGTGACCCTGTATCATGGAGGAAGAGTGGAGAAAGCGGAAGATGGTTTTGGTAATATCACCTTAGTTGGAATGCAAAGGGTGCCTTTGATGTTCGATGAGCGGCCGCTTTTTTTGGAGTTGTTTGGTAGGGCTCGTGATGAACTTCATTGCAATTCCATTGAAAATGTCATATCAGTTGAGGGAGTAGTTCACCATGGTAAATTAGGCCAAATTTTTAGGCGGTTGGTCCCAATCTTATCAGAGGCTCAATGGGAGATATATGTCAATACTGTGATGAAGAGTGAATTTCAATGTTTGGATTTGATTGTGCGGAAGCTCTCCAACGAGCCCACTCCTCTTGGCCATTCATCTCCTATTGGGCATTCATCCCCTCATGGCTTGTCACCACCACAATACGATCTGTTACCATGTGATCCTCCGTTACACAATCCAGAGGTGCATGTGGAAGATGTGGTTGTGGTGCCCGATGCGCAATCCGCTCCAAACGAGGTTGGAATCTACCCTAATGTTGGTGCAGCTCATGTTGCTACGGCCCCTCAGGAGATCCCTTTGACCCAAAATCATCCAAGTAAGTGTTGTAGTAACATTTTACCTTTTCTTATCCACCATTGTAATATGTTATTCCAATGATGACATCCTCATTTAAATGTAGGAGACATTCCTGATAATGTTGGCTGTCATCGTGTGTCTTCATCATCCACTGTGGTGCATACAAGCTTCGCATCTAATAGTGTTGATGTTCAGATTGATGATGGAGAGGAGCCTTATGGGACCGCAAGAGCTGTTCGTTCCGATGATGAACGTCCTGTGGCTGCATTGAGTGAATAAGAGATTAAGTTCATAAGGCAGTGTTGTCTCGACATTGATCCACTAGTGCATGAATTTAGCGATCTCAGACACTCTCATGGTGCTTATGTAGTAGCAAGAGAAGAAGAGTTGCTAGAGGCCCCTAATGATGGGGAAAGCATAGAAATTTTCAAGGGCATGATCTTCAAGGACTTGCCAACATTGAGAAGGTGGTTACAGGAGTATTCTGTGAAACGTAAAAGGCCGTTCAAGGTGCAACATTCTTATGTGGAGCGCCGTTACACAGTGGTATGTCAGAAAAATGATTGCAATTGGAGGGTATGCGCGAGGAAACAGAAGGACAGTGAAAAGTTTAAGATCACCAAAATTGTAGGTCCACATACTTGTGCAACGACGGATCTAAAAGAGAAGCATCAACAGATGACCTCTACCCTTATTGCTAGAAAATTGTATACAACACTGCAGAAACAACCTAATTTGAGAGTGAAGGCACTCATGGACCTAGCTGAGAAGCATTTTCATTATGAGGTGAGCTATGGCAAAGCATGGAGGACAAAGCAACGTGCCTGGAAGATATATGGTGATTGGGAGGAGGGGTACGAGAAGCTGCCTGCATTGTTCAATGCAATCAAGATAGCTAATCCGGGCATGCATTACGAGTACATCCCAAAACCAAATGAATGGAAGGACGGCAGAGAGGTATTCTTCCGTGCATTCTGGTGCTTTTCTCAGTGTGTCTAAGCCTTTAGGCATTGTCGTCCTGTGTTGTCCATTGATGGTACTTTTCTTCTTGGCAAGTACATGGGCACAATGTTGATAGCCATTGGTTGTGACGCGGACAATGCATTGGTTCCATTAGCATTCGCTTTGGTAGAGAGGGAGAACAAAGACAGTTGGGGTTGGTTCTTGTGCCTTGTTCAGATACATGTTGTAGGCCCTAGGAGAGAGGTTGGTGTCATATCTGACAGACACCATGGCATACTTAGTGCCATACAGGAGCAGATTCCGGGGTATGCACCATTGCATCACCGTTGGTGCACTCGCTACCTTGCAGAGAATTTACTCCGGAAGGACAATTTAAAGGACAACTTTCACCTGTTCGAGGAGGTTGCTCGCATGCTTGAGATTTGCTACTTCGAAGAGAAGTTGGAGCTGCTAAAGACAGCAACAAATGCAGAAGGTAGGTAGTGGCTACATAGTTTGATGAGTCAAAAAGATAAATGGTCAAGGGCCTATGATGATGGCGGGTGGAGGTATGAATTTCAAACTAGCAACATGGCCGAGTCATTTAATAGTGTGCTCAAGGGTATACGGGCCATGCCTGTCAATGCCATTGTGTCCTTTACTTTCTTTAGGTGTGTTGCATGGTTCAATGACCGGCATACATCAGCAATGGCACTACAGAGCAAGAATCAGATATGGGCACCTAAACCAAAACACCATCTTGATAGGGCAAAGGAGAAGGCTAGAACACATGAAGTTCATTGCTTTGACCATAGCACAGGAAAGTATGAGGTCATAGAAAGGGGTTGGACCACCTCCGATGGTGAGGTTCGGCCTTTAAGGGCTTATATTGTGGTTCTTAGTAATTTCTCATGCATGTGTGGGAAACCAAGGCAGTACCACTTTCCATGTTCTTATTATATTGCAGCGGCTCAACATCGCAACTATGCATATGTGAGTAGGATGCCACGAGAACTAAGTGTTGACAGCCTTGTACTTACTTAGGCTCCCCGTTTCGAGCCTTACCTAGAGGAGGAACAGTGGCCACCATACCATGGCCTGAGATACATTGCGGAGTCAGATGCTTGTTGGGACAAACGTGGAACTAGAAAGAGGACGAGATACAAGATGGTCATGGATCAGGTTTCAGGAAGAACAAGGAGGGGTAGAGCAACACCCTTTCTTACTGATCCCGAGCAAAACCAATGTAGCAAATGTGGCATACTTGGGCACAATGCACGCACATAAACTTGGGCGCCTAGCCAGGTGACAATAGTTATATATATATATATATGTTACACTATTTATAAATGTTTACTCTTTGTTTGTTTTCTAATATTTATGCATGTAATTTAATTTCTTACTGACAATTTTCTTTTCCTTCAACAGGATGACGACTTTCGACCTCCTCGATCAGTACTACGAGGCGAACCACCGAGGACGACGCATTTCCGAGGGAGAGGTAATAACTACAGTTTATCTTACTTAAGCATATGAGGTACTTACATTAAAACACGTGTAATGGTTGCAGGTGCTGGCCCCTCTTCGTCCTCGAACCCATGACAGGTTCCACGAGATGCGGTACGACAAAAGGTACACACCCTTACTAGAGAGGGCTGGACTAGACGTTGTATCGTATCAGGTTCGTCGTGGGTTGCCTGTCATCAACCCCTCGGCGATCACAGCTTTGGTCGATAGGTATAACCATGTCCAATACTAATTCATTACTACACACTGTTTCTTTGAAATGTAACTAACATCTTTACTTATCTACCTTCTGTAGGTGGAGGCCGGAAACTCATAGTTTCCACCTACCTTGTGGAGAGATGACTATCAGTCTTGAGGACATACAGAAGTGGCTTGGTCTCTCCATTAGAGATATTCCTGTCATCGGGCACTGCAGGTCTGAAGGTTGAAGGGACAGAATGGATGCCTTCCTTGGGAGACCACTACCTCCAGAGGTGACGCATTCTCGCGGCACAGGTGTTTCCATTCCTTGGCTCAGGGCTGCCTTTGGTGCGTGTCCGGATGACGCAGACGATGCCACAGTTGGATCCTACTGCAGAGCTTGGGTGTTGCACTTGTTCGGGTGTGTTCTCTTCCCTGACGCGACAGGAGACACAGCGTCATGGATGTACCTCCCTTGCTTGGGTAATTGGGACACTGCAGGCACATACAGCTGGGGTTCTGCAGTATTGGCGTTCCTATAGCGCCACCTTTGCGAGGCTTGTCGACGAGGTGCGAAGAACGTTTCCATTGGAGGTTGTGTGTACCTTCTTCAGCTGTGGATGTGGTCTCGTATACCGGTTGGCCGGCCCACACTCCAGGCACCTCGGCCTTGGTTCGTGGTAAACAACCCTCGTCGTCTTCCTACATATGCACATCTGTACGACTAGGTGACGGCCCCCTACTCGAGGACAGAACGTGCGTACCTTCAGTACGCCAACGAGTTGGATGGTCTTACAGCTTCGATGATGATTTCATTGCATATTGTTATTTATTCATTCTTATACCTTATGATTGTTGCAACTTATGCCCTTCAATTGCTCTTTTTTTAGGTCAGTTGGGAGCCGTACAAGGAACTAAGTATGGAACAGTTTGGCTTGAGCAACATGTGTGGCGCAGACGAGGACCTGTACATGATGATATGTCCGCTCATATGCTTCTATGTTGTTGAATACCACCTTCCTCAGAGAGTGACACGACAGTTTGGCAAGGCTCAGGAGTGGCCAGTCCCGCCGTATTCGACTTCCGTAGAGCTGCACAAGTAAGTACCACCTTCCTCAGAGAGTGGCATAGTTGATCATTTAGTTGACATAGTCCATGTAGTTGTTCTAGTTGACATAGTGCCTGTAGTTGATTTAGTTATTCTAGTTGACATAGTTATACCTATCGACCATTTAGTTGATGTAGTGTATCTAGTCCATTTAGTTGATGTAGTTTCCATAGTGTATTTGATGTAGTTGACATAGCGCACATGTTTCAGGATTGATCGTCAAAAACAGAAAAAGACGGTGGAGTTTGAAACGCTACACCGTGTGCACATGGATGCTTGGGACGATCAATATGACAATGTGTATCAAAACGAGACGCCACACAACGACTACAACTTTCGCCAATACCTAACTTGGTACCGAACAGTGACACGAACAAAGTTGAAGACTCAATGGACAAATACGGACTACACAGACATTGATTCTTCAGATGACGAAGACACGTCCTATGATCTTGAAGCAAGACAAGGGACGATTGTCAAGGCTGCACCTGTCTTGGACCGAGTGATAAGTGATCTTAAAAAAGTTATGTAATTTTTTCATGGAAATGCATTGTATATGACTACTATTATGACTATAATTTGTCTCTTTTTGCAGGGCAACGCGCTAAAACAGTCTGTAGTGGAAAATTAAAAGGTTTACAAGGACAAACGTGGACGAGGCTACACTCAACAACTTTCTAGGAGTAAGTACTCATCCAAGGACAAACGTGGACGAGGTTACGCTCAACAACTTTCTAGGAGTAAGTACTCATGAACACAACGACTATCTCATCGACAATGTATATATTACAATGCTTGATTTGCTCATGTTGTTATCACATAGGCTAGCACGTAGATTGCGTCGAGCTGCGGCTCGTTGTGGTTGCGGGACTAGCGCGGCGATGGAGTATGTAACGAGTCCACAGAGAACACAGAGGGAGAGAACTATAGGACTCGGTACTTCTTCTCACGGAGGTAAACTTTCATTACATGTCATCTAGTTAAAGTGTCTTTCTTTCATACACACAAATGTACTTATATGCACATTTAATTGATACGTGACATTGTAGGTTACGGCGGACAGAGCTCCTCTCGTGGTACTCGAGATACTTTCCAAGGTGACGCCACAGAGGACGACGAGGACGACGACGGATATCAGGAACTTGGACCGTCCCAGCTAGATGATGCTCCTTTGACTCAGTCTTTGCAGCCTATAGGAACTAGGAGACGACGTCCGCCAGTTCACTACACTCCAGGCACCGACGCTTTTGGTAAGGGTAAGGGTAAATCTAGGAGGCAGTGATGATGTGGAGTTGTGTGATGATGGTGAACTATATGATTGTCTTGTGCTATTTGGATAAATATATGTTGGATCATATGATGTTGTCTCTATTTGTCATTGTGGATGCTCCATATACAAGCGAAATTCTGGCGAATTTTTTTCGTGAAATTCTGGTGAATATAGTTGATAACCTAATTCTCTAAACTTAAAGTGCGGTACATGATAACACAACTAAAAGTTTAACAATACATGTCGTTATTCATGGATAAAACATAGAACTACTGAGTGCAACGAGACCACTTTCCCTTCCTCATCGCATCGGGATTCTCCTCCATCGCTGTCTTCGCACGGCGGGCGCGCTCAACCTTCTTGTCCCTCTCCTCCCTGTAGGCTGCACCTCTTCTCTCTTCCTCCTTTTTCTTGAGCTCCTTCTCAGCTGCCTCCTCTTTCAGTATCTTCTCATAGGTCACTCGACGCTCCGCGTCCCAGTCCTTCATACCTTGCAGAAGACGTTTGTCGGACTTCTTGATCTCAGTGTCGATCCACTGCTCAAAGTCACAGAGCGGTGGAGGGGTCTGTAAATCATGCAGAAGTTAGGCACACAAAATAAAATTATTATTTAATATGATATAAATCGATTTCCGTATAAGAGTAGATTCTCACCATTAAGTTAGTACGACGCTGAGCAAGTGTAGGCTGAAAAGCATAATTTGAACACATTCAATACCTCTGCCTATAGGTTTCATGATCCTCAGAAATCTCTACCTTGCAAGGATCACCGCAAAAGCACATTGGAACCGGAACACCGCTGGGCAGAGGCTTTGGATCGAATGCGATGCCGGTCAACGGGCCCTTCCTACAAATGAAAAAAAAAACCGTTCTAGTAACCGAAACAATTAGAACAAAAAATAAACCTAGCAGAGAATACCTTGCTTTACTAGTTTTCCCACGCCTTGGCATCCTATGGTTGCAAAATACAAATAACAAATCAATAATCGTCCCAAACCCTAAGTCAAAATCTAACTAGGGTTTCAAAATACACCTAATATAGACCGAATCGATGCGTAAAAAATGAGGATGGGAAGAAGGATACCTTGGTCTCGAAGATCGGTGGATCAAATCCAAGTTTCCAAGGTCCAAAATGTCGATTCAAAGAGGTTAGGTGGGTGGAGGAGAGGAAAAACCCGAGAGCAAGGAAGAACAAATGGATGAAGCCTCGGGTGGATGGGGAAGCTGGCCGGAATATAAGGAACCGAGCTCGGCGCCGTGCCGCGTGGCGTTGAGCTCGGCGCCGTGCCGTGTGGCGCCGAGCTCGACGTCGTGCCCTCTGGCGCCGACCCTTCTGCCACGTCGGCTGCCCTGCTGGATACGGGCTCAACGCTCGGCGCCGTGGGGCATGGCGCCGAGCTGTGTTACCTCGGTGCCATGGGCCACGGCGCCGAGTCCCTTGGTCTATTTCTGGGAATAGTTCCTATAGGGGTCCAAACATGAAAATAATTAAAAAAAAAGGGTAAATTGTAAAAATTTAGGTCAAGAGTGGTTCTCCCAATCTCCGACCTTTCCGCTCTAAAAAACAGTGAATTCTTGACAGGCAGAGCACCGATCCGGTTAGCCACGCCATGCGTGTTCACCTCCAGATCCTTCACGTTCTGAAAGCTGCACAGCCTCACCACTGCCTCCACGACGCCGCCGCTCTCCTCTTCGTCGGTGAACGGAACGCCGAGGAACTCGGCGAGCATCCTGACATGCTTCTCCGGCTGACCCATCATCTCGCCGTACTTGAAGAAGAGAACCCTCCCCGGCTCTCTCACGCTCCACTTCCAGTACTCCAGGTAGTGCTCCCACACTGGCCCGTAGGGTGAAACCCCCTCGGCGAACAGCTCAAACGCCTTGCCGAGCTCTGTGAAGCAGGCCTGGTGCACGTTCTGCTGCTGGTACCATAGGGATACCAGCACGTCCTTTGGCTCTCGGCACAGGTACACGGCACGGAAGTTTCTGCTGGTACGCGTACCTGAGGGCAGCAGCGCCGGCGGGAGGTGTGTGCACAGGAGCCTCGGGGAGGGGAGCGCGTCGACGGCCGCGGCGACCGGGTAGAGCTCCCGGTCAGGGAGCTCGAGGAACGGCACGAGGTCACGAGGGCTGTGGCTGAGGAGCGGGTGGTGGTGGTGACCGTCGGTGACCGGGTGGTGGCCGGAGCGGTTGATGACGGTGAAGGCGAGAGCCTTGAGCCAGGTGGTGCCGCACTTGGGGAAGGTGACGAGGAAGATGTCGTCTGGGCGCGCCTTGAACTGGGCTTCCACGACCCTGATGCTCTTCACGGTTTGTGCTGGGAGCCAGCAGCCTTGCAAACGGTAGAGCGGTAGCAACGACCACCCTTCTCGCATAGGAAGGCGGCTGACGTCCTCTCCTTCATCAGACTCATAGCCGCCGCTGCTGTGTCGTTGGGCCTTGCTGGATTGAGCAGGCAAGTCAGCCATGGCAAACTGGTGGGAGTGGTAGAGGAGATCCTTGATATTGAAGTATCCAAAGAGACAAAGAGTGGTGCGGTTGGTGTACTAGCTACTAGCTACTCATCCGGTCTCAAAAAGAGTGTAGCTTCACTTTACGAGAAAACAACTTTGATTAAATATATAGTATAAAAAATATTAACACTTATAATATATAATTAATATCATTAGAAAAATCTTTGAATTTAGTTTTTTAATAAATTTATTTAAAGATATAAATTTTACACGTATTTTCTATATACCAAGTTAAACTTATGACACGGACAGAAAAAAACACGTATTTTAGAGCTGAGGGAATATCCCTTGTCACCAGACCACACCGAATCCACCGAGTGAACAAGTCAAGGCATACTACCAGGCCTACCATTCCCACAAATGATATGTGGTTTGTACGAAAAAGGTGCTAAAAAAGTCCCAGTCATAATCGACTGAAACGATTCTATGTCATTTGCATTCCACTCCCAACGTGACCTTAACACACGCCCAAGTCTCGAGTCCTCATTCGTTGTTCCTCATATTTTAGCTCATCATCAACTACAAGTTGTAAACTTGTAATTAAATATAAGGCATTCTTATAAGGCCAGTAGTCTTAGTGAAATGTTTCACCTCCTAGTTTTGAAGACATAAAACTTAACATGAAACGACTCTCTCTTAGTACATAGTTTTATTGCACATTTTCACGGGTTATTTTAGTCTTTCGTAGGTCCCAATGGTGTCTTTATCCTTTCGTGGGTCCCACTTGTGTGTCTCTCTCTTTTCCCTCTCTTCCCTGCAGCTCGGTGGAGCTCGCATTCCCCTCCGACACTAGTCTCCCGCGCCGCCTTCCCCTCCATGTGGAGCTTGTGCCCACAGCCAGCGGATCCCGCACTTGCGGAGCTCATGCCCGACGGAGCTCTCCTTCCCCTACAACACTGGCCTCCCGCACCGCCTTCCCCTATGGCAGTGGCAGCCTCGTCCACGCACGTGATGAAACAAACAAAGGCTCTCAGTGGGGGTTTCATCCAATTTCCAACGTTTGAGAAACAACACTCACTCGTTTTGTCCTCATGAAACGTTTCTCTTCTCTCTCCTTATTGATACATGCAAAAACTATTTATGTTGATGTGGTACCTTATTTAACGTGCATAAAATCTCGATGAAATCTGCATTGAGACTGGTCTAATCTCAAAAGTAGTGGTGACCTTGCGACTCCTCGACTTCTACCGGCATCTAAACATGATAAGCAATTACACATGACTTCTCTATACAAGCATACTTCAAGGATGACCGATAAGTAAGTCAAGGTTAATCATGCATGAAAGTTTTTTGTGGCAATGACACCTTGCTTTCACCAAGGTGGAGCTGAGGAAGGCATGTGGGTCCAGTGATGCACACACGGTCTCCATCGTCACTGTTGTTCCATCCAAATCGCACCAAGCCTTCATCAGGAGGGCGACGTTGCCATTCTTGCTATGGCCCTCACATCGCTAGCGCGACACAAAACATGGAGACATGGGAGAGAGACAACCACATGGGAAGGGGTTGCAAAATGTAGGGAGACAGAGGTGGCGCACGGAAAGGGGCCAAATGAGAAGGGTTCCTACCGCTATGAGAGCCGAGGAATAGCAAGCGGTGATAGTTCAAGACTCCGAGCTGGCGTCGTCCTAGACAAGCGAAAGGAGGAGCCGCAAACTCTTAGGAGAAGCTAGTGCAGAGGCTTGGTTTAATTTGACGGCCCATTAAAACTGTTACCCAGAATTGGATGGTGTCTAGGTGTCGAGATTTGGAGGTGACGTGGCTATGTTTTAAGTTTTGTCTTGTAAAAAGATTAGAATGTTTTGGGAATCTTAATTTTTTTTGGGTATTTTTCTTATTTTTCTAGAGTCGAATCTACCTCTATACTTTTTCTTAACTTTTTTAGAAGCTTGGAGACATTATCTATGGTTTAAAATATAATATACTATATTTTTAACTACAAATTCAAAATCACCTTCAAATAACTCTAACCAAGACAGAGAACTAATTTGAATGGTTTCAGTAGTCCATGATAAAATGTTTAGTTTTGTGGTATGTTTGGAACACAGGAATCATATAGAGATTTTACTAGAATCAGTTCACTTTTATAGAAAAAAATACAACAATAGAGAATTTTTTTTCCATATTCCAAACTGACACTTAGAGTTTGAGGAAGAAAAACAGGCTATACTATAGTCATTCAAGAAGATAGAATTGATTTATTTATTTATTTTATTTTTTTTGGCTCGGGGAGTTCCCATGCGCTGCTGGGCTTAGCCCGGTGACACTGGTCTACGATCCATCCTGCGAAGAGATTTGTCACTTGGGCCTGCAGGCAGCCACCGGCAGGATGCAATGGACGCGGGCCGGCCCTCTACTGCTCCCGTGATCCCCCATCCTTGGCATCGTCATCATGCACGTCTCACTCCTCCACACTTGACACTTATCGTCTTCTCTTATCCTCACTCCCCTCCTCGTCTGCGCATCCGGCCGTCCGCATCCTTCCTCGTCTCTTCCGCGGCCTGGTGCAAGACCAAGATCAAGGTGAACGATTACCGTTGTTACCTCGTAAATTTCCTGCCGCTAGGGTGTTGTTCGTTGCCACTCCAATTCGTGCGCGTGTGGTGCTCGACGATTTGCCGCGTCTTGTTCCATGGCAGCGCTGTGCTGCGTCTGAATCTCAGACAGGGTTTCGTTCTTTCCACAGTGGGGAGAAGGGCCGCGATGGCGAGCGGCGTCAGCGATGGGAGTGGGAAGAGCCTGGCGCATTGGCTGCGGGAGAACGGGTTCGACGACGACGCCGTGGCGCGCATGTCCAGGCGGTGCAGGAACCTGCACAGCTTCGACGCCGGCGAGGCCTCGGGCGTCTGGGACTACCTCCTAACGGGCGTGAAGATGGAGCGACGGAAGCTGCGGCACGTGGTGGCCAAGTGCCCCAAGCTGCTCACCTTGTCCGTGGACGGCAAGCTCGTGCCCACGGTGCAGTGCCTCGCCACGCTGCAGGCCAGGCCCGGGGAGGTGGCGCAGGCCATCGCCAAGTTCCCGCAGATACTGTTCCACAGCGTCGAGGAGAAGCTCTGCCCGCTCCTCGCCTTCTTCCAGACGCTCGGCGTCTCCGAGAAGCAGCTCGCCAAGCTGCTCATGGTCAACCCGCGCCTCATCAGCTACAGCATCGAGGCCAAGTTCTCGCAGACTGTCGACTTTCTTGTCGGCCTTGGCATTGACAAGGAAGGTATGATCGGCAAGATACTCACCAAAGAACCGTATATCATGGGGTACAGTGTTGACAAGCGGCTGCGTCCCACTGCCGAGTTCCTCAAGTCGGCGGTCGGGTTAGAGGGTCAGGATCTCAAAAGGGTGATCATGAGCTTCCCTGATATATTGTCGCGAGATGTGGATAAGATTCTGCGGCCCAATTTAGCGTTCCTGCAGCGCTGCGGATTCAGCAGGAATCAGGTCACGGCATTGGTAGCTGGATACCCTCCTGTTCTCATCAAGAGCATCAAACATTGCCTGGAGCCAAGGATGAAGTTCCTGGTCGAAGAAATGGGACGGGACATGGGCGAGGTGGTAGATTACCCCCAGTTCTTTCGCCATGGCCTCAAGAGGAGCCTGGAGTACCGACACAAGGTGCTTAAGCAGATGAACTCGAGTTGCAGCCTCAGCGAGATGCTAGACTGTAACCAGAAGAAGTTTGCCATGAAATTCGGTTTGGTTACTGCAGTTTAGGTACTCATCTTGTCTCTAGTTCCAATGTAGTATGTTTTATTCTCAGGTGAATCTTTTCATTTGTACCATCAGGACATCAGATTGTATTTGTTCTTGAATATCTGGGCAATGATAATTGATAATGCAAGGTCCTCTTTCAAGTTTCAACTGGTATCCTTGACCTTTTGAGTTTGTATAATCTCTATATTTTGTTTGTTTGAGAGCAAGCAAAATGCAAAGCATATGGGTTTCCTTCTGTGGGTACACTCAACTGAATTCCACAAATTTGTAGTAGTGTGGTAAAGCACAAACAGGATTTAAGATAAGCTATAATTTTCCTCTCTAAGAAAGAAGTATCACAATTACCTATTTACAGTTTTACACACGCACCAACAGAATCTTGGCTCCTCGCTTACATACAAGCACATATATAGAGGAAAAAAGTGTCTACTCAGCCAAACTTCTATGCACAGTGTATCTGAAAGAAGATTTGTAGGGCAACCACTCAACACACTTGTCAATCCTCCTCCTAAGATATTGTCTGATCTTTTTTCGCTGTAGTTCAGGCATGCTCTCGCATACTATTTCAATAAGGTCAGGCAACCCTAGAGAAGCATCCTTTGCATAGAAGTGGAGAACTTTGGGTAGGAAGATGGTCTGCTTCCGGACCATAACATTTGCTTGAATGAACTCGGTCCTGGCTTGCTCTAGTTGATGGTATAATTTCTTTGCTGTGTACAGCCTTACCTGCATAGATCATTAACAGAAATTATAACTCAAGAAATATATGGCTGGAATGTTGGAAAATTAGCAAGAGCTATGGAACTTACAGGTGGATCTGAAAATGCTCCGGTCGAAAGAGCAAAGTGAGCAATTGGCTCTGAATAATGAAGCGCATATGGATGTATGGAGCTCCCTGATTTTTTCATTGGCGTAAATAGTGTGCGAACCCACTGCAATTTCATGCCCATCAATATGTTAGTGATTAGATCCTAAACTTTTTTTTTCATTTGTTTAAATCTTGATTGCTGGTTCCTATATAGACAAATGCTATACCAGTGAAGGGCGGTGGGATTGACATCCTAGAATTGAGTTCTGAATAATTTGGGAGTTTACTGAATGTCCACCCACATTATATGCAGCCTGGAACAGATTGATAAACACTGTCAGAGAAATTCGTGCATGATTCCAGTGTGATTATTAAATGACTATTTGTTAAAAGTATGGTAATTACACCTTCAAAATCAAGTCAGTGCTTTTCATTCGTTTTTCCTGTAATCCATAGGCCATGAAAGCCTGCAATATTTCAGAAGGGATGTTAGTTAGTACTCCCTCTGTCCCAAATTATAAGATGTTTCAAGAATCTTGGAGAGTCAAACTATCTCAACTTTGACCAAAGTTATATGTCAATATAAAAACAATTATGATGTCAACTAAGTATTATTAGATTCGTTATCAATTATATTTTCATAACATGTCTATTTAATATCATAAATCTTTATAGTTTTCTCTATAATTGTTGGTCAAATTTGAGATGCTTTGACTCTCCAAGATTCTTGGAACGTCTTATAATTTGGGACGGAGGGAGTAATAGTTAGTTACTATGCATCATGCTGAGGCTAAAGTTGTCAGTTGTTAACAATATTGAACTTACATGCATAACCAAAGCATTGTGGATGTTAATCCAGAAACAGAGTTGCTCTTCATGTGCCATCTTTGTAGGATCAATCTTCTCCAGCCGTTTTATCAGCGATCTGGGATACAAGATACCACCTATAAATCAAGCATTTCACCCTTCCTATGTTCTAATCATTTTTGCTTGGTTGCTTGCTTACCTGATAGTATCCAGCATTTTAGAGGCATAATCAAATTTGTCTTCATCTATATGTATCTTTGGGAAAATTATCATCCCACTGTACTGCCCATTATTCCCATCGGATGAAGCATATGTATCTGAGGCTGCATCCACATTGTAGTAGCATCGAGGGCTCCAACCATCAACCGGGTACTTGAGAGAAAAAGAACTCGATGCAGATGAGAAAGAAGGTGTGGACGCCGTCTCAGAATTCGCCTCCTGTAATGGCCTGCTGGCAAGTTTGCAGTAGACAGCAGAGATGCACCTTAGTATGTCCTCTGAAAGCTTGCACGAGATCTTGGGCACATATTCAGCGATCGAAGCGTTCAAGAAGTTGGCAAGGCTAGACCGCCCTGAAGACGATCTTGACAGCTCCTGTGTATGCTTCAGAAACATCAGAGTTGTGTCAGATGCTTCCTGTTCTGTTCTGTTGTGAAGAACCAGCTACTACTAAAAACAGAGCTAAAAGGACATGGGGTGTCGTCTGTGGGATCTTTCTAAGTGGATGGTAAATACTGGAAGGATGGGTCGAAGAGAAGAGATGCTGTTCATACACGTTTAGAATCTGAGACTGTTGGCAGGTTGTAGGATGCAGACTCCTTGATGTTTCTCAGGCGAACGGTGCCTTCGTCAGTAGTCCTTTTGCTTTCTTGACGGTGCGATTCCTGCTCCACCTGATAACTGTTTCGTTAGCATGCAGCATGACATCTGAGCATTGATGTGTTCCATTTTCAGGTGACAAGTTTTGTACCTGGGCGGACGCACGAGGAGAGACGCCGAGGTACTGATCGAATGCTGCTCTGTACAAGGACAGCAGGTGCAGTTCCTTGCGAACAACTTCCTCCTCAAGGACAGCTATCTCCCAGGCCAAATCTGCAACTGACTGCATTCAAAACAAAATAGGAATCAACAAATAAAAAGCGTAATTAATTTGTACTTGGATCTGTACTGTTCTCTCTCTTTCTTACTAAAACCTGTTCAAAATTTGGAACTGAGACACAATTCCTGACTACACGTACTAGTAGTACATCATTAAGAAAAAAAAGAAGCATAATGATAACTCATGACTTTAGTCACTTCTCCCTAGATATGACAAAGCATCATTTTGTTGGCATCCGGGATAATACTAAAGTATTAAGAACAGGAACGTGATTTATAAAGTATGTATGTATGTACGGAAGACCTGCATTGTAACAGCTTTTATTCAGCCTTTGGAAACAACTAGGCCCTCGAGATCAGGAACTAATTTGTTTAGTGTCCAGAAACTAACCTTTGAAATACTTCTTTCAGCTCTGTCTGCAGTTGTGATGATGGGCAATTGTTCAGGGAGGTTTTTAAGTGAATATCTTCTGTCGACCATCTTACTACGATTGACTGCCTGCACAATCATGATATGGTGTGGAAAACGCAAACTTGAGCAAGAATGTGCGTGGAAGCTGGAGAAATCTTTACGAGTACTGTTTGATGAACAAGAGAAGTTAAGTATGAGCAAGAACCAAAGACAGATTCAGATTACCCACAGGTATGTGATCGGAGAGTCGCGGTGACACGTCAGGAGTATTTACATGCGCGCTCATAGCACTGAAAAATACAACGATTGACTGAGTTTAGAAAGATACACTGAATCAGAGAACTGGTGTGTAATTGAAAGAAAGCTTGGGCAGCCAGGCTCGCTCTACTGCAAGTCTGAAACTGAATAGTTCGGCAGTCAATGATGGATCCTTTCTTTTTCAGTCGAAAGAGCCAAGAACATGATTTTGGAAGTACAACTACTGTCTATATTGTTGTTTTGTATTCTTATTCACTGACTGACAGAAAAGGGGAAGAGCAAGAAGCCTAGAACAGAAACTTTCAGCATTACTCGCAGTACATATCACCTGTAGTGAAGGAAGTGACCTGCTGAAGAAAATGACAGAGCACATTAACACTTGAACGAAACACTAGAAGTGGGTCCATTGCAAAAACAAACAAAAAAAACCGTTTATTTTTTTTATAGAGAGTCAATCAAAATAAGAAGAAGAAAGAACAACATGCTGCTCACTTTTGTTGAAATCAAATAAGGATAAAACGGTAACAACAAACAAGGGGGGGGGGGGGGGGGGGGTGAGGGGAAACTAATTAAGAGGGGAAAAAACACAGAATGAATGCTGACGCTGCTTGAAGAAGGAGTGATTGATGCTGCGTGCTATGCTAACCTTCTTGAGTGTCGGTGGTGGTGCAGGTACGAAGATGAGTGAGCCTGAGCCCTAGTAGTAGGTGTTTCTGCGTCCTCGCGGAAGCCTCTTTTCTTGATGTGCATCTCTAGTGGTCCGGCGTTGGGTATCTCCATATATGGGTGATGGATATGCTGTAGCTCTGTGCTTCAGTCACCAAGTAACTAAGTATGAAGGGCAAGTATGCACTGCTGGAATTAAGCAAGCAAGAAGGAGGAGAATTGAAGAAGAATGTTGGATTGAAAAATTTCAGTCAACTAAATAGCCATGCAGATGCAGAGGAAGGCAAGGTGGTGTGAGGTGATGAGGACGGACAATAAGAGCTGCAGCGGAGCAGAGCAGAGCGGAGCTCAACGAAAACGATGAGCATGCAGGCAGGCAGGCAGGAGCTGTGGTTGCTAATGATGCTGCCTACTAACGGACGGTAGGCAACAAACGAATAGAGTGGGTTGGGTTGGATGATGGATTGGAGGAGGATTAAGGTAGGGGGGGGACTGATATTTGTGGTTGTGGAGGATTAAGGTAGCCGGTGAGAGTGGTGACTGCTGGCTGATCGATTCAGGTGGCCCACGCACGAACGAGAGGCAAACAAAAGGAAAGCTCACAGTCGTCGCAGCTAAAGAAACGACGGGGCCCCGGATGAAACCTGCAGGAAGATACGCCCAGGCTCGCTCAACGATCTTCAGGCAGGGCGGGGGAAAAAGATTAAGAAAAGAAAAGAAAACAAAGCAGCAGCAGGGCTAGTAGCTTAAAAGGAGGCAAACTTACTACTACTACTACTAAAGAAGTTTAAGAGAAACGCAGGCGCGGCACCTCGTCCCTCCGCCGGCCATCACGATGTCGTCGGCCTTGCCGGCCCCTGCTAATTCAATTCCCCACATTATTGCTATTATTAAGATGATGATTATATCAATTAATTAAAAGATGTAAACAAAAAAATAAAGGACTGGGAAAGCCCAACTAATTAACACTGCCGGCTCGAGAACAGTGGCCGGACAGTAATGGCGATCGAGGCCGGAGATGATGATGACGGCCGGCGAGCGAGTATGCCGCCGGCGGGCTAGTCGTGCGTACATACGTGGCGAGCGAGTGGCAGCACGTATATACGCCTACCCTCGAGACGACGGCGAGCTGAGGCGCCGGCTAGCTGGAGACGACGGCGACCGTACCGGCCTGGCTGGTCTGGTTGGTTGTCATTAGGAGATCGAGGCGATTAGGTTGGCAGTTGCTACCAGTACCAACACCTGCAGCTAAGCCACCGTACCGTACCGGCCATGCAAAGATTTCCGTATGTATGTGTCTTGTTGGCATGTTGCAAATGCAAACGCGCAACCACCACAGGCCGGTCCACAACGGCGCACAACCACTACCTACTATACTTACTACTGTGTGCCGTCTCTACGACGACGTGAGTGAATCCGTTGCGATTCTGCGATCGAGTTGCATGCAGGAGATGAGCGAGCAGCTGTTTGGTGTACCGAAAGTGCAACTAGTTGCATGCATGGGTTTACCAGCTCATCGGTTTAATCGACTATATAGGCTTATCAGTCTAGTTAAAAATAACATCAGTCGATTTAATAGCCACAGAAATGAACCGACCGATGGTTGCTTTAGCTTCACGTGCAACTCCTCCGAGTGTGTTCGTTTAACTTATCAGTCTAACTTATCAACTATGGTACATACATTGTTTTTTCTCATAACAAAATACTATAGTACACAAAAGGAATGAAATGACAACCGTAATGATTTGTACGTCCTCCCGGCTCCGTGATCGAGCTCCGTCACCCGGTGGTTGTGTGTGGAGGTGAGAATTAATTGGGTCATGGATCGATCGAAACTGGGATGTGATATATGATAATGAACACGCAACAATAGAGGTGAGAGAGAATGATTGAACAATGCATCCAAGCGGGCCAGCAGACGTCGGGATGACACTGACAGGGATGGACGCGGGCGCGGGCGTGCCAGAGGCGATCCAGCCGACGCCGACGCCGACGGCTGCCAGTACGTGCCAGGAGAGGCGAAAGCGTACTAGTAGGCGCAGACGACATACGTAATAAAGCCAAAATTAAGGCAAAAGCCCAGCCGTCGTGGAGTGCATGCATGTGCAGTCAATACAATTACAATAGCATTCAGGCAGCAGAGGTGTAGCCACCGCCGCCTTGGATGCTCGGCCGGCCGGCCGGCGGGCGGGGAGCCAGAGGAGAAGGAAATTTTAAAGCTGATTCATTCCTGCGGCCGTGTCCTCGCCGCAGTCTTTTTGCATTGCAGGCCGGTGATCCGCGCGCGCGCGCCATCCCTCGTTCGTTCCCGCGCGCCACGGAAAGCGAGCGCGTGGGGTCGGGTCGGGTCGGGCGGCGAACTGCAGATCGAAGGCAGAGCAGAGGCAGTGCACCTGCCGACGCGCCCGCCCGCCCGCACGCTCTGCCAGGGCGGGGCCACACGCACACGCAGCAACCGCCAACCGATGGACCCAGAAGGACGGATCAACGTCGTCGTCGTCGTCGCCTGTGCTTTCTTTCTCTTTTTTTTTTTCTCTTTTCATTATTTTTCCTTCTTCCGTTCCGTCCTCTCGGTGGTTAGTGGCTACCAGCAGCCCGAACGAATGATATATATATATATATATATAGACCTACTATTCTAAAGTTTGGGTTTTGAATAACATTTAGCACCCCGACGGAATGACTGTCAGCTCCGACAAGCAACTAATTAATAATAAATTTATTACTATATATTCAAACCGGAATAAAAAGTGCATGTGTTCTACTACACGTCTAAGTACCATGATATACGCATTGGAATCTTTTAGTTAATGTCAGCCATAAATACCATATTGATAGCCCATCCATATATTCTATAAATCACGCCGTGGCTCCCCCTCTAATCTCTTCCTCTCCTCTACAATCTCACGATGCCAGGCGGTGCACCCTCGATCCATACGAACAACGTGTTCCTGCCGTGGGTGGTGTGCCCTCGACGCACTCCGGCGGTGACGGCGCGCCCTCCATGCGCTGCACGACGCGCTCTGGTGGTGGTAGCGCGACCTCGCCTCGCGCGGGGCAACGTACCTCTGTGGTGGCGGCGCACCCTCAACTCGTGTGCATGGCGCTCCCTGGTGGTGGCATTTGCGGCGTACCCTTCATTCGCGCACACAACACCCCCGGTGATGGCGCGGCCCGCCCAACGGAGATGTCGACCCCGACGGTGTGGGCTCTACTAGTATACGGATGGGATGTTCGATGCGGGTTGACTGAATATGTGGATGAGAGGAGCGCAACACTCCTGCATTTTTAGTTTTTTTTTATTTTAAACGATTTTTTATTCCCTCAATCTACGCTTGAGATATGCATTGTATCCACTGGTTTAGGGACATTATAACTAGACCAAACGTGTATACAAGCATTTTTAGTTTTTTATACAGTCCAGTACATTGGGCCGGTTCCCGTTTCTATATATATGTATATATTTATCTATGTACCCAGACCAAAACGTTGTTTAATAGTTGTCTCCAAGACATATTTTATTTTTTCTTTAAGACTGGGCAGTGAATGTGGCATCAGATATGCGCATGAGATTTTTATTTTATGGGTTAAATACTAATTCTAATCGGCGGAACTTTTTTTAATTACTGATTGAGTTATTTAGCGAATGAAGTAATATCATGAAACTAACGTTTTTCAAAAATTTTGTATATAATTACTCAGTGTATATTATAAATGAGTAAATAATCGTATCATTAAAAGTATTATTTTCAAAACTTGTTGAATCGTAGCAATTTTCTGAATTACTGCTATTAATTAATAATTTCTACCTATAACGGCAGTTACAGATATTACTACTTAACGTACATGACATAATTAATCCATTCGATAATTGGTGCAATCAGGAATTAACAAAGGTGCACCCAAATATAATTACTACTTACCCCATAAGTAATATAAAAGTAGAATGAAATTACCTTGAGAACATAATTTCGGATATAATTACACAGCGTATAGTAACAATTGTTAATTAGTAATTATATTTGGTGGCTCAAATAGTTATTACTGTTGATGGGTTAAATAATAATTACTACCTAAATGGATGGGATAAATAGTAATTATATTTGATGGAACCTTTGTTAAATACGGATTGCTTGAATTAGCGAATGGATTAATTACTTCATGTACGTTCAGGAGTAAAATCAGTACTTAACTCTATAGGTAGTAATTTTTTATTACTAGTAGTAATTAAGAAAATTGCTACGGTTTAAAAGAATTTTAAAAAAATACTATTCATGATACAATTATTTACTCGTTCATACTATACACTGAGTAATTATATCCGAAAAAATCTGAAAAATGTTAGTTTCATGAGATTTTTATTTTATGGCTTACATAATAATAATTCTTATTGGTGGTAACCTTTTTTTTATTACTGATTAGTTATTTAGCGAATGAAGTAATTATTTCACGTATGTTTACATGTACGTAGTAATTTTGGGTTAAATAGTAATTATAATTGGAGTAATTATTACTAAAAAAATCAGTAATAATCAACAACAAGCAGCACATGATGACTACAAAATTATTATATTCCGTACCCCAAACAATAATTTTTTAGTTCCAAAATAATACACATCCTTATAGTAAAACTTGCATGAGGTAATTAATCCACGAATTATTTAATGGCAGTGAATAACATCAAACCGACTTTTACTCCACATTCCTCAGAGTAATTAAATTGGATGTGTAGGTGACCGTTGGGTAATCAAATCTTGTCCGGCATGCATGCGCCACGCCGGTCCCCACCAGACAACATTTAGTGCCCAACAATAAATGACAGTAAAAGATTACATACATTGAATGCATTTTTATTACCTTAGGACTCGCCGGAATATAAAGGCATTAATTCTTCCGGATGCCGTAGCGTTAAATAATATTCGGCACCCTGGCTGCTAAATAGTGCATATATATATATATATATATATATATATATATATATATATATATATATATATCGTGTCGTCGAGACGTCGTCGACGATGGATCAACGGACATGCATGCATGCATGCATATATGCATGTGAGGGCCCAATAAAATATGCGGCAATCACGTACAGTACGCATGCACATCATATGGATAACAATAATTTCAAGTAGCCGTTGCATATATATCATATATATAGTATAAATATATATATTATGGTGGAGGCGTGACCATGCATGAATATATTCCTAGAGTGCTGTAGGTCAAACTAGAACCGACGATATAATTTATGTTTCGATGGAGACGGTAGGGTACGCATCAACATATATATTAAAAAAAACACGCATGGTTGATGCTCATTGATTTTTTTTATAGAATTGATGTTCATTGATTTGTGCGTGATGGTGAAATGGCATCCTTTTAAGATTGTTTTTTCTTAAAAAAATGACATTATTTGTGTGTGCACGTCATGTATGCATCCATGTATATATGTATGTATGTGGTATGCATGGTAGCACATGTTTCCCGAAACCAAAGGAATTCGACGCTAATTATTTGTACGTTGGGCACTCGCGCTCGCGCGATTAATTATGGGCCGCATGAGTGCCATATGAATCATGATGACGGAGTTCAAGTTAAAGACTAGTGATAATAAGTTATCATCATCGACCACACCATCATCATCAACAGAAATTAAAAGGCTAGCACAACACAACACGGCACAGCTAGCTATTCAGTGTGCACGTGTGGCTCATCATGAGCCATGCCGATATGCCATTGGAATTGCCATGCTACAGCCTAGGCCCTACACTACATGCATATACGTACGTACGGACACGGAGCTGGGCCAACGGGGCGCTGTAGGTGGCCTGCCCGTGTCCATTGGCCCACTGCAGGCCCAAGTGTCGCCGGGCTCGGCTCGTGGACACGGAAAAAATTCACCAGATTTTCATCCCTCAACTAGATAGAAAAAAAAAACAGGATATAACTCCTCTGTCCTCTCCCGTCTTTTTAAATCGGTCATAGAGAGATCGTATATCCTGTTTGAAAAGATATTACAGGAATTATATCTAGTTTACTAGTTCAGTTTAGAGAGAGAGAGAGAAAATTACTTTTGTAATAGTTGAGAGAGGTAAAGTGGATTTTTTTTTTTATCGAGGACAGAATCTAGTAGCACATCACATGGAAGGGCTTGGCAGGCCAGGCTCGCAGTAATAACGATGAAGTGTGCCTTTGCCTCTCACGAACTTCAGGTAGATGATTTGGTACCAACGCCAACCTGTTCACCTGAAGCTGTGGCAGCACATGGTGGAACATACACCTTGGCTCTGTGCAGAACTTCAGCAACAACCCAATGTTTATGTCTGCTCAAGGCCGGGTCTAGAAGGATCCAGCCTAACCTGAATCAAAAGAATCCAGCCATTGCTTAGTAAAAGACCTTCCAAGGAAAGAAATGGGCTTTATGTCATATTTTAATTACTAGAATAAAGGATCATTAAGTTTCATAAAATCGTTTTGTAGCATCAGAACATGATGGCATTCGGAAAATAATGTCAAATAAAAGAACATAGACCCATAAAGTATTTTTTCCCGTCGAACACTACCCAATTATTTCTACATATATTGGAATCTATCATTGTGTGTTTTGTCATATTCTGTGAGAAACAGGGGTCGTTTTTGTAACACCCCAGGTGTTAATTTCCAGATAATCAAAATTAAATTCTCTTTTAAACTTCGTTTTTGAATCAAACCCTGTTTTCAATCTCTAAGTGTCAAAAAGTTAGCCCAAGTCTTATCGTTTTGGATTCTAAAAATATTTCTAAGTCTTGGGAAAACAACATTGGATTGTCTTCTTGTGATGATTTTCTTGTGCAGTTTCATGTGGTAACTCTTTTGGATTATTTAATAAGAGTGAAGTACTATTCATGATAAAAATAATGAAACAAGTTTCAGAGATTTTGAAGCTCATTTGAATCTTTAAATTTGAATTTAAAAACACCAAAAATCAACTTTTTCTAGAAATTGTTGGATTCTGAATTTTCAGTTTTAAATACCAAACTTTGGATGTTAATATTTATCAAACCATTTGAAATCTGTCAAGCTTCTTTTTACGATGTTGTTCTACTTTTGTTGCTTTGCATGACGGTGTTTTGGGGTATTTAATTTGATTTTTGGTTTATTTTTAAAAGGATTTTAAAGCGAGTGGCAATCTTGTAATTAATTCAAAGCACAAACAATCTTACAAGTTCTGACCAATCAGATATATATTCAAGAAATATAGAACACCAACAAATTAGAAAATATTATTACTATGATAAGTAGTTTGACCCATAAGTACCCATTGGGTCAATATGTTCTGACCCCATTTTAAAATTTAAGAGCAGCTCCTGTTGGTCAAATGTCCATCTGTCGCATACTCTCTCCCCAGATCGGTCCATAAAACTTTGTGCGTCCGGCCTCATTATTCAGGATTGTCACTTTGGAATAGATGAAGGTAACTTTGCGACGAATGAATGGAAGATGTTCCTACAGCCACATGACGTGGTCGGCCATATATCCTTGTGCAGTAAGAATGCCTCAAACATGGCATTGACGCCTTTGGATTCACTCACCAGCTCAAAGAGGATGACGAGATGCCGGTACTTAGCCTAGTCAGGATTATTTTCCCCACCCAGCATTATGTTAAACCGCCACGCATGTGGCCACCAGCAGAGAAGATGTGTCAGATTGGAAGGAAAGGACGGGCATGCTGATGTCGTGCTTCATTTGCTCATAGTCTACTCTGAATTCGTGGACAATGGAATCAATGGTCTAACTATCCAGCCCAGCCAACCGACATCTCTTGCTCACTGCACAAACGGGAACTAAAGTGAGTCAACCAAATACAATGGCGCTCAAATCTAGCAATCAAACACCACAAAATCAGAAGCTTCTAATCCTTAGACTTGCAGAGTTGCAATCACACATCAGGTCAATGTAGCACCAAATCAGACTGAAAACGGAATCTGTAATCTGCAAGAGTTGAATCGCGACTCACTATCTACTGATGCCAGAGGTGGTAGTACGTGGCCTGCAACTGCCTGCTGGTGGTAGCGACCGGAGAGATGACTCACCGTGGTAGCTCTTTCGTCTCTCGCACTCATGACTTAAGTCCTTTGGCCAACCATGAACGCTGCCAGGTCATCACCTATAGGGCTCCCGCAATGAACCTCCACGGAACCTTGACGTCTGTCGCCTCGCCCGCCGCTAGGGTTCGTCTCGCTTCTGCATAGTGCGGTTGTGTAGGCCCAAGAGCGTCTGGGTGCGGCCGTACGGATGGGATCACAACTTCACAAGGGTGAAACCCACACAGCTCGACTGACACAAGTGCCAATGAGGTGATCGAGTGTTAGAGGGGTTACATGCGAAGGTGGGCTCTGAGGTTCAAACCTCCCATCCGTGAAAAAATGCACAACTTGGGGCTGACCAGTGAGAGCCTCCTCTGATTAAAAAATTGGTACTTTTTTATCCCGGTTCTGAGATTTGTGAAGTTAACCCTTATTATTGACCGAGGCGGTCGTTAAGTCCGGATTAAACATGACCTTTTATCGGAGTCGGTTCCTTTTACCCGCCTTGAATAATAAAAATTGTCCATCTTGGTTAGGTTTGTTGTACAAGTGCATGTTCATTATGAGATAAATGTTCGGTTAAATTTTTTATCAGAATTTATTTGTGTGGAGTCTTGCTTTGAAGAGTTTATTGCAAATAACACGATGATGCAATCGAATTTAGGATTTAGTTTAGGAGTTATGACTTTTTTACTTTAAAAAACATGAGCAATGTTTTAAATCTCCGGTTAACCCATTTAGCTGCTGCCCAATTGAACAGCTAAATGCAGCTATAGCCGGATATCTTCGCGGCTAAGACATTTAGCTGTTTTGGCAAAAACTCAGGAAAAAAAACATAGACCATTGACATATGTTCAACACAGTGGTGAATAATTTAACACAAAAGAATAGATACACGATTAATGACACATCTCCATGTTTCAAGTAGCAATTTTCAACCCAGAGATTAGAGAATACAGAGAAATAGAGAATAGATAAAATTTCTGGGCTGGCAAAATTTTAGCTGCCACCAAAATGTAGCCCATTTAGCGGCTATCTCCGGATTTAGCTGGCTATTAGCTGCTGTCATGTTTTAGCGCTAAAAGTTGCATATCTTAGTTTTACCGTCGTCCAGCAGCTATCTCCGCAGATATAGCCGGAGATTTAAAACTATGAACATGAGATATATGATAAATGTCAGTAATTTTGGATTTTACCATATAGTTGTTGCCCGATCTACTATCTACTTTAAGAAAACAATTGAATTTGACATGATTTGATGAAGCAAGTTAGGAAGATTTTTTTTTAAGAGGGGGATCGCCCCCCCCCCCCCCCCACCACCACCACCCACCCACCCACCCACCCACACCCCCCCACCCCCCACCCCCACACCTGTCGGCAGGTAGCACCGCGCGTCGGTAGCTGTAGCTGGTGGAGCCTCAACATCACGCAATACACGCGTACACCTGATGGCAATCACGCGAGGTAATATATATAATACTGAGCCCCTCACCCTCAGCAGCTGCCGCCCTTCATCAGAAAATTGATCAGCTATATATAAACAACATGCCCAAACGGAGCACATCATCCATCAATCCTCCGGCCACCTCACCCATTCGCCGCCATGGCTGATGATAGAACACCTCAACTGTTCATCCAGACCCAACGTGGCGGCGGCTCCGAGGAAGGAGACGACAACCACAGCAACAACAGCAGCCTCACATCCACCCTAACACTAACTTCTTCCCTTCCTATGAGAGAAGGTTGGTTGGCCGCAGCGCCGCTCTTCCGTCTGCACGGCTGCTGGGTCACGGCGCGAGTCGCTAGGAGCGTCGAGCTCGTGCAGGCCGAGTTCAAGCCGCGCCCCGACGACGTCCTCCTCGTGACGTTCCCCAAGTCCGGCACCACCTGGCTCAAGGCCCTCGCCTTCGCGCTCACCAACCGTTCCCGCCATCCGATCGTCATCACCGGCGCCGGCGCCGGCGACGACCACCACCCGCTGCTCAGCAGCAACCCGCACGACCTCGTGCCGTTCCTCGAGCTGCCTGACCGGAGCCTCCGCCCGGTCGCAGAGCTCGAGGCGCTCCCGTCACCGAGGCTCCTGTGCACGCATCTCCCGCCCGCGCTGCTGCCGCCGGGTATGTTGTCGGCGATCTCCCGCGTCGTCTACCTCTGCCGAGAACCCAAGGACGTGTTCGTGTCCTATTGGCATCACGCCCGCACCCTGCGCCATGACCATGAGTCCGTCGTGGATTTCGACAAGGCCTTTGACATGTTCTGCGAGGGGGTCTCCAACTGGGGGCCTGTCTGGGAGCACTACCTGGAGTACTGGAAGAAGCTAAGCATGGGAAACCCTAGCAGCAGTAGCAGGGTTCTCTTCCTCAAGTACGAGGAGATGATGGCGCAGCCTGCCAAGCATGTCAGGAAGCTCGCCGAGTTCCTGGGCGTTCCGTTCACCGAGGAAGAGGAGAGCCGTGGAGCCGTGGAGGAAGTGGTGAGGCTGTGCAGCTTCCAGAACCTCAAGGATCTAGCTGTGAACACGCATGGAGTGTCTGGTCAGATCGGTGCCGCCATGGCTAACCCCGTCAAGAATTCGTTGTGGTTTCGGAGTGGCAAGGTAGGAGACTGGGAGAACCACCTGACGCAGGAGATGGCACGCAGGTTGGATTGCATCGTTGAGGAGAAACTCAAGGGGTCCGGCCTCACCTTCTGATCGACAGGAAAATTAATTTCCTGCGTTAAAAATACCCTAAACTTCGTTAAAAAACTGCAATTGTTCAAAATTGTCGATTTTTATGTATCAAAATATATATGTTACCAAATCCTCATTGGGTTTCAACACAGGAGTGCCGAGTACACTGTGCCCAGCTCCTTCAATTCGTGTGCTAGGCACCAATATAATAGATGTGGAGAAAAATGCAAATGGAATAGGTTGGTAGTTCGTTTGTTTTTATTCTCTGCACATGTCGTGCACACACCATCATTCGTTATTATAATTCTATCCTCATGCTATTTTTTTAGATAATGGAGAAGTACCCGTTTCAGTCCTCTACATAAAAGAGGCATCAGCTGTCTATAATAATTTACAAACACACTCAACCTGGTTTGGATGCGTATATATTCATCACAATCCACGTATGTTGAAGTGGAGATACACATGCATCAAGCAAGATATCAAGGTTTAAACGCTATTTAAAACAAGCTAATACGATAATACCATATATATTGCCTAATAAAGCTCTGATGAGCAAGACATATGTACATCCTTATCGCGTAAAGGATTGGGATGCATCTAAAGCACTTCCTGCATATGTCTGACACGTGTCGTATTGTGCGGTGGATCTGCATCCCGTGGCCTCAAGCGCACGCCCTGCCTCTGCTGCGTGTGGGTACTCTACGCCAAGCGCCGAAGGTCCTTCAAGTCCTCCGTGTACCGAAAAACAAATTATGGACTTCATGTTCATTGCTTTTTATCCCTATTTGTGTCCTCCATCCGTCCCAAAAAAAAGATGACGCGCGCTATGGGATGCGTGCAAATCAAATTTTCTCAACTTTAACTAAGTTTATATAAAATACGTGTAACATTTATATCTCCAAATAAATTTGTTAAAAAACTAGACTTAAAGGTCTTTCCGATGATACTAATTACTTAACATAATTATTTATATGTTTTAATATACAATTGTCAGCATTTTGAAAACGTTGACTTCTCGGGAAGCGAGAATGGTATCTATTTTGAGACAGAGGAAGTACTAATCTAGAAGTAGAAGTGGAAGTGGTATGGGTAATTCTCCACTTCGATCCGCTCCGAATCCGAATTTTTACAATATAGAGAAGTATTTTAAATATCCATGCGGATATGGATAACCCGAATCCAATTATATGCGGATGCAGATGTGGTGTAGGATATGAGATTGACAAAATATGGTAGATATAAATTATCCGTTAATTGAACATGACTTATCTGATGCTTATAATAGGATAATCCAAATATTTAAGCTCAAGGGCAAGATTAGAAGACAACTCAATCCATGACACTAGCATTGTTATATTGTAGTTCATACGCAAAACGAGTTAACTATATATAATAATTTAAGTGAAGTCTGTCGATTAAATAGTGTTCTGTGATAGAAAGAATAAGCCAAAACAAGTTGGAAATAGTTCAAGTATGGTAATCCTAATCAATATATTGTTGTATTTTTTAATCTCCGGTGATATATCTATTACAATTGTTGAAGTGCAGTATATATTTTATTGCATAGTTATTAATTTATTTTAATTATTTTGTAAGCATAAATAACATCTAACGAATTGTTTCTCATCATAAAAAATAACACGTAACCATATATTATCCAAAAAAAAAGTCTGCTTCCGCTCAGAAATCGGTTTAAATCCGTATCAAAACTGATATCCTATCTGTTTTTTATCTTAAACTGTAAAATATCCAATCCGCTCCAAATCCGATAAAAACATGATTAGAATACGAGAAAGTTATTATTTACTTTGATCCAATCTGTTTTCATCCCTATATATTTATGTTCAGGCAAGGGATTTTTTTATTTACATATATAGATATATAGGAGCAATCACCGGCTGCACGCGTACCATCCTAGTGTTTTTTTATCCGTGCAACTTCATCAGGAAAACTAGTGCTGTGGTCCAAACCAAAGATGATTGTTGATTGGCAAGCAATCTAAAGGCCCGCACCACAACGATGTAAGGCCCAAAGCGCCAAAGGAGGGAGGAGCTGCCTTTCTTTTTCTAACTCTTTTGAGGTCCAATACGTTTCGTCAGTCCGCCCAACAGCCCCCCAGGCCCAACTCGTGCGGCCTCCTCACTCCTCAGTCCTCCTTGACCGAGACAATTCATCAGGTCGTAAATAAATTATAATTATAAATTATTCTAGCTTTTCTTTGTTATATGTATCTAGATATTATGTATACATACACTCTATTACGTACTCGTTTATGAGCATCTCCAACAACTCCTCAAATCCACTTGTAATTCTTATTTATTTGGAAAAAACACGAAAACACATCTCAAACAACTCCTTAAATCGACTTAGTATATTCACTAACTTGATAAAAATCCCCTTGGGTGCGTAAATCTCCGCACTCGATGTTCACTGCGTATCGCCGAAATATTTTTTTTCTGCCGGCTCCCTCACGCGCACGCCCATCTCTTCCTGCGCCTGTCCTCGGCCGATAGATCTCCCCCCCCCCCCCCCGGTCGCGGCGTACGACCTCGACAACTGGCTGAACCACACGCGCTTCGACTACGACGCCCGCGTGACGGAGAGCGACATGGTCGAGACCTTCCTCCGCCCCTTCGAGATGTGCGTGCGGGAGGGCGACGCCAGCAGCGTCATGTGCTCCTTCAACCTCGTCAACGGGATCCCCGCCTGCACCGACGCGCGCCTCCTGTCGGGGACCATCCGCGGTGATTGGCGACTCCACGGCTACATCGTCTCCGACTGCGACGCCGTCCAGGTCGTCACCGAGGACGTCAGGTGGCTCAACCTCACTGGCGCCAAGGCCAGCGCCGCCGCCATCATGGCCGACCTCGACCTCGACTGTGGCCAGAGCTGGAAGGTGCACGAGGATGGGGAGATGATCGGCGACTTCCTCAGCAACTTCAGCCTTGCCGCCCTCGCGCAGGGAAAGATCCGCGAGTTTGACGTCGACAACGCGCTCAGGAACCAGTTCATGACGCTCATGGGGGTCGGCTACTTCGATGACATCCCGCAGTACACGTCGCTCAACGAGACGGACATCTGCACCGACGAGCACAAGAGACTCGCCCTCGACGGCGCCAGGCATGGCATCGTGCTTCTCAAGAACCTTGGTGACCGTCGGGTAGAAGCTGCACAAGGAGGTGATGGCTGGCCGGAGGAACGTCTCGGTCTCGACCGGCGGTGGCGGCCACGCACGCGGGAGGATCCCCTCAAAAGAACCGCGAAGGGCCCAGTACCGGTTTAGAGAGGTGGACCTATTTTTTTAATTTTACCAAGTGAGAATACCAACTTATTGGAGATACATCTTTTTTTCCTTTATCAAACAAAATAGCAACTTGCTATAACTCAAGATATAGCATGTAAATTTTAGGGAGTTGTTGGAGATGCTCTAAAGTAAGTAGCTATCTCACATTAATTACTAAAACCTGTTTAGCAAGGACTCAATCGCGTGTTACCTACTGCTAAAACGAACTTCGATTGCTCTCGTGTTACTGCTAAAAACAGCTGTTTAGAAAGTCGCATACCTCTGTCATCATCAATCGCGTGAAGCCAGCAAAGCGAAAGAAAAAAAATCGTCCACTGCGTCCGCTGGGCATGAATTTGCAGAATGGAGTAAATGCCAAGCTTTCGGTGCTAAAATGGCAGCGTAAAACGGCTCCACTCGTACTCAATCTTGTCTCTTGACGAATCGTGAGCAAATGCTTCTTTTTCTAGTTTTCTATATGTATCCTGCCACTAGGAGAGTGAAGTTGCTCGTTTCATTTTTCTTCTATTCTACTGTATATATCAGTTAAAAATTTAGTTGCTGACACAACTGAATGGCCCAACCCCAACCCGAATGAATCGGCAGATATCCACTACAGTCGCGTGGCCTGCCACCCTCCCGCCAGCCCACCCGGCCCGCCGCACGCATAAGGCCCACCCGCCGGGCCGTTCTGTCTGCCAAGAGATTGCTGAAACTTTCAGCCTTGTGACGCTCGTGTGAGGCAAGCAGCTGACGATGATTCCATTAAATTTACAAGGCGATGGAAAGGGACTTTGATCGCAGGGGGCACGATGATACGCAATGCTTTGCCTATTTGAGGGGGAAAAACACATGGCACGATCATAAGCTAATGAGGTCAGGTTCGTTTTTTTTGTTTGAAAGGAAGGTCAGCTTTGTTAATATCATTCCAATATCTGTATCAGGACAATGATTTGTCTCTCTCATTTCATCTCTGGCGAATTCCTTGGTAAGCTAAAAAAACGAACAAGTTTGTGTCTGTGTTAGTTGTGTGTCGAGAGAGAGAGAGCGTATGGGAATGTCTTTATGTCAGCATTAACAATAGATAGATTTCACTAAAAAAAAGGCACCACCAAAATATATAAGATGAGATGTGATGTGAATGCAATTTAATTTGGCAAACGGAAAAAAAAAAATGGCTAGTTGGTTCTGGTGTTGTCTGTGATGCCAGTCATGCTATTTATAAAATATTTTTTTTAATAATGAAAGAGACTTCCCGCGTCTATGTCACCGCACGTCAAATTATATGATACTTCCAAGCAATGAAAAAAATAACGCACTATAGCGCTGAAATAACGCGCTAATAGCGTCCAGAAGCAGCTACCGCAATGCTCATTAGCGCGCTAATAGCGCCACTATAACGTTTTGGTCTAGCTTCCGCTAATTTCTATAGCCCGTCATTTAAAACCTTGCTTCTAAGTACAGTTTCTGCATTTCATAGATATATATTGATATTCCTCTTGTCGACCAAGTTCCACTTGATAGTCATCTGAATACGCGCTTAGGGGTTCTAAATTATGGTTACTAGCATATATACTATCAAACAATGTACGGACATGTTGACATTTCTTTTTTGCACCTTCAGGTACCGTGTGGAGATGCTAGGCCATTGCCCATCATGTGATGTGTGATCTGCTGACGATTTTGGATATTGTTTTTGGGCCTTTGCGATTATCATCTGAATACAACGCCGCGGCTTGCGCAGATCGGCCACTTGGCCCTCAATTGTTCATGATTGTCCACAGATGCTTGCCGTCCAGAATGGACAAGTGTTGTTTTTTAAAGAGAAAATTTTAATCTGCACCGGTTTCTGTTTGACTCTTGCTATGAGTTGATGCATTGCATCCCGAGCAAGTGGAGTGAATGGCCCTTCAGAACAAATCAAGAAACTGTCTAGTTTCAACTTAAACAGCATGACATCCTTTCCTTCGTACTGTATTTCAGTGGAAACTTCACATTGCATAACGGAATTGTTATTTTTTTATAAGATGTGGGGGCAGCATAAGGTATCCCATGAATCAGCCATGGAAGAGTTTTAAGCAAAGGGATTGCCTTGAAGGAAGTTGACAATTTTAGAAGAAATCAGGGCCATATATAACTGTAGATAACTGTATAAGTCAGTATATAGCTGCGACCTGCGTTTACACTTGGTATATTCGTCAAGCGTTGTGTGCTGAGACTTGAACCGATCGAAGTACGTACTATTCTTAGATATGAACGCAGAAGCTAACACTATGATTCTCCAATTGGAGCTACAGACGCGCCTAAACATGCATGGGACTGACTGGAAATTCTGTAGTGGTTTGAAGAAGCCAGCTGCGTCGTGGTGAAAATAGCAATCTGTTGCATGAAATATTTACACGTCTGATTACTTGCTAGCCCTTTGATGTAACCGCCATGATCGAGTTGATAATCCTGTTTGAATTGGTTGATGGAAAAGCCAGCTAATTGAATAGTGTTATGTGAGAGAGAATAAGCTGACTGAATAGTATTGTATAAGAGAGAACAAGTTGAAACAAGATGAGAGTAGTTTAAACGAACAAGAGCATTGATCATGATTCTTACCACCTTTCACACGAGAAGTAGTAGTTAGGTTATCCCCTTATCCGTTATCCCGATTTCGAAGATTTGAATGAAAACATCAAGGGAACATATGCTATGGAAATCAGGTTCCCGTGAAAACTATGGAAACTCGCACGTAGATTGTTGGATCTAAATTCGATGGTGGGAGAGATTAGCAATTAACCCCTCCCACAGTGTGTCAATCCACGTGCTAATCTCTCCCATACTGTGGGAGGGGTTAATTGCTAATCTCTTCCACCATCGGATTTAGATCCAACGATCCACGTGTGAGTTTCTTTCCATAGAAATCTGATTTCCATAGCATACGTTCCCAAACATCAAAGCAACAAAGAGAAACAAGATTGGCGACGGTCCAGGTGATGGCAAATAGCCAAATAAAATTTAAAAGAAAAAAAAATGGGCATTTATTTGCTGCGAATTTTGACTTTGATTCGTTGGAAATCTAAACTTCTGAATTTGTACGGTGTACTATTGTAACAGTTTCCGGGAATAGTCTAGGTTCCTTTTGCGTGTTGAATATTTTTTTTTTGGCTTATCGAAGATATTATCCGATAGACTATTGCTAATAGAGTTGATTGTTTATGTGTTATAAAACACATTTCGGCAGCTGTTAGAACATGTTTCTCTTGATCTCTCAAGATCCACAACTAGAAAAAACATAGATGTAGGGAACTATTCTTTATTATCTTAGCATCAATACACCTCTCCTAAAATCTCGGCATAATTCAATTGATGTTGAGCGCATCGACATTAGGGCACTCACAATGCAAGACTTTATCATAGAGTCCAAAACTATTTATTACCACTTATTTATGGTATTTTGCTGATGTGATAGTATATTTATTGAAGAGAGAGGGTGAAAAAACAAGACTCAAAGCCTTATTTAGACTCTAAGTCCACAAGATTTGAGGTAATAAATATGTTTAGACTCTATGATAGAGTCTACATTGTGAGTGCCCTTAGGGGTTATTTTGCTATACAGCCTTAAACTGAGCCATTTGAAAACCCTTTTCTAGCTACATCTTTTCACATTTATATCTTGTGCGTACTTTAGAGAACCAACTCTGCTTCTCCATCTTTGGCTAGCTAAAATTCTAAAACAGAGGATGGCAATATTTGGATATTCTAATTAAATATAAGTTGTTGGAGGAAATTTATTCATCAAAATATCTATTTCTATCAATAAGGAAGTATATATAAAAAAATCCTTGGAGTTGCTATTAGAAAGAGGACGAGGGGAGGTAGGTGTGGGATTGCAGGGCCGCTGCTAGCCGCAATTAGAGGAACCATAACGACAACCCCAGTCAACATGGCAGGTCTGATGTGGCGAGGCCGCTGCCGACAGAGTTTTGCCAACGGGGGAGGTGGAGCAAGAGGCTAAGATCTAGTGTCCTATAGAAGGGCAATATATAGCCATTAGGTGTAGAAGAAAAGACATGAGTCATCGGATGACTAAGCGTCGTCGTCTAATAATCACGATGTTTTAAGCATGGAGTCTCATAACTTGACATGTATAGTCCTAACAGGGACTAAGAGTTTAGAAAGAAGTTAAGAGTCTTTCTTCACTTTCCTTTCAGATTAGAGTCTGTGTATTTACTATTTCCTCTAACTTAAATTATAGTTATTCTAAAAATTTTGTAGAGTTAAAACATCTTGATCAAATTTATATAATAAGATAATACTATTTATGATACCAATTAAATATTATTAGATTATTCATTCATTATATTTCTATATTGTACCTATTTAATGTCATAAATCTTAGTATTTTTTAATAAATCAGCATTTTTGGAACTCGTAAGATGAGCAGCAAGCAAAAAAAAAAAAATAGTAGATCGGATAAAACTACATCTGCTTGCATTTACACGCCTCCAGCCATTTGAAGCAAGTTTGTTTCACACCGACATAAAAAAAAAAAACAAACTCCTTTACATACCTAGCCATCCATACACTCCGGTAGATATTATCCGTATACGCGTCCGGCTGACCTGGCAACCTGCACCATTTTTAAACGGCGACTTCCGGCGCGGTTGTTGTTCAAGTCATGAGCAGGAAAACAAAGGATGCCCCAAAACAGAAGCCACGGCAGGTGGGCCCCGCCCCCACGAGCGCGACGTCGCTTGTCGCTACCGCCTCAGCGTGGCTGCTGCCGTAACCCGCCGATCGTCACTCTGCTGCTGCACGCACGACGGCGACCCCCGCGCCGGCGGCCAGCGAATTCTTTGCTTGCGCCCCAGGCTCTCCTGTCCGCCGGCCGCAGGAAATCATGCTCGCATTGACCGCCCCGGCCGGCCGTCTCCAGCAGATCGAAATGGCACGGAAACTGCATGTGCACGCCGGTCGGGTCCGGGACGTTTCTGCCGGCCGTCTTGCTCTGCTCCGGTCCGGCCAGTCCCGTCCCTACGTGTGTTCTACTTCTAGTAGTATCAAGTCGTTGTCGAGCCGTCCGTCCGTACGCCGTCGGGGTCGCTGCACTTTTCGTATCTCGCCGAGATGGCCGTGGGTGCGCGGCAAGTTCGCGTCGTGCGCTGCGCGCGCACAGCCACCAACCCAGCACAGCACCCCCCCCCCCCCCTCTCCCTCTTGGGTGGGGTGTTGTGTTGACCTGACCAGCCTCCTCCAGGCACCATTATATTCAACCGTACGCCGCCAGCCATGGCAATACCAATACAAATAGCGACCGGCAGCACCACGGTGGATTCCCCCTCCTCCTCTTCTCGCCTTTTCGGCCCTTTTTCCACCTGCGCTTTTTTTCCAGCGTGCCCGTGTGGCCGTGCAGTACGTGACCATGGCACCTGCGGCTGCATGCGGCGGACGTGGTCGCTCTCCTCTGTCACCTCTGCTACTGCTAGGCTGCCTCCTCCTTGTCGTCGTCGTCTCACTGCTCTCAGGCACCGTCTGCCGCGCGCAGGACCCGCTGGAGGTGACGACCTACAACTACACGTCGTTCCAGTCGCAGCAGGAGCTGGCGATCATCGGGGACGCCGGCATCAACCACGGCGCCATCCAGGTCACCCCGGACACCGGCAACGTCGGCAGCTACCAGACCATGGTCAACAAGTCCGGCTCCGTGCTCCTCCACCACCGCTTCACCATGTGGCGCCACCTCCACAGCAGCAATGGTAGTACCACTACCACCCCGCGCGTCCAGGTCGTGTCGTTCAACACCACCTTCTCCATCAACGTGTTCCAGCTCCAGCCTCCGCGCCCCGGCGAGGGCCTCACCTTCGTCGTCGCGCCGTCCCTCGACGGGCCACCCCCAGGCAGCTACGGCGGCTACCTCGGCCTCACCAACGCCACCCTTGAGGCGACGAGCAATAACCGCCGCCGCTTCGTGGCCGTGGAGTTCGACACCACGAAGCAGGACTACGACCCAAACGACAACCACGTGGGCCTAAACGTGGGCTCCATCGTCTCCAACAAAACAGCGAACCTCCCCGCCAGCTTCCGCATCGCGACCAACAGCACCACCGCAACCAACTACACGGTGTGGATCCAGTACGACGGCTTGACACGTCACATATCGGTGTACATGGCCATCAAAGGCAACCCAAAGCCGTCATCTCCAGTGCTCGACTCGGCGCTGGACCTCAGCGAGGTCGTCCCAGAGCAAGCCTACCTCGGCTTCACGGCGTCCACCGGAGTCGACTTCGAGCTCAACTGCGTCCTCGACTGGGCGCTATCGATCGAGGTGATCCCGGAGAAGAAGAGCACGACGTGGGTAATCATCGTCGCCGTCGTCGTGCCGGTGGCCGTCATCGTGGTCGCCGTCGCCGGTTTCTTCTTGAGCAGGAAGCTCCGCGCGAGACGGTCCATGGAGAGGCAGCAGGAGCTGCTTGAGCAGCAGCTCAGTAACCTCGCTGGGATGCCTCGGGGGTTCGCGTATGCCTTGCTGAAGAAGGCTACTAGGAACTTTGATGAGCGGCTCAAGCTCGGGAAAGGTGGGTATGGGACGGTCTATAAGGGTGTCCTCCCCGCCGACGAGGCCCGGCCGGAGGGGATGGATGTGGCCGTGAAGCGCTTCATCCGGGATGATGGTAAGGATGTCACCGATTTCCTCCAGGAGGTCGACATCATCAACCGGCTGCGCCACAAGAACATCGTCCCTCTCATCGGTATGTGTGTGTGTGTGTTTTTTTTTCTACTAAAATTCTGACACGTTTATGAAATCGTAAACGAACAAACAACTTAGTATTCTGTTGCATTGCATTTTCTGTACGTCAGGCTGGTGCTACAAGAAAGGTCAGCTGCTGCTGGTGTACGAGTACATGCCAGAAGGCAGTCTAGACCAGCACCTGTTCCGTCGGGGCATCCACGGGAACCAGCAACAACGCCCGGTGCTGCGCTGGGAGAAACGGTACGCGATCGTGGGCGACGTCGCAGCGGGGCTCCACTACGTGCACCACGAGTACACGCGGATGGTGCTACACCGGGACGTGAAGGCGAGCAACGTGCTTCTAGACGCGTCGTTCCGCGCGCGGCTAGGCGACTTCGGGCTGGCGCGGGTGCTGGACCACGACCGGGAGTCCTACACCGACCTGCACGTGGCCGGCACGCGCGGGTTCATCGCGCCCGAGTACTCCGTCGGCCACAAGGCGACGAGGGAGACGGACGTGTTCGCGTTCGGCGCGCTGGTGCTTGAGGTGGTCACGGGGCAGCTCGCGCTCCGCGCCGCCGGCGCGCTGCTGTCGGACTGGGTGTGGAGGATGCATGGACGCGGCGCACTGCTCGGCGCCGTCGACCAGAGCCTCGCCGCCGACGAGTTTGATCATGACGAGGCTGGACGACTGCTTCTGCTCGCGCTCGCGTGCTGCAGCCCTAACCCGCGTGATCGGCCAAACATGCCGCAGGTGCTGCAGGTGCTGTCTAAGGCTGCGCCGCCGCCTGAGGTGCCGTTGTTTAAGCCGCAGTTCGTGTGGCCGCCTGAGGGCGGGGCGCACTTCCAGCTGAGTGACATCGAGGAGACCACCAGCGGTGGCACCGGCACCGGCACCGGCACTGGTGACGACGGCGTGTCGACCCAGGCCACGCACTACGACAGCTTCCAGCCACACACGGCTACCAACAGTAGCGACGGTTACTTCCCCGCGCTCTCCTCAGGCCGTTGATTTGATTCAGGGTATGCAGCATTTAGGCATCATTGCAGCTAGCTTCCTTCAAAGAATTTGTACATGGTTTCCTCAAAAAAAAAAGAATTTGTACATGTGAAATGTAAATATATATTCATGTAGATATCGAATTCGTTTTAGGATACCTGCATCTGTTGTTCCAGTGAAGCAGGACAGGGTGTGTTTTGGCTAGTCAGAAATTCTAGGATTGTACAGCCAGATCTTCAAATTGATCAATTGAATAAAGGAACTTGAGTATTTTTTTTTGATTGAGAAAGAACGGGCTTTATCTTCGGAGCTACTGTGGACTCACTGGAAATACCAAATCAGCGTCAGCAGTCCAACTACAATGTGCAGTGCTGGATGGTCTTCTGAATTCCTGATCCAACGTTCGTAATGCTCGAATGCTACCTGCACTCTTTTCTGTTGATGCACTCACTGTGTGTAGCATTGGCATGTGGGGCTGTGGGCACCTCCCATTACAGGTAACTTATGAATTGCACAAGTGTCTGGACCGATCCTAGAAAGATGGCAAACAATTCAGCGAGTCCTACTCGGGATCTTGGGTACATACACCCCATCACCAACGATGGTGTCATGGTGATTGGTGATGACTCCTGATCTGGACCAATTGCGAGCGGTGACGTTGCCAGGAGCAAGACACTGCTCTTGGCTCTTGGTACCCCCATCCTGAACTCACCGTAAATTCTCCGCAATTCCACCTTTACCTCCTTGACGCAGTAAACTTCACCGCAATTCGCTGCAACATTTGTGAAAAAAGAAAAAGAAAGAAAGAGAGTTACTCCGTAGCTAGCTAGCTGCATGCCCCTATCATTGTTGAACAAAAGTTGTTGTCGCGGACTCGCGGGCACCAGCTCGCACTGCACTTTTTTCCTTTTCCACGATGCAGATGCCAGTCTCCTCGCCGCGTCAGTTTCACACGGCAAAGCCAGAGCCAAAAGCGCGACGATCTGAGATCTCTCTCTCTCCTTTGGCCGGGAAAGAAAGATGAGAAAGTGCCATTGGCAGAACAGAACAGAACAGCTCGAGATTGCACGGCTGCGCCATGTGCAGGCCACTCCACAACTGTTCTTTCTTCGCTCAAGTCAGTCGGTGTGAATACAGAATGAATGGTGCAGCGGTTGGAAGAGCAGAGTGTCTAACAGTAGATTAGTAGGGTTAATTACTTAGGATGAATGGTGAACAGAAGGACAGAGAGAGGTAGAGGAGATTAGGGTTAGTATAACCTGGTATGAATTCCCGACCGGCACTGCTTCGGTCGATGGAGTCTGCGCACGGGCAGCGGCGGTTGGTGAAGTCCGCCGGTTCAGTGGCGAAGGTGCTTCCCGTCACTGGCTGTGCTGCCCTCTAGATCGGTCTCGGGACCGGACAGGATGGGGGCGACGGCTTAGGACAGACGAACCTCGTAACCTGAGTCCGTAGCCCCCACCTTCCCTTATATAGGCACAGCGTGATAGGGGTCCTCCAACCCTTAGTTGGGTTGGGCTCCCCGATCAGAAGCGGATCAAGGTCTTAATGGACCGTTGGGTCCATTAGAGGAGAGAGATCAATACTAACACAGAGATCGATTGACCTAGACTGGACGGACGATCTCTCGTCACTTTCGTCAGAGTCGGTTCCAGCTCCAGGTTGCATTCAATCACAGGTTCAGGTTCAGCAGGTTGGTCGCCATTCTTCGCTACACGTCACTGCCTCGCTGGAGCCCCGCGTGGAGGAGAGCGTCAGGAAATGCCGCTGCAAATCGGATTCTCCGGTGCTTCTGCAGCTCTGCTTATTGTCTGTCCTAATGTTGCTGTCTTGCTGAACATCTGAAGGTGAAGACGATGTGAGATGACCCAATCCAATCCGGTCACCAACTGATCGGAGACAGTAGTGAACAAGCATTCCGTGACCGGTGTGAATCCGAGCTCCTGTCGTCGTCTCCTTGTCTGTCTCCAGTGCTGAACAAGAAACAGCGACTGAACAATGGTCTACAGTCTCCGTATACTCTGCAAGTACTGTATTCCCTTGTAAAAATTCAGTCTACAATAGTACAACTGCGAGTGCGAACAAAAGGACAGAGAGCAAGCTGAAGTTTCATCCATCAGGGCAATGAACTGAAGCTTACATTCCAATTGCAGGTGGTACCTGCCCGGACCAACTCAACCATATACAGTACCTGCAAATTTCTTCAACTGACGAAGCATGATAGGTAGCAGCATGGGCATGAGGGCATCATAGTCAGTTATTATTCACTCACTCACACGGTCATCACAACGCCACATGCTGTTTTTCATCATCTGGCCAATTGGCCCATCCACAACAACAGCTAGCTTCATGCTACTGCTCCTGTATTTTCTCTCTCTCAAAAGAATGGGTAAACTTTCAGCAAGAACAGAAATGCTACTGTATTTTCTGCTCTGGTTTCATTTTGGAATGTCTTTGATCCAAAAGGGCATGTGCCAGGTTGGTTCCGTTCTCTTCTTCTCCCTGCAATAGTGCAACAGGACAGGAGCAGCCAGACACTGGTGTGAACGCAGCTTTGCTACTCTACTGAAAAAAAAAGCTTCGATTTTTTATACGTGGGTCATCTTTGCTGGTGAAGCGAATCTAATCTGTCAGCCTCAGGAAACCCGGTGGAAATAAGGAGGGCGTCGTCCGGGCCGCACTGGCACTGCACACGGGCGGCAACACTGCTCGTCTCGCTCGCGGTTGATGGCCGCCGCCCGTTTCCTCGTACACCTGCTCCTCCTCTTGGCCGCCGCCGCTTCTACCTCGCTCTCCACCAATGCCACCGCGGCCGGGAACGTGACCGGGTTCAGCTTCTCCCGGTTCGTGAGCGCGAACCGCGGCGCCAACGTGACGGTGGTCGGCGACGCCAACATCAACCAGGGCGCGCTTCAGATCACGCCGGACTCACTCAACGACGCCGCCACCTACCTCACCCACAAGTCGGGCCGCGTGCTCTACGCCACCCCATTCAAGCTCTGGCAGCACCTCGACAACAATGGCAAGAGAGTCGCGTCCTTCAGCACCGTGTTCACCGTCAACGTGTTCCGTCCCAACGGCACGGAGCCAGCGGAAGGGGTCGCGTTCGTGATCACGCCGTCGGCGGACGAGCCACCCACGGGGAGCTCCGGCGGGTACCTGGGGCTCACGAACGCGGCCACCGACGGGAACGCGACCAACAGAATCGTCGCCGTGGAGCTCGACACCGAGAAGCAGGCGTACGACCCGGACGACAACCACGTCGGGCTCGACGTCAACAGCGTCGTCTCCGTCGCCACCGCCTCGCTCACGCCGCTCGGCTTCCTGATCTCCCCCGTTGACCCCGTCAAGTACGACGTCTGGGTCGACTACGACGGCGCCAAGCGTCGCGTCGCCGTGCGCTTGGCCGTGTCGGGCAAGCCGAAGCCACGGCAAGCCGTGCTCGCCGCGGCGCTTGACCTCGCGGAGACCGTCGCCCAGTGGTCCTACTTCGGGTTCGCCGCGTCCACGGGGAGCAAGTACCAGCTCAACTGCGTGCTCGCGTGGAACATGACGCTGGAGAAGCTCCCGTCCGACGACGACGACGGCGGCAGTGACGGCAGGAGGCGGACGCTCGGCCTCGCCGTGGGAGTGTCCGTGGGTGTCGTGGCTGCGGTGGTCGGCGCGGCCGTCGTGGCGTACTACGTGTGCGTGGTGAAGCGGCGGAAGGCGCACGGCGACGACGGCGGTAACAGCAGCAGCGCTATCACCGGCAATATGATCCGGAGCCTCGCCGGCGGGCCGCGCGAGTTCGAGTACCGCGAGATCCGTAGGGCTACCAATAACTTCGACGAGAAGATGAAGCTGGGGCAGGGCGGGTACGGGGTCGTGTACCGGGGCGTTGTGGTCGGTGACCACACCAGCCCTGGTGGCCCCGGCAGCGCCGTCGAGGTCGCCGTCAAGAAGTTCTCCCGCGCCAGTACGCAGGGCCAGAACGACTTCCTCGCTGAGCTCAGCATCATCAACCGCCTCCGCCACAAGCACCTCGTCCGCCTCATCGGTAAGTCCTCCGGCGCGCCGCCCATTAATTTCTCCATTCTTTATTCATTCATCTCATCTCGCACATGGATTGCCCATTAACAATGCCTGTTTGAACGCAATTCACCCGTCTTTCCAGGCGATCCATGTGCATTGCGCAGAACAATGCTTTTTTTTTTTCTGTTGACTCGACACTTTGCGTCCAAACTAATGAACCTAATACTGTAATAATTAAGTGGACTCTCTGATTAACCCGACATGTTTATGGCGGCTATCTTGTTTTGACGGTCCACATGCAGGGTGGAGCCACGACAACGGCGAGTTGCTACTGGTGTACGAGTACATGCCGAACGGGAGCCTAGACCAGCACCTGTTCAAGCATCAGCAGGTGCCGGGGTGGGAGCACCGGTACAACATCGTGAGAGGCGTAGCGTCGGCGCTACACTACCTACACGACGAGTACGACCAGCGCGTGGTGCACCGAGACCTGAAGGCGTCCAACATCATGCTGGACGCCAGCTTCAGCGCGCGGCTCGGCGACTTCGGCCTGGCGCGCGCCATCGACAACGACAAGACGTCGTACATGGAGGACGGCGGCGGCGGCGGGGTGCACGGCACCGTCGGGTACATCGCGCCCGAGTGCTTCCACACCGAGAAGGCGACGCGCGAGTCGGACGTGTACGCGTTCGGCGCCGTCGTGCTCGAGGTGGTGTGCGGCCGCCGCCCGCGCTGCGACATCGACGGTGGCTTCCACTTTTTGGTGGACTGGGTGTGGCGACTCCACCGTGACGGCCAAGCGCTGGAGGCCGTCGATGCCCGTCTCGACGGCGAGTTTGAGGTGGATCAGGCCGAGCGGCTGCTATTGCTGGGCCTCGCGTGTAGCCACCCGACCCCTGCTGAGCGGCCCAAGACGCCGGCTATCTTGCAGATCTTGCTTGGGTCTATGTCGCCGCCCGAGGTGCCGCCGTTCAAGCCGTCCTTCGTGTGGCCGGCGACCGATGGGGGGCTCGACACCATGTCCACCACGGCGGCCACAACGACGAGCCAGCTCAGCTTGACGTCGGCATCCACGTGGAGCGGTGGTAACTTCATCAAGGGCAGCCTGAAGCAAACGTTCCAGCAGCAACAACAAGGCACCCATTCCTTGGCGTAATACTATGACTGAGCTCCTATCATTCGATCTTTAGGGTTTGTTCGACGCGATGGAATCATCGTCATGTTCACTTGTGGAGGTTAATTGTTCAAAGCAGAGTGACGTCCACGATCCCAAGACGATCAAAGACCCAAGGAAGATGATGAGCTAGTGACATGACTGTTCGTATGAACGTAAATGTCTTCTTTGTGTTTTGTTTGATTTCTTTACTTTCTTTTGCTTTGTTCAAAATTTATCCCACTGTAATTATGTTTTTCTTTTACATTCTTTGATGTCGTCACTCGGTGATTAAGATCCATATAATTGGCCGACCATTTCTCTCTATTTTTATATATATGCAATAAAAAAGGATGTAAACTGTCCGATTTTTCGTCAGGTAGGGATAACTTTTTGATTCGGTGGAAAGTGATGTTGAGCACGATCATGGGCGCGGCTATAGAGGGAGTAGGCTCTTTCTAAAAACTGCACATTGCTTAAAGCAGCTCACTTAATAAATAATTAAATATTTTCTCAGTTTATTAATTTGGTTCCACTTGGTCCCTTCCGTCCTAGATCGTGTCCAGCCCAAACCCAGTCTGCCTGTTAAAATCCTCTGGATCCTGATCCCCTTCCTGCCAGGAAGCAGATGGAGCGAAGAGATGAAGATGAGCACTCCACTACAGCCCATGCACGGACTCTTCGGCACAAGTATCTCATCTCCATCCATGATGCCCTTTGTTTGGTATCTTCCCGTCTTGTTTGAGGATATCCGCCGGCGCGGCTCCATTCCGCGTGAGGTTTGCCGCCTAGTCCTGACGATGGGCGTCAGCTGCCATTGTCATCGTGGCTTCTCCTGGCAACAACAACAACAACAACGAAACAGCGTTTATCAGCCACGGCGGCGGTTCGCTTTCTTCTTCGCTTAACTTATCAGTCACCGAAACAGTGTTTTTAGCCAAAAACGATATCAGTCATCGAAACGTTCAGGGCACCAGGTTGCCCATGACGATTGCAGCTTACATGAAAACATAGCACGTTGGTGCAACATGTCTCTACTAGTACTTGCAGAGTTGCAAATAGTATTTCAAACTACGCCATTATGTTGTAATTACATATTCTTCGCTCTGGGTTTGGTTTGGACACAGGCTAGGCTTTGATGGACATTATAATTTAAAAATTGTTTATTAACTGGACCACTTTAAGATGTGTGCTATTTTTACAAAAAAAGAGTATTGAAGCAATTCTCATTTTTTATTACCTTTATTACAAGATAAACTGAATCTAAACTGACCTTCATCCAGATCAACTAATTTTATTACCTTTATAAAAAAAAAGTGAACTGAGTGTAATGTAGTCGACCCAGTTATCAAGCCGAATTCATCAAGGGCCTAGAGCTGCAAAGCCATTCCAGGGCTTGAGACTTTGGTATGGAAAAGCTAGGCAACGCCGCGAGCAAATCCAGTGCAGGCCCAGTCGTGTGGGTTTCACCTTTGTGAAGTTAAGATCCCATCCGTACGTCCGCACCCGGACGCTCTTGTGCCTACAACCGCAATCTGCAGAAGCGAGACGAACCCTAGCGGCGAGCGAGGCGACGAACGGCGAGGTTCCGCGGAGGTTTGTTGCGACGGTGGTGACGGGGTAGCGTTCACAGTCGGCCGGAGAACTTAAGTTAGGAGTGCGGGAGAAGGAGGAGCTGTCGCGGTGAGTCATCTCTCCGGTCAGGTACTCAGGTATATTTTAAAAGAGTAAATGCTTCTTCAAAATGATCTGATGCATTTGAAAATGGTCACCCATAAAAAATTCTTACACCACTTACAAGGATAAGGATGCATATATGAACAAATTGGATACCTTTTGTGGAATTCATAATCTGCAAGTTTAACTGAAAGTGAGAACATTTATCAGGCAGCTTAAGACTTATCCTCATTTTCATTTACACAATTACACTAGAACCTAATATGCATGCTAATCCAAGGAACTTGACAGATGGTCCGGCCTGTTCAAAAGAAAAAAAAATGTGTTAGTTGATAGGCTAGTTTATAAAGCTACCAGGTTTACCTGACTTTAGGAAGAAAAACAACAGTACTGTGCCAAATTCTGAACATTAGAGTTCTTGTTAATCAAGGTCACAATTACACCAGAACCTATTAAGTTGAACTAGACAGTTTCTTGATTTCTGAAGGGACATTCGCTCCACTTGCTCGGGATGCAATGCGGATATTCATAACAATAGTCAAACAGAAACCGGTGCAGATTAAAATTTTCTCTTCAAAAAACAACACTTGTCCATTCTGGACGACAAGCATTTCTGGACAGTCATCACAAATTGAGGGCCAAGTGGCCGATCTGCGCAAACCGTGGTGTTATTCAGATGATAACCGCCAAGGCCCAAAAAAAAAAAATCCAAAATCGTACATGATGGTCAGTGGCCTAGCATCTCCACCTGAAGGTGCTAAAAAGAAATGTCAACATCTCCGTACATAACATATACTAGTAACCATAATTGAGATGACTATGAAGCGTAACTTGACGACAAGAGGAAAGCCAATATATATCTATGATGAAATGCAGAAATTATACTTGGAAGTATCGTATAATTTAACGTGCGGTAACACAAAAATAGGAAGTCTCTTCCATTATTAAAAAAAATTATAATTTGACAGTAGTATGACTGGCATCACAAACAACACCAGAACAAACTAGCCATTTTTTTTCTTCCGTTGGCCAAATTGAATTGCATTCACATCACATCTCATCTTATATATATATAATAATGGAATCATCGTCAGCTGCTTCCGTTTCAGCAATCTCTTGGCAGACAGAGCGGCCCTGGTGGGCCCTTTGCGGGCGGCTTTGCGGGTGGGCTGACGGGAGGACAGTGTGGATGTCTGCCGATTCATTCGGGTTGGGCTTGGGCCTTTCAGTTCCGTCAGCAACTAAATCCGTGTAGTTCAATAACATGACGTGTTCAATATAACACACAAACAAATCCAAAGTTCCAAATCTAAATCAAAACTATATAATAAACAAAAAAAAATATAGCCACAGTTTGGAGCTCTTTTAATGCCACATCTACTCGGGGTCGTGCGCTATGCCAATGGCAGCATCTAACGGACTGAACCAGCTTGGACAAATTGGACTACTGCGGAACCTGCTTTTGATTCGGCTCCTGATGTTTCTTGTAGAATATTGGACCTGCGGGACCTATATTGAAGCCAGCAAGCCCAATAAGGCACTTCATGTCCCTGCGAAATCTTTTGGAATCAGCCTCTTCCCTGAATAACAGAAGGGGAAAAAAACAAAGCGTCAGACATATAAAACTACGAGTCAGGTTACATGTTTGCTGAATACAAAAACACCGATCCACAGGTGAAACAATAGGTTTCGTTTTTTCTTCTGAATTGTGAAACCAATAAACTAGTTTCGAATGAATATTACCTTGTGAAGCACGGATCGGCCGGCCATCTCATCCTGGCTGTCGATCTGGTGTGGTGTTGCAACTTGCGATAGTTTCTGAAACTAATGGGAAAAAAACAAACTTACGACCTGATGAGTCGTTTCGGTGCAGGTCTGAAGAGGCTGCGCGAGTTGGGCCTGGGGGGCTGTTGGGCTGACCCACGAAACGTATTGGGCTTTTAATTAAAAGCGTTGCTTGAAAAGAGAATTTCTTTGCCGCTTTGGGGCTTATATCGTTGCGGTGCAGTGCAGGCCTTTCGGATGCTTGGCAAACACCTTTGTTTTGGGTTGAGTTTGATTTGGACCACCCACCGCATGGGTTTTCCTGATGAGGTTGTCTCCCAGAAGAGGGGGGAAGGCAATGTTTATTTTTACCATACCGCTAAATACCAGTTCCAGCAGTAAATTTTGCTGCAACAAATATAGCTCGTGGAAAACAATGCAACCGCGCGTCATGCTTGTTTTCCATATCGATCAAGACAAACAGTAGTGCATCTCTACAACAAACAGGCGTCCAGACGTACGACTCGACGCTGAAGAATCTCCTCGCGCCGCGCCGAATCATGTCGTATCGTATCGTATCACATGGCAACAGCAGCATATGCCCCCCGTGCTGAAGAATCTCCCGGTCCCAGACGGCCAGAACGACGTGCTCGTCGTACTCTCCCCAGCTGCCGACGATGGTGGCAGGCAGCCTCAGGTTGGCTGGATCCCAACCTCCACGTACGCGCACCGGGCGGCAGTGCGCCGGAGACCGGAGAGAGAGAGGCCACCGGCCGGACGAATGAAGCGGATCGGACGGCCACGCTGCTGCTGTCGGCGCGGCCCCGGCTGCTAGATCGGCTAGCTGGGATGCCGGTCCCCAGCCCATCTCCACCACGCATCATGCACCGGCGCCGGACCTAAGCAGGCAGGCGTCGTGTTGGGCGCCGATCGTGACAAGGAGTCCGTCCTCCTGGACCATCGCTGGTGCCTGGTACTAGTGTACTACTGGTGGTGGTGGATGGTGACGCTGACGCGCGCGCATGCACTGACCCGACTGCGCCTCGCCTATCTTGTCTGTCGTCTGGCCACTGCACCAGCACCAAGCTAGCGCAAGCAGTGCAACAACGTACTACTACTAGCCGTAGCGAAACTGTGCTGAGTCTGTACGTGTCCTGGACTGGGCAGCTGGAGTACGTGTTGGATTAGTGCCTAAGCAATACGTGTCGAGAAGATGATGACACCCACCCTATCTAGATAGACCAGGACGAACGAAGCTGTCCATGTCCCTTTGACGCGCCATCCCCATGCATCTTATCCGGCTGTACTGTACGTACGCTCAGCTCGCGGACACGGACAGAGCTGCCGATGCACGTCTGCGCCACAACGGCCTGCGACAGCGAGCCCAGCCGTCCAGGTCAATGATGTGCTCACCCGCCCACTCGTCGACTCCCTCGACCACACCACCATGCCCGCGCCGACGCACGCACACACGCCGTTGCGTCGCCTTGCCTTGCCTTGCCTGCCGTGACGGCGGCGGCTGTTGCTCTCTTGACGTGCCGGCCGGCTCGCTTCGGCGGCACATCGAAACGGTGGTGGCCCGGATGCCCCCCCGCTCTCGCGCCCAAAAGCAGCACGTTACCGCTCCTCCGAGCCATAACCATAACCTCCTCGTGATGTCCTCACGAACCGCCGTGCCTTGTCTGTCTGCCTTCCCGCACGCGACATCGCCGTGGTCCACGTGACCGTGTCCGTCCCGATCCCGGCCTCGCGAGGGCGTGCCGTGCCGTGCCGGATCAGCGTCAACGGCTTCAGGCACCAGCCGTGGGCACCAGTGCGTCCACCCGTCGCCGTCGTCTCATTGCACGGGGACGGCGACGACGAGATGGTGGAGACGATACAACGGCGGCGCTTTTTTGCCCGTGCTAGTGCTACGCCCGCCACCACAGGGGGACGCCACGTATACGACGCAAAAGCAAGCAAGCCAGCCAGCCATGGCGACCCCATCCGTCACTGTAGCGGCGACGAGCGGGGGTTGGCACCGCACCGGCACGGCATCGGCATCGGCCATGCGATTCAGCCATGGGCATCATTCATGAACGTGGCCAGCGGGCGTCCAATCCGATCAGACAGCCATGTGGGGTGGGGGACGAGACAGAAAGCAATCGGCCGTGCGATTCAGGCCGTGCGCGGGTGCATGCACCGCGCGAGTGCTCTCTCTCTCTCTGCCTGCTGTGCCCGCCGACTGGCCGGCCGGCTAGTGCGTGCTAGTGGCTGCCTCCGAGCTGTGCGTATCACGACGCATGGATGGGTGTGGGTGCGGGAGGCCTGCCACTCGCCAGAATCTCGCCGCCGTGTCCCGGGGGCGGCGTCCGAAAAGGTGCAAAGGAAGGCATCGCATTCGCGTCACGCCAACCCCCGGCCGGGCCTCCACACTCCACCTTCGGGGCCTATTTGGAACACAGGTAATCAGTTCATTTTGACAGAAAAACGTAGGAACGGAGAAAAATTCCAGCGTTCTAAACAGGGCCTCAACAGGGATAGCGCACGATGCCGCCAACGCTGTGTGCCCCCGTCGGTTCTTTACGTGACAGGGCAGAATGCCCACCAGAAAGTTCGTTGCGACAATGTTTTCACATAACAATAGCCACTTGAACAAAAATGAAAAAGAAAGAAATCTACCAGGTCTGACACAGCTCTTTGAAGAAAATTTTGATGAGTGAGAATTCCAGGCACAAATTTGATTCAGAAGGAAGTGTGAATGAACCAAGATAATGATAGCAACCGGCAGGTATCAACAAAAAAAATAGTAGGAACGTGTAACTAAGCTTCTTCAGAATGGGAACTTATGGTGAATGTGTCCAATACGAAAAATAAAACAAAAAGGTCCAGGTACACTTCAGATCCGCCTCATTTCTATGTAGCTACAAGTCAAAATGATCGATACAGACATATGCAAGCCTCTTTTCATTTACCCCTGCTACTATCTAAAGTCCATATAGGATACATTCATGCTAGAGTACTGTATTTAATAATACACAAAAAATAAAAAATAGGAAACAGTGAGCAAGATGAATTAAACACCATCCTGTGATACATGAACCAAAAGACTCGCGCTTACACCAGCAAAAAAAGGGAAATCAAGGTTACTTACTCATTATCCCTCAACTGTGATTACATCCATCTTGTGGATTACCATCTCATCTTGTGGGAGCGCATGCAGTTGCTACGCCCCGTTCCCATGAGATGTGCCAACTCTGCTCGAGCTCCACCTTTCGCACCAGGTTTTGCCAATCTTTTCCTTAACTTCTCTGTAGTGCCATCCAACATCTCCAGCACCTCACCTATTACATTCTGCCACTCAACCATGGATATAAGAGTTTCAAGGAAGCTTAAAACAATCTCCATACCCCCAAAGGCTCCAAAATAGCTCCACACCAACTGCTTGTTAATTAACTTAATAATACCACAAGGCTCAGGTGTCCTCACCATTATATTATATTATATTATATTATATTATATTATATTATATTGTACCAAAATCCAGCCTCTCCCACTTGAAGGATTTACCAGAATTAATCCGCAGCAAAGCTCGCATGAATACACAGACACAGACACAGACTGCTGCTATAGCAAGCATCGAATGGATATAAGGCCGAGCAAGCAACCCCCTTGACCGCACAGGCTGCCTTAGCACACCAGACTCCAAAATGGCACAGTGGGAGCAAGATCTTATTTGCAACGCCTGAACCCCAGATTTTTTATGGTCACCAACATTTCCTAACTGATCCATACGAATTTCTTCGCCATTAACCATTATAGTAACCTGGTTATTCTTCATGTCCACCAGCTTTTGCGCTACAAGCTCATTATAAGAATTATGATTCCTCAACTTGGCATATGTTTCAGGTGATTGGCCATCTTCATCTAGAACTGACTGCCAACAGCTCAAACCAATCTGCAGTGGTTTATGCAAAATTAGGAGTGTTGATGTGAAATATCTCAAAGCTAAACAGAAAATGAGTTTTACCGAGCATACCTGTTGAGGATCATCTGTCAAGGCGTCAACTATATCCTCTGCATTCTCAATGGATGCAGCAAGATGCAACGGAGTTAAACCACCAGGGCCAGCCAAGTTTGGAAGGAAGGGGTAAACCTTGGAATTATCAGGGCAAATTACAACAAACTGTACAAGCAAATGCACCATGCTCCTACTCTTTCTTTTTACTGCTCTGTTCAGAAGATGAATCTCAGCCAGCATCTCCATAGTTTCATTAGATAGTTCCTCGCTGACCAAGCTTCTCTTGGCAAGAATTTCCAGAAGTGTTCTAGTAAGAGAGCACCAGTCACGCTCACTAGAGAACAGTAAAAGATATTTGAACCGTGCGGTTGAAAACTGAATCAAATCCAAATCAGACATATCAGATCTGGTGGACAATGTACAAGCAGAAGCCCTCTGAAAAAGCCAGCCGAGTTCATTAAGAAAGTGCAGAACTTGAACCCTTGTCTTTGACTGCCGAGAGTCATGAATCTGACCATCTGAAGAAACATCAAGAACTTGTGAATCCTCAAGCTCAACTTCTAGATTTCTCAACTCCTGGCAAACGCTTGAACTTGCAACAACAACAGGGAAGCTATTACCCCTGAACCTGTTTTCCACCTGTAAATATCAAAAGTGACAGTGTTGATCATCTTACCATCGCATACAGCTAGTTTTCACAAAAGCATAGCATTTGAAATTTTACGAACCTCAATAAAGCAGCGCCCAAGAATAAAATCTGGTTGTCCTGGCAAGTCAAAGGTCTCCACACCTGAATCATCATATATGGTACCTGGATATGCTGAGCACAGAACTTCTTTGGATATGTACTTTCCTATACTTGTACAGTGGATCCTGCATCGTCCAAAGTTCACAAGATATCAATAAGATGGTGAAATTATTGTCATTCCAACAATAGTTACAACTCAAAGCTTACTGTGTGCCGGGAATAGATAGATTGCGGCCTTTAAGAATGAGGGAGGTCTTTCGCCCACCAACAACAGCAATTGGTGACACAAAGGTCAATTCAGGGGTATTCCATGTTCTCCACGATTTCGATAAACGGGTCATTCCTGAAATAAGAGAGCAAGCTTGACATCAGCCAAAATGAATCAATGTATATATATTTAATAGCAGACATCAAAGAAAGCTCTCCAATGAGCTGGGTCACAAAAAATATATTTACAAGGGGCGCAATTGACTAATTTGCACATACCCGCTTTATAAGATACCAACTGGGAGTCAGTTCGAACTAAAAACCTTCCTTTTCTCCAGAAATCCAAATCAGAACTTTGAACTAATGAGTTTACTCTCTGGAGGAGATTTTCTTCAAGCTGCATTTACATCACAGAAATTCAACATGATATATAGCAATTGTAGTTGAATAATAATCTCATAATGTCCAATTGGGTGTCAGACTTACCTCATCCCATGCAATAGCCGTCATTGATAGGTACATGGATAGTACAAGGCAACCAGGGCGAATGTATCCCTCCATTTCAGTAGGGCTGTGCTTGAGCCAATTTACTATCTGTAGAAGATAAGAAAACAGAACAATTTAAATTAGTCACAAAAAAAAGGGTAAAACCAGGCTGCAATGTGTCATGCTAAAGTAACCAAATGATCATACATCATCACGAAGGTTCCCAGGTATTGTACTAGGTTCCTTGCCAAACAGCTTGAAAATAATCCTACCAGTCCGGTCCTGAGAAATGGAAAATCAAGATAGTACAGGTACATGATTAATATGGTGAGACGTGTTGGAAAGGTTGTGAAAAAAATGTAATTGCAAGCTTCGCGTAGAAACTACCTGTCCATCTGAGTTCGAGGTTGAAGGTGAATGGTCTGAACAAGATGTTGAAGCATAACAGGACTGGTAACCAGGATTTGGTGGCGATCCATTCTCGGTGGGGCGCTCTGAATCCTTGAAGAGATCGAGTGGTGGTGCACACCATGCCTGACTTGTGCTAACTTCACCCATTGTAGCATCTTCCCCATAATCTGTAATATGAGGGTGCCGAACCTCTTCATCAACCGAATGTATGGGGAAAAACTTGCGGGTTATAGGCGGAGAGGATGAAGGAGATCTCTCATCCAGAGGATTACTACTCTCAGAAGATAAGTACTTATTCACTGAGTCCATCTTAGGTGGAATATCCTCCTCAGTGCTGCCAAACAGCTGCAGTGACAAGTATGGTCTGGTTTCTTGTTCTGTCTGCTTGTATATATGAGGTCGGATCTCGTGTGTGCTGTTGCTTCTCATAAAACCAGCAGCAGGAAAATCTCGAGTTGATTTATCATGTGAACTTACAACAGTTGTTGGTTCTGTTGAATGGCTCTTGCTCTTGTTATTACCACTGCTATCACAGCTCCCTTGGGACTGAGATGTATTTGTCTCAGGGGTTGAAGCAAGGCCAGTTGAAAAAACTCCTAGCAAGTCCATCGTTGATGGCACAATTTGCTTGTTGATTCCGTTGGTCGTCTTCTCCACAGAATCCTGCCGTTGCTCTGGTTGCTCTTGTTGTTCTTGTGAAGCATTCAAATCAACTACTTCTGATGGAGGAGACTTTGCTGCAGAGGTCGTGTTGTTCAATGAATTTATTTTGCTTATAATTTCAACCAGATTCTGTTTATCTGGTATGGGAGGGATGCTTGGCACCTTACTAACGTTAGAACCTGTGAATACAGAAAACAAATTCCACTATGCTGGTTAGAATCCTGAAACAATATATTGAGTATGGAGTGTTAGTAGCTAGTACCTTGCAAGCGCGCAATCACTGTAATTAGATTGACAATATCTTGTGTCCTATTTGCTGCATTTTCTTGGTTTCCAGGTAGCAGCAACTGCGAAGCAACATCTGTTGGCTGGGTTTTTCTTCTCCGCCGGTTGTGTCCAGCAAGCCTACGCCGGCAGCTCCTCTTACCCTCATCAAACTCCGCGAGTGGGTGAAATCTAAACGATTGACCAGAAGAACCAACTTTATTAGTAACTAAAACTCCCACAGCCTACACCAACACCAACACCGGCCGTGACCGCACCATGAATCCATGATAGAGAAGCATCTCTCTGGCCCAGCAGCAAGCACACACGCCATATCAACCGATGAAATCACACACACAAAAAAAAATAGACAGCTAGCAGTAGCATCACAACAACAAATCTCAGTTTCCTACAGTTACTGTCATTTACCTACTACACTGCTGGCAGAAGCGCTGGGCCTGGTTAGCAACGACCGCCTTGGTGGTCTTGCTGTGGGCCTCGCAGACCTTGTGCCTCCGATGGTAATCCTTAGCGGTGGTCAGATCCGCTCGACAGTCATCCACCTGACACATCGGGTAGCTCGCTCCTCCGTTAGCAGCCACACCACCGCCGCCGCCCGATCCTCCCCCAGCGCTGCCCGGCGATCCAGACCGCACGCGCTTACTCGGCCTAACAACCGGCTCCTGGCCCGCCGCGGCCAAAGCAGCAGCAGGAGAAGGCGGGGAAGGCGACGACGACGCCGCGGGAGCCGTCGGGCTGGCGTCCATCGGGGTCGCGGCGTCCTCCCGCAGACCGAGCTGGAGGTTCAGCGGCGCGCCGTTACCCCCGGTCACCGAACGGTGGTGCGCCTCAGGCGCCGCCTTGGAGGCCGGCTGGGGCTGCTGCTGCTGACCACCGGCGAGGCGGAGCGCATCGGAGGACGGCCTGGCGGTGAGCGAGCGGCTGTCCCAGTCCCACAGCCTGGGGTTCCAGTTCCCAGCGGCGGCCTCCGCGGGAGCCACGGCGGCGCCGGCGGCGGGCCAAGGGTGGCCCCGCTTCTTCGCGGCGGCGGCGGCGGCGTGAGGAGGCATCGGCTGGATCTGGTGGAGATAGAGCGGAGCGGCCACCTGTGGCCCCACCTCCCTCTGCATCGCTTCTCAAGGTCTCCGAGTCTCTGAACTCAGCCGCAGGCACCGATCCAGCTCTAGACGGATCTGCAGATGAGGTCAAACTGATGAGCGGCGCCGGCCCGGGGTGAGGTGAGGTGAGGTGAGCAGCGGAAGAGGAAGACGAAGAGGAAGGAAGATTCCAGTTACCTCCTCTCACGCAAGTCTTCGGCGCGCGCGCGAAATCGCAACCGTCACGTCACCTCGCCGTCTCCCCCAACTCTCCAAAAATAGCACCCGAGCAGAAAATATCCTTGCCCCAGCTGAGTAGTAGTGGTGGAATCAGAGGGAGGGTGGAAAGAGCGCAGCGCGCGCGAGCGAGCGGGAGGTTAGGGGTGGGCTAGGCTAGGGGAGGAAGAGGAGGAGGAATGGGTCTGCCCTCCCTGATGCCGTGGTTGCGGCGCTGGAAGGAAGTCGTGGGTGTTGTGCGAGGGAGGGAGAGAGGCCCGCGGGGAATCGAGCGGAGAGGAGAATGCAGCGGCAGCGCAAAGCGGGCGGGGAAGAGGACCGCGTGGACGGAGGGAGGGATGGCAGGTGCGCGTAATTAGCGAGCGGGAGTGGGGGCGGGACGGGGAGGAGCGGAGCGAATCGGAGGGCGCGGTGGGTGGTGGTGCCGCCGGCCCCACCTCCACGGCGGGGACGGACGGGGGAGGCAGGCCGTACGGGGGATGGTGGTGGGGGCGGGCAGGTCTGGAGCGAGAGCGATCGCTGTTCTCCACCGGGCACGCGTACCCGTGGTACGAGCCCACCACCCCCACTCGTGCTCGTACCTCTGCCCCCCCCGCAGCGTGCGCCTCCCCTGTCTCACTGGTCTGGCTGACCTGACAGGCCCGCGGTGGCGATGCGTTTTCACCGTACGGACTGGCCTGGCCTGGGCCGGGCGTGGGGGCGCTGCCGCGTCAAAATGGACTCGTCCTCACGGTGCCCTCTGCCTCTGCGTGCCTGCCGCATGCATTATTGTAGTACGGAGTATTTGGTAGTACGTGTACTGTAACCATATTTACCACATGCTCTTTCTTTTTCACTCCTATAATTATATATTACTAAATCCATACTAAATTACAAATCATTTTGGTTGTTTTAGATAATAAGTATTGGTTATATATCTAAGGATTAAGATCACTTTTGGTCCCTCAACTATCATGCTCGTCTAATTTTAGCCCCCAACTCTAAAACCGTCTAGTTTAAATACCTAAATTTACAAAACCAGACAATAAAGACCCCTCCGCACCATTCAGGTGGTTTTTGACCGTTCACGTGGCGTTGACACGTGGCGCGGGGTCCTTCCACTAACGCGTGGGATCCACTTGTCAGCTCCATCTTCCACCTCCAACACCATAGATAGGCAGGAGAGGGAGAGAGCTCGGCCCAGTGGCACGACTGTTTAGCGCGGGCGAGCAGAAGCAGCACGCCAGCACGCAGGCGAGCAGTAGCAGCAACACGCGGGCACGCGGGCGAGCGGGCGAGAGCAGTAGCAACACGCGGGCACGCGGGCGCTCCCTGGCCGCGAGCTCCATGCCCGTCGCGCTGGCCATTCCACGCCTCTTCGCGTGCTAGCGAGGTCTCCAATGCAACCAGCACCTCTCCACGCGTCGAGCAAGCTATCCCAGAGTCCGTGGTACAAGTAGGAGAGGGTCTTCTTCCTCCGTTCCCTCTCTGCTTCCGCCACCGCGCGCACCCGCGACTCCGGCGAGCTCCACCACTCAAACCAGCTGCTCTCGTCTTCATCTAGCACTCGCATCATCTCCGCCCCACTCTTGCGCATCTGCTAAAGCACTTCGTTGAAACCGTAAGCCCCTAATTTTCCCGGCGCGGTCGCTTCTTGCCCAGCTCCGGCGACCGTGCTCCGAGATCCACCACAAGCGAACAGTCATTGTGGAAGGGTTTCAGGCTCTTTTTCTTGTTGTTCCTTGCTCCTTGCAGTACGGCAATGCTTGTGCGCTTGCCTCACTCGTTTGTGCAGAACACCCCGCGACAAGCTTCCAGTGCCGCCGTCGTCTCTGTTATCGCCATCAGGCGTCTTCCGCCCTGTCCCAGCACCGTCCAGCGCGCGCATCCGCACCGCGGTGAGCTCCTCATCCTTGAGCTGAGCATGGTTGTTCTTGCGGTGCTCTATGTCGGGCTGCCCACGTGCGCAGTCGCGTTCTGCCGCCGCCGTGATGTCGGTGTGTGTGGTCATGGCGCTCTGAGGTCGTTTGGGATCGTTTGAGTATTGCGTTAGGGTCGCGTGGAGTTGTTGGGTTCGGTTGCGATCTTGTTTTGACCGCCGGCAAGCTGTGGTGCCCGGCGTGCTTCCTCCCTAGCCAAGCTGCCACCATGGCTGCCGGCGAGAGCTCTCGGGAGCCTCCGAGCTGCTTCCAAGTAGCTCGTTAGGTTCGGGTAGATGTCGTGGGGGTGCCTGTGCACTCGGTTGCTTGAAAGGGGTCGCCGTCGGTGAGTCCCACGGCGTCCTGTGAGATCGCCGGCGCTGCGAGCCCGCGTGTTGCTGCTGCTCTCACCCGCGTGTTGCTGCTTGCGTGCTGCTACTGCTCGCCTGCGTGCTGGCGTGCTGCTGCTGCTCGCCCGCGCCAAACAGCCGTGCCGCTGGGCCGGGGCCGAGCTCTCTCCCTCTCCCTGCCTATCTATGGTGTTGGAGGTGGAAGATCGAGCTGACAAGTAGGTCCTACGTGTCAGTGGGAGAACCCCACGCCAACGTGGCTGTCAACGTCACGTGGACGGTCAAAAATCACCTGAATGGTGCGAAGGGGTCTTTATTGTCTGGTTGTGTAAGTTGAGGTATCTGGACTAGACGGTTTTGGAGTTGGGAGCTAAAATTAGACGAGCACGATAGTTGATGGGCCAAAATTGGACTTAATCCTATATCTAAAAACATGACCTATAACTAGAAACATAGTAAGAAAAAAGATATAAGTATTTTTTTTTAAAAAAAAAGCTAAAACGATTTATTATATAATTTAAAATGGAGTGAGTATTCGTGGAGCTTGTGGCCTCTCTCCCACTTGTGTTGGGTGATCATCAACCTCACCACAGTTGTCCCATCCCTGACCTACATGTTTACCTCTCTCTGATCTAACCAGTCCACTCTTCGTGGAAGAGATTTCTTCCAGCAAAATTCCATCAGCTATATATGATATATCATTATTATATGCTTTATAATCGAGCATATGTTGTTGGTCTACACGACTACACATGATATCGACATGGCAACACCAACATGTACGATGCTCGTTGCGTCACTAGGACATTAGTACAACCCTCGTAGTATGCTCCTCCCAAGCTGCCTGCAACCGATGCCATCGGAATCGGAATAAATGGATCGAGCGGTTAAAAGATTCACCGTATCACGAACATGATACTACTAGAGGTTTTTATTGATTTTTTCACCTGGGAAAAGCTGGATTTTTTTTTCACCTGGATGGATGGGAAAAGAAAAGTCGCTCAAGCTTGTGACTGCACGAGCACGACTTGCTGTGCTGATGGGCAGGGGCAGAACGGGGTATAGAGAAATTGACGTGGTAGTAGAACGAATGCGTAGGGATGAAAACACATCGAATCGTTGCGGATAATAGCTTTTCTATATCCTAATTCTATTTTTTTAATCGGATTCGGAGCGGGTCGGATATTATGCGGTTTCGGATACAAAAGCGGATTTTTTCGAATATCGGAAATGGTACGGATTCGGTCGGTTTCGGAGTGGAAGCGGACTTTTCTAAGTCGGATAATACGTGCTTATATGTTGTTTTTTATGATAAAAAATCATTTATTAGATGTCATTTATGCTTAAAAACAATAAAAATATATTAATAACTGTGTATGTACTACAAAATAATAATAGTAGTGTCATAGGTTGTGCTGACTTGTACTCTTGCGTTTGTGCCTCTTTAAATATTTGGATTATCCTATTAGAAGCATCAGAGAATCCATATCCATCGGATTTCGTCAATTTCATATCTTATATCACATCCAAGTATAGTCGGATTCAGATTATCCATGTCCACACGGTTATAAAAAACACTTCTCCACGTCTTTAAAATTCGGTTTTGGAGCGGAACGAAGCGGAAGATTATCCATACCACTTTCACCCCTAGAATGCGATGGGACGGCGCGCGGCCCCGCGTTCGGCCTTCAATTATTTGTGTCCTCTCGGCGGAATCCTTTTTTCCCCGGTGCCGGTGCGGGCTCGCCGATGTCCGTCCACCACGGTACGCCCACCCGATCCATCCCGTGCAGCGGGGGGTCCGGGCCTCCGGCGCCGGGGCTCTCGACGAGTCGTCCTCGATTCGCTTTTCTGCCCCGTCCGCCGCGCCGCCCACGGGATCAAGATCAAGAGCCCCCCCCCCCCCCACCCCCACACCCGCGGGCGCGGCGCGTTTCCCCGGGCCGGGGCGTCCGGATGAGTCTGGACCCTGCCGCAAGCGCTACGCGTGTCACGGGCGGAGTGGCCGTGCCGTTGCCGGGTCGCTAGCTCGTGCAATGCAGTGCACCCGTGCTCTGGACCTCTCTGATCCGGTCCTCCTTTACCCTTGGCCTGGTGTAGAGAAATAGCATACTCCTAGGCGATGATGTTTCGGTGACGCTGGGAGCGAGGATATGGTAGAGCAGATGTGCCTAATCTATGACAGAAAGTTGTGCCTAATCTATAGCCGATATTTGGTCAAACTGGTTTGGTTTTACAATTCATTTGTTACAGTGAAACGTTGACACTGCATATATCCTTTGTCCAGGCTTGAATCAGGGAGGGAGTAAGTATTGCCACTTCCTCCTGTGTACTCTTTTTTATCAAATCCTTGATTTGGCATGGCACAGCTCCACCGGGGAGTTTTGACCTCTTACAATTTAAGAACACTTTGAGTATTTCTTTGATTTTACAGTTTGAAAATAAAACCCTGGTGATGTATTAGTACAAGCTAGGGACCAATGATAATCATCTTATCTTATAGAGGAAAAGAGTTTGGTTGGCCAAATAAATGGTGTGAACATTTCTATCCCTGAAAATTAATTTAGTCTGCGTACTGTATATGAGTACGTAGTGCGACAATTATTGGCAAATTCTGCCATGTGCTAAGATGTCATAGTTATTCTGAAAGCTAACTAATCCCTTGACGAACCCAAATAGAGGAATGCGTAACAGAACCAGCTGCTAAACACTTTTGGCCACATATCACCTATGCACATATACATTATTAGTTGAATATCCGTGCGTTGCTACAGGATAATCATTTGTATTAAAAAAGACATAGATCGCACGATAGTATAACAATGTTCTCCATGAGAGTAGACATCATTAATTCGTGTAAATAAAACGTGTTACATGTCAATTGTTAACATTAGAATCAAACATGTACAAATAATTTTCCAGTATACATGTAGTGACTATACATCATCTCCATGTAAAGCCCGATAAAATACATTAAAATACCTAGAAATGGTGACAAGTATAGCGTTACACAAATAATATTTAGTATACAATACAAATGGAATGAAAAATGCATTGTATTAGTGAAATGTTGTTATACCTCGTTTATAATGTTAGAACCTCCTTAAATACAATATTCTTCGTGAAAGTTCCCGACATTATTTGGGTCTTCTTATCCTTAACTTTCTTATTTGATGTCTTTTTCTTGGTATTCTTTTGAGCCCTTTTCGTTGCCTTCTTCTTCGCCTCCTCTTCCACTGCCTCCACATCAGGAGGTAGGGCAAGGACCTTGATATTCGTTCTTACCGTGCCTCTAGACATCGCAACATACAACTGTCCATGAGAGAACACCGGCGCGGGCAGGTACACACCGACGTTGGGGATAGTCTGGCCCTGGGACTTGTTGACCGTCATGGCAAAGCTCAGCCTCATAGGAGCCTTCTTCTTCGCCTCCTCTTCCACTGCCTCCACATCAGGAGGTAGGGCAAGGACCTTGATATTCGTTCTTACCGTGCCTCTAGACATCGCAACATACAACTGTCCATGAGAGAACACCGGCGCGGGCAGGTACACACCGACGTTGGGGATAGTCTGGCCCTGGGACTTGTTGACCGTCATGGCAAAGCTCAGCCTCATAGGAGCCTTCTTCTTCGCCTCCTCTTCCACTGCCTCCACATCAGGAGGTAGGGCAAGGACCTTGATATTCGTTCTTGTCGTGCCTCTAGACATCGCAACATACAACTGTCCATGAGAGAACACCGGCGCGGGCAGGTACACACCGACGTTGGGGATAGTCTGGCCCTGGGACTTGTTGACCGTCATGGCAAAGCTCAGCCTGATAGGAGCCTTCTTCTTCCTCCTCTTCCACTGCCTCCACATCAGGAGGTAGGGCAAGGACCTTGATATTCGTTCTTGCCGTGCCTCTAGACATCGCAACATACAACTGTCCATGAGAGAACACCGGCGCGGGCAGGTACACACCGACGTTGGGGATAGTCTGGCCCTGGGACTTGTTGACCGTCATGGCAAAGCTCAGCCTCATAGGAGCCTTCTTCTTCGCCTCCTCTTCCACTGCCTCCACATCAGGAGGTAGGGCAAGGACCTTGATATTCGTTCTTGTCGTGCCTCTAGACATCGCAACATACAACTGTCCATGAGAGAACACCGGCACGGGCAGGTACACACCGACGTTGGGGATAGTCTGGCCCTGAGACTTGTTGACCGTCATGGCAAAGCTCAGCCTGATAGGAGCCTTCTTCTTCCTCCTCTTCCACTGCCTCCACATCAGGAGGTAGGGCAAGGACCTTGATATTCGTTCTTGCCGTGCCTCTAGACATCGCAACATACAATTGTCCATGAGAGAACACCGGCGCGGGCAGGTACACACCGACGTTGGGGATAGTCTGGCCCTGGGACTTGTTGACCGTCATGGCAAAGCTTAGCCTCATAGGAGCCTTCTTCTTCGCCTCCTCTTCTACTACCTCCACATCAGGAGGTAGGGCAAGGACCTTGATATTCGTTCTTGTCGTGCCTCTAGACATCGCAACATACAACTGTCCATGAGAGAACACCGGCGCGGGCAGGTACACACCGACGTTGGGGATAGTCTGGCCCTGGGACTTGTTGACCGTCATGGCAAAGCTCAGCCTGATAGGAAACTGTTTCCTCTTAAATTGGAATGGAAACATCTCATCATCCGACAGACATAACGGTATTCGAGGAAGGAATACCCGCTTGCCAGAATGTTGTCCCACCACAATTTCCGCGTCAATTGTATTTCTTCGGAATCCCCGCACCACCAGCCTTGTACCATTGCATAGCCCGTTTGCAGGATCAATATTTCTAAGCAATATGACAGGACACCCGATCTTGAGTTTCAAGACATGGGGAGGCAGTCCGTTGGGTGTCAGACTGTTAATGAACTCTGATGGATAGTAGTTATGTGGATCATCTACTGTGGCGTCAAAACTGTGATACACTGTCTCCCCGCCTTAGAACATATAAATCATTTTCATATTAATCTTGTCCACCCAATCATTCCGTGTAGATAAAATAACTCTAGTGGTGATGTAGTCTTTGTCGACCATGTTTGTATTTAGATCTGGGAAGATGGTGTCGATTAATGTATGGAGATCTTTCTCGGCATCGCCAGAGTACGACACACAAATCTCGTCTGGAATACGAACATTGTCATCTTCGTTAACCTCTTCCGTTCCACCACCGATGCGCAACAAATAATCTGCAAACCACGGGTCACTGTGAGCCCTCATGTTGCAGACGAGCTTTAAGTGTTGCATGGATTCCCAAAGATACGACCTTCATAGAGAAGCGCCGACTATTTGAGCCCTAGATCCTTTTCGCACAACAGGCAGGACCTGTCTGAAATCTCCACCAAAGACAACAGTCTTTCCTCCAAACGGTAGGTCTGACCAGCTCATAATATATCATAGACTGTTGTCTAGTGCTTCCACATTCTGCCTCTTTCTCATAGTTGCCTCGTCCCAAATTATGAGAGTGCTTGTTGTAACAGCTTGGCAGTACCACTCTGTTTCGTGAAGCTACAACAACCACCCTCTTGAAGAGTGAGAGGTATCTTGAAACGCGAGTGAGCCATCCTCCCACCTGGCATTATAGCCGCTGTGACTCCACATGTAGCTGTAGCAATGGCAAGCTTATCCTGGCTACGTAGTTTTGCGAGAAGTGCTCTGCACAAGAAGGTCTTTCCAGTCCCGCCAGGTCCATCCACAAAGAACACCCTACCTTTTTTGCTATCAACAACGGCCATTATCTCATCGTAGGCGTATCTTTGCTCGACGTTGAGTGAGTCGCACAATAGCACATCTTTAGGTTTCTGCTCGACGCTAGCTTCCTCAAATATCTCCCGAGAAATCTTATTGGATTGGTCGTATGTGCGATCGATTTCTGGTAGAGGAAACGAACTTATATCCTTCCCCATAGACTACAACATGTTTCTAATGTCTATCAAAACCATCTGTCGCACCAGATCTGGCGATGGATGTTTATGACTGTAGTCCTCTGCCATTGCATCATAGTGTCTGTTCCACAACCCCATCACATCATCCGGCTTGCAGAATACCAATATTGTTGCAAATAATCTTCATAGGGAGGAAGGCATCTGGAAGAAAGTAGCTTCACTTAGACACTCATCCAATGTATTGTCTTCTTCTATTAGACCCCTTCTTTCTGCAGCTTCACGGAATGTAGGTAGTAGAACGCCATCGACAGTCCTCAGTTGTTCGTATGAAGTAGCATCAGGTACATTGTTTAACAGAACACGAAGGAAGTAGCGTTCTCCCTCAGCGGGATTAGCCGAGATGACTCTGCCAATTTGAAAAACTGAGTTTTTCCTTGGCTGCCAGAATTTACCATTAGAATGCAAGGTAAAATGCTTTAGAAAGTCTCGATACAATATTCCGCGGGCTTCCTCCCGTGTCCTGTTTGCCTCAAAGTATGCTGTCAGCATTGACTCTTGTACACCGGGTTTATTAACGATATATTCTACCTTGTCCCGTTTAGTGAATGCAACCATGTGCATGTTAGGTAGATGAAGCTGCAACTGTTGTACCGGTGGATGATTTTTGCTTAAATCAAAGCCATATATCCTCCACAGTGCTTCTGGAGGTGTCACCATCGGGCTTCTCTGAACTGCGCAATCTCATCAATGTTCCCTTCCTTGTCTGTTTTGTCATACTCCCTCACCGCCACCGATGCCCTGTCATGACCCTTGTATACATACTTGAAAAGATACTTTACCGACTGGATACTACCAAATGCTTCAACATTTATATGACAATTGAAGGTACGTAGCAGGCAATGATTGTAAGGAACGACCCATTGATTGTCTAGGTAATGACCTCGAACTTTCAACGTACGTCCGTCATCGCGCCGCCGATAGATGGGGGTATGAATCCTTTCCCTGGCTGGTTGAGTCACAGAATTGACGGGGGTAACGGTTCTTGCATGACCCACACCCCGTTGTGCATGGACAATCTAGATTAAGCGTACCGCAGGGACAACGCATCATATGTTTGGCTACCATATTGTATAGCTTAGGGTACTTCTTCTTGTTTGGTAGCTCTGCTGATATAATCATGTCATATTGCTTGGGACAAGTAAGCTTGTACTTTCCTTCCATTATTAGCAAGAAGTGTGCATGCGGCAAACCCCTCTTTTGGAACTCTACTACATACACGTAGGCCTTCACCTTTTCAAGTATGTCTTTCTCCGTCAACATCTTCTTCATTGCTTCCAACTTTGCATGGAAGACTCGGGTAACGAGATCTGGGCGATCTTGTGCTGCCTGGCCTGGATAAAGTTCATTTTTTATCTCATCCCAGTTTGGGTTGCACGTCATTGTGAGGAAGACATCAGGTTTACCATATTTTCTAACCAGAGCCATTGCATCCATGTATCAACGCCTCATGTCACGGGGTCCTCCAATGAATGACGAAGACAGGATAGTTCGCCTTCTGACATTCTGAGCAGATCCTTCGCCCAAATGCATACTATCCACCAGGCCCTGATATAGGTCAGCCCTCAACGTATCCTGATTGTTCCTTATGTAATCTAAACGTGAGCTCTCAATCTTGATGTAGGTGTCAACGGCGAACTGGAAAAGACGCCCACCATAGAGTATTGGATTAAAAATCCCTGGTCACGTCTGAAACTTGTAGCAGTAGTAGTCGCGCACGGAGACACATAGATTCCCAATAGGTTATACAAGGAGGCATTACAAAAATTAGTATCAAGAGTTGCAAGCAAAATAAATTTAGATTGCAGTATTGAAAAGAGTTGAAGTTACCTCCATCATCATAACCACCATCAGTTCTTTCTTTCCGTTTTGCTCGAGCTGCCTCAACTGCCTCCATAGCCACTCCCACTTTTGGAATGGAATTGTGCCACCCAAGCTCACCCCTTGGGAAGAATAATGGGTATGATAGAGGGTCATAGCACGCATGGTATGAACGAATTCCATGAAAAGACCGATCTTTCCCTTGAAGGAGGACACTATGCTCGAATTGGCCTAGACGCTCGCTCCCTTCGACCCAGACCGCGGCCACCTTTGATGTCAGTTGCACATTATATACTCTCTGGTCAAGTTGTTGGTCAAGGTTGAACTCAATACGATAATCTTCAAGATCTTTAACATGCCCCATAGTCCTTAGATGCTCAGAATACGGATTCCCATTTAAGATTCTAACCATTTGCTCTATAACTTCTCTATCTTTTTGGGCGGATTTCTTACGACACTAGCTCATCCGATGCTCGAGGGACGGATCATCATCGTAAAAATACAGCTCGAGGTGTTTCTTCTGAACTCCATCCTCCTTACCAAAAGATTGCATGTTATGGTAAAAATGGCCATGTGCACGGAACGTGTAGATACCACAAATTTTCATATTAGTGGTCACACGATCTAGTTGACAATACAGTGAAGTGAAAGAGATGTGACCATTGAAATATCTGATGTTTTCACGAAAGTGTCTGGCATCAGCATCCGAGCTTGACCACAGCCTCATGAGTTCTGGTGGTGTCTCAACATTTGCAAGATGAATCTTTCCACCACGACAACAGAATCCAGGAGGTTCAGCTTCAAACTTCTTTGCGTTGCAATACTTGCAGTTCGACACTGATGACAGGACGTGCTCTTCTGATGGAATATTAGCATAAACCCTGTCGAATGGATCCAATACATTAGATTCACTATTATCTTGCTCATTCGTGTCGTCATTATGGTCGAGTTCGATTTCCTCTTCATCATCTACAAGAAAAATGTTATGGTGTCATGCGTTGCAAAAAAGCGCAATAAAAAAATTTAGGTATTAGGCTAATTACCTTGTCCAGCAAAAAAGTATGCTTCTTCCTCCTCGTCGTCATCTTCAAATATGACATTTTTATCATATCCTGTGCAACACGATTATATATATTATGAGAAGTGCGAACATAATTACCTAAATAGACTAAAGAATGAAGAATCTAATTAATAAAATACCACCCTCTCCCATATACTCTATTGTATGAGCTTGAGAACCATTTGAAGGCATTGAAGAGGAACCGTAAACTACAGACGGTTGTGTCTGTGTATCTATGGTCATGTTAAGTGATCGAATTGGAGGCTCTTGGGTGACACCATTTGTAGTAAAAATGTATGATTCTTTAGAATAGAAAAGCAAAGGAGACAGTCTTGTATGAAAATATAGTGCATACGGAAAATTACCGTTATAAACAACACTTGCTTGTGTCGGATCATTCAAATCATTGAACTTCTCATCTTTGGAATCTCTGTCTCTTCTAGCAATAGTTGCCTCAAAAGTTCGATTCTGTCTTGACACAAGTGCATTTCTCTCTCCAGCGTTCACACGATGTCTGTGTATGGTATGTCCAACATCGAATTCAAGGGTATTGACTTCTTGATCTTCAACTATAGATGGCGCAAAGTTAATAGGCGAGCCGCTCAATTCAGGTATCTTCATATCTTGTGAAGCTGGTTTAGACGATCGAGGTGAAGAAGAGAAAATGAGCTGAGGGTTAAAGTGAGGGCTCTCTATGGCAATTGAACTCGGATGTAAGTTGTTGGCTCGGTGTTGTTTTCCCATTTCTTTATATTTTTTGTTTCTTTCTTTCCGACTCGACTTCTTCTGTTGTGGAGTCATCTCCAATTTTCTTGTAGCATTCTTATGTGCAGGAGACATCTCCAATTTTTTGGCCGCATACAACTCACGACGCCTCTTATTTAGCGCTGCCTTTTGTTCTGGAGACATTGCAGCCCTACGTGCTCTTCCTGCTTCGCGTCTACGATCTTTTACACACGTGATATTATGTTCTTTAGATGGGGATGGATTTAAAGCACCTATGCAAAAACAATAACACTCAACACAATTGTCACATTATAATATTCCAAGAATCACACATAAAAACCAAGTAAACTATTTATATTTGTAATCTAGTAATAATAAAATCCAGTCACGTTTCGATCAAATACTTACACGTTTCAATGTCACTGCTGGTCTCCATGTCAAGTAAATTGTTGTCAATATCATGAGGAACTCCAATAGAATGAGAGACCTCCAAATCTAGAAATGAAATCATATAATATATAATAATAAGTGAAAGTACCTTACATCATCAAGGAAATGTCTAAATAAATAAGTCACTATTCAAGTACCTATAGACTGGACATTGTCATCTGAATTAATTAGTAGATTCGTCTCTGTTTTTCTAGTTGCATCTTTATGTGTTGCATACAATTCACAACGTCTTTTATTCCGTAGTGCCGTTTGTTCAGCAGACATTGCATGGTGTCGTGCTCTATCACATGCACGACTGTTCTCTTTTGGACACGTGCTAAGATGGTTCGCTATTGATACCATACCATCTACAAGTATAACGACAGAATATAAGAAATAAACCATTTTCTAAGCTAAACAATGTGTCTCTCATCTTATATTAATGGCTACAATCAATAGTTTGATTTGAACATCATTCTTAGAAACCTAGTGATTGGTCCAAACAACTGTTGTAGGTGGATGTCCTGTGAAGCCAATCACTATTTTCGTCAATTTCATTCAATGTATGTCCATCCCTTAGATTTATTGTATCTCCACCTGCAAGTTTAAATATAATAAACAAATAAATGGTTACAATACATACAATACTTTACGAATTGATTCATATATTATTTTTGAAGACACTATACATGTTGATTCTATCTCCATATTGTTTTCTATTAACATTGGAACAAATCGTTCTTGGTCTCTTGGCCTCTTCTTCTCATTAGCAGCCTCATTTTCTGACCGGGTAGAATTACCTTAAAAAATAAATGCTCTGATTAGGTGGGAACATATGAAATTGGAATATGTATCAATGTTATCATAGTTTATATACCTCTATGGATTGTATTTGTAAGGTCTACAAATGGTTCCCTCTTAACAATTGGCTCTGGCGGATCCATACACACTACCTGTAAAACGCTATCAATATATTAACACATGAAAAAAATAACTTCATATGATCACACATAGTTTTTTTATCATTTTTTATTTTTCCATATCTGAACTAAAAATATAGTTTAAATATACATAAAAGAATTAATACTATTTTTTGGTATATATCCATTGAGTTTAAGTAATTAGGAGTATTTTGTTCTATTTATTTATTTATTCTACTTTATGTTTTTTACATCATATGCATAGAAGAAAAAAAAGTATTGGAGTGGTAATGAGATAACTTGCTCTATTCGGCCCATTAAGCCAGTAATCGGAAGCAGGCCGACCCATACGAGCATTGGAGTGCGGGTTAGTAAAGAATTAACGTGAGGACTTTTTTGAAAACGAAACAAAGACAAAACAAGAGATGAGGGTTAATTTACATGAACATCGAGGTCCATTGTGCAAAACTGACACCCTTGCCTTATCCGATGTCAACTGACCACTCGTCTTCCTCCCCCACTCGTCTTCCTCCCACACTCTTCTTCCTCAGACGGACACCGAGCCGACCACTCCTCTTCCTCCACCGACGCCTGCCTTGCCTGCAAGGCGGCACCGAGCCCGCCGCCCATGCCATAGCTGCGCGGCCAGTCCACTCCGCAAACGCGCGACCGGCGCCTCGGCGTCCGCGCGACCCACACACTCCTCTTCCTCAAACCCTAATTCACAAGCTCATCTCCCTTCTCTCAACCACCAGACCGAGCACTCCTCTTCCTCCATCGACGCCATGCCCACCTGCAAGGCGGCGCCAAGCTCGCCGCCCATGCCAGTAGTGTGCGGCCAGTACACTCCTAAACCTAGAATGGCGTCTCGGTGTCCGCGCAACCAACTCACTCCTCTTCCTCAAACCCTAAATCCACAAGCTCGTATCCCTTCTCTCAACCATTTCTCCACCCAGTAACTCGTCTTCTCTCAAACCCCCCACAAGCTCGAATCCCGCTCAGTTGTTCTCCAACGCTCCCATCTCCTACATGCACCACCGCGACGACCTCGCAAAGATGGCCAGATCTGGGCAACCCGAGGAAGATGCTCTCCGAACCGACGGACGAGCTTGGTGTGTAGTTTGGTGTGTGTCTACTACTGCGCCTATCAGGTAAACCTACACGTTCTCAATCCCGGGTTAATAGTTCGCACATGTGTCTGGTGGCATGATCTAGACATATTTTCGTAAAATTGGGGCATCGACGCATCAGATCCGTGCCCTTCACCCCTTCCCAAACCCTAACTAATCCATATACTTGGATTCGGATGTGATGTATTGTTGTTTTTCCTTTTTTGGTCAATCGTATGTGACTGGTTCTAGGTTTGTGGATCTGGATCTGCGTCCTATGTACATGGATCTAGTGCTTGTTATACTGGATCTGGGCCCTTGTGTATGGATCTAGTGCTTGTTCTACTGGATTTGATTCTTAAATGTATGTATATAGTTCTTGTTCGTGGACGCACGAGCCCTATGTGTGTGGATCTATTTTTTGTTCATTTTTTCTGTAACCTATGTCTATGTAAAAAGTTGTCTTTGATTATTTTCAGTAACATTTCAGTTACGGTTTTGGATTTAAATTTGTGTGTTCATTTTTGTTTGAGTGGCTAACTGTTTTTTAGACACCAAAATAAAAGGTCTCTGACTGCGAGATGTAGGGTGGTGTGACTTTATCAAAAGTGAAGATTAAATAAAACTATTTTTTGTTGCTACAAACTGAAATGATGCCTAGAGTAAGTATGTGCTTAACATGTGCATGTTTGTTGTGTTGTGTTCACTCTCTGACTGCAGCATATTTCCTGTTCACTCCAGTTTGTAGCATATGATTCCAGTTTTGGGTGCCTAACATAGCAAACACAACCATCTTGATAACACACATGCACACACATAGTGAAAAGATGCTTTATTAACCAGATAGTATTCAGACAAAGCAGCAAAGGTTATTTTAACATAATTCTTAATTAATCTTGTCTACTATCTTATATTTTCTTTGATTTTTCATGTGTGGTTTGCGTGGACGACGAACTCACCAACGGAGGTGCGGTCTGAATGACCTAGAAAAGATAAGTTCCATGTTTATCTGATTATTACTGGCAATTTACTTTTTAGCTCTTTTTTTAGTACCATATTTATCTTGGCTGTCCACAAATATCTTTTTTTGCAACATGCTGCCCACAAATAGCTAGGTTTAAATGGTTGGTGCTATACGATAATTTCCTAATATTGCTTGAATATTCATTTGTCTTACACTACATCTATTTCCTCATATCTTTTAGAATGTTTAGATGGCTTGCACAACGATTTGTCACTACTTTTGACTTTGTGGAACTGATTCTATTATTTTTTTGGCATGAACTGTATTCATATCTATAGGATTGGTCTCACGTCAAAAAGCATTCATTCAACTTCTTCTTCAACAGAAATCAAAGCTCACTGGGCATCAAATTATATTTAGTAAAGGTACTCTATATCTCTCTATTGCTGAATTCATTTTTGTTGGACTGACATAGGCCCTTCCTTTATTTTATGTGTTTTGTACTTCCTTTTAATTGATGTTTGTGGTATTTTTCATGTGTAGTACTTGATTCGGCTGGGACAACTTTCATAGTTGATGCTGAGGCGCTCCAGCTCAATAAAAGTTAAGTTTCGAAATAGAAGGCTTTTTCATCTAGTAATAATTATGTAATGTCATCTTTGATTTGAGCACATTGTTAGTATATTTGCTTAGAACTAATATTTCTTTTTATTATTGGCTGTCAGATAGTTGCTGCCATATATCATTGGGTAGCTGGGAAGTTGGACTTATGAGTCGTTTGTGTTCTATGCAACTGATAATGGTATTCCACGTTACAAAAAGCAATGAAATTGACTTTTCAAAGGGCCATGTGTACAAAGATAAGTTCTCAACCTACTTATACTTTCAGTATTCTACCGCCTAAACCCTAATTTTCTTTGCTAAAACATACTATGGTGCTTAGTTTGTTTGATGTGTTTACTCATGTTCTTAGTATGAAGTATAGTATTTCTCCTTTTCAGTTTGAGTGTCTAACCCTGATAATGATGAGTTGCCAAAACACATGCTTTGTGAAAATTTTATTGTTGTTAACATAGTTAAAAGCACCTAAATTAGCCAGCTAGTATTCAGATTAACAAGCAGAGGGTTATGGAACCTAATTTTTACTTATTAATGTATAATTAACTTAAATTTTGATTGACTTTTCATGTTTGGGTGGCGTCCACAACGAACTGACCAACGGAGGTGCGATGTGATTGACCACTGTAACACCCAAAAATTTGAATTTTTAAAATAGATTGAAATTGGGTTAATTTTGAATTTTGTGCTCATGAAAATGCAGGAAAATAAAAACGTTTTCATCAAATTAAAAATTGACCTAGGGTTTAGCAACCTTTGCTTGAGCATTCATGCCTCTGCATTATCCTTTTTGTGATGCTTGGTTTTGCAAAACTCAAAGCTTTTCAAAAAGGATTTAAGAAAAGCTTTGAAAACAAAAAGAAAAGGAATATGATCAAATCCTCTCTTCCTCACCTTCTGGCCCAACCAGCCTAGCCGGCCTGGTTCCCTCTCCCCTTCCATCTACATGGGCTGTTTTGCCTCGCCCTGGCCCGCGCGCATTTCCCCCTTCCCTTTTTCCTATGCGGCCCAGCGCGTCGACCTGCCCCGCTCCCTCCCTTTGTCTCGCCGACGCGATGGTCCCGCGCTGTCAGCGCCTTCCCCCTCCTCACGCCGCCGAGCTCGCTCCGTGCTTTGCCACCACCGTAAGGAGATCACCGAGCTTCGGGACATTCTTCCGAACTCGCCTAACCTTCTTTATCCCGATGCGTTACTCTCAGGTGCTCGGCATACCATGCAGAACAACTCCGCCCGCCTCTGCTCGTCGTCGGCCCGCACCGTACTCCTCCGTTCCTCCCTATCGGTACAGGTGAACTCACATCTCCTTCACCTACCTCCTGGAACCCTTCCCGAGTCCATTCCGGCTCAAACCGCCCACGCCGGCGTGGAGCAGAGCTCCCGTCCATGGCGTTCACCGTCGGGCCACTGTTCCCCCGGTGAAGAATCCATCTCCCTCTCCCTCCATCTAATCTGGGCCATTGGCCTTAGATCCAACGATCCCTAATCCAAGATACCCCTTCGGCCGATTATCTTGCTAAAGAGCCCTTGATATCTTAAGTATTTAACCCACAGTCCACGGCTGGGTTTAAAATTCGATTTTCTCTTTTGTTTTATTTCGAAACTAGATCCACCTAATTTACAAGTTTACCTCTATCCAGCATGTCTCCGTCTTTTCTATCATCAAATTCATTGTTCCCTAACTCCATCCTCTTGTTTGGAGTTTCCCAAGAATTCTTTTATTTTGACCCTAAATCATTCTCTTAAGTCCATTATTCATAAAAATATCTCTAAAATCTTCCAGGGAATTTTTCTGGCTTTTTCAGAACCTTTTCTCATTTTTCTATGAGCTTAATCTAATTTTAGATGCTCCAAAATATCTTTTCGTGAGCTCCAAATACTTTATTTGGGTTCATAATATTCCAAAGTGTCTCCGTGAATTTTCCCAGAATTTTTGGAGACTTCGGAGTATTTTTCGTGACTTAAATATTAGTTCTAGACTTTTCTAGAATTATTTTATTCACGAAAATAATTTATTCCGAAAATATATAATAAATATCTTAATTTCCCACCGGTCCTCAAAGCCCATGTGCAATAATCCTAATAAATCTCAAAAGTCCATGCATTTATTTACTAATGGACTTTTATGTCTAATTGGTCCATTAGTAAATGTGGAAGTGCACCATCAATTAGTACCATATCGCCAGTTGATGAACATGTAGGGAGTTTTTCTCCCTATATATATATCTATCAGCTTCTTGCCAAAGCACACCACAACTACCGCAAGAGGAGCCCCTAGTTTGGGAAATCTCTCGTGTAGTAAATTATAGTTTTCTCTCTTCCTATCATATCATTGGCGGTCAACTCCAGCGAACTCTCCGACGAGCTTTTCTGGTGCTACAAGGTTCGTCTTGTTTTTCTCTTCGTCGTAGTGTATCCCTTCCATCCAAAGCGGTTTTCACGTTTACGTTTTCCCCTCTGGAAAGCGTATTCTCTTTTTAGATCTGTTTAATTCGGTTTTAAATGAAAATCCCTATTTACAGATTTGCCATCCGATTTCAAAACCCTATAACTTCTTTGTTTTCAATCCAAATCGATCCGTTCAAGTTGCGTTAGATTCGTAGTTTTATGCTCTATCCAGTAGTATAGTTTTCATCTATGTTAATTACTTTTGAAAATCAAAGTAAATTAATTCTTTTAATGCTTTAATCTTGCCCTTTTCAAAATCTTGTTTAATCTATAGTTTATTCGTTTTAGATCCGTTTTGTCCCGTTCGAGTTGCATTGGTTTCGTAACGATAAGATCTACCTGTTAGTAACAATATTAAATATGTTTTATTCTCTGAAATGAAATGATAATTGATTAATCTATATAATCAATGGTTTTCCAATTAAAATCAATTAGAGTTTTCCACCTCGGCTTTTCATAAAACAAAACATACTTAGTTTAATATTGTTTTTACAAAGCAAAGTAATGTGACTTAATTTAATTTGGGCATTTCTCTGAAGTATCCAATATATGCTTTTTAAATAAAAGAAATGAAGTTTAATTATCTTATAAAAGCTAATCTTTCGGTAGTCGTTTCTTTTCCTTTATAGATCCGATTAGCGTGATTCTCGCGTCTGCGTGATCGTAGCAATACGTAGTTTTCTTTTAAACCTTTTTCGTTGATTGGTGTATTGTTCTAAAGTAGATATATTGTATGCTTTGTATGATTGTTCAGATGCTTGTGTGGTGTTTATGATCTTCTCCAATCGGTGAGATTTACGTGGAGATCAAGAAGAAGTCATCAGAAGATCGAGAATCAAGTGAAGAAAGGATCTAAGAGTTTAAGACAAGTTTAACATGGGATCATCCTTGTTACCTATTCACCATAATTCATCTAGTCATGATTGCATGTGTCTCAATTGATTCCTATTAGATCTATATCATAGCTTTGTTATCCTTTTACCTTGTCACCATGGGTTACTATTGCATTTGGGTAGATCTGCTACGCTTTATGATCTATGAGAAGAATCTTGACTAATGATATATGCAACGATGAGATAAAATTGGCTTTTATAGCAACATGGAATAGGACCACACTGTAGAGCAAAAGCTGGGACTTAAATGCAACCACGAGTGCTATATGGCTCTGGCTTTAGTTAAGTATGAAGTTTGGACTAGCATGTGTTGTGGTTCGTGAAAGGCACCTTTGCCGAGTTGGTTATGGGGTATAGCTTGTGTGGGGACCGCTGCGGGTGGTACCATCGGGGTGTCCCATATACCCCTTTGCATTGGGTCCGTAGGGTCCGCTACATGCTAGAAAGAGCTTTTGAAAGACTTCATAGTGTACCCTGCCCGCTCACCTTGGCAGTGTTTTGGGATTGGCCGTCCCGGACATATGGGTTACACGGCTTGTGGGTAAAGTGTATAACCTCTGCAGAGTGTAAATCTATCATGATAGCCGTGCTCACGGTCACGAGCGGCTCGAAAAACTCACAGTGTTAGTAACTCCTGTTGTTGAACAACTTATGATGGTAAGTTCGGAGATATGATATATGAGATTGTTTCATTAATGATCATGTGGTTACCAACTAGGTTAAGCATAACTAAAGCTAATTGTTGTTAAAACTTGACCAAGTTAAAAGCAACCGCAGTAAGCCAGTGTCAGCCTTTTGAGCTTCATAACCCTGTGTTAATCTTGCTGAGTACTTTAAGTGCTCACCCTTGCCTTATCAACCATATCAGATTGCAAAGAGCAACAGTTAAAGGAGTTAGGCTTGTGCTCAACCAGTCAGTTGTCCCTGTGAAGTCGGAGCCTTCGCCTGAAGTTCGGAGTCGTCTTTCCGCTGTTTACTGTGTTGAGGTTATCCTTTGACCTTATATGTTATATATTTAAGTATTGTCTTTTGATAGCACCTCAATTTGTGGCTATATGTGAGATTTGACTTCCTGGGCTCACATATGGTGTAAATCTGGTTTTGTTCTTAAAACCGGGTGTGTTGGAGAGAAAACTTTCACATGAGAGCACAAATGAACTTCATATGGCATCTTGAGGGTTCTGACATTGCTTGGATGAAAAATCTGCACAAGTGTGATCATCTGTTGTGTTGAGCTCCTCCAAAGGTACTAGTTCATAAGCATTAACACCCGAGAACTGACATTCCTCAGGTTCAGGTTGCCTCCCTTGACACTCAATCCTTTTTCCTTGAAGTTTTCCCCCTTTATGTGAACACTAACTTTTGGGCAGATGCGAGCTGTCTTTTCTTCTTCTCCATGGATATTAACTATCATTGGTTTTCTTATTGGAAGCATTATTATCTTGTGATATTGCACACATGTGCTAGGGATGAACGAATGTGTAGCTTTGGGGTCAAACAATGTTAAGGCAGAAGTTGAGTTTATGAAAATGTAACCATACACAGCTTGCCTAGCTCCACGTGTGGTAAACATATTTCTCAACCTTCCTTGAATGTATTTTCCCTTCACTTTTATTCCTTGATTCTTCTTTTTCTGGCTACTTGTTGAATAGTCGAACAGGTTGATGTACCTTCTCCTCTCTTTGTGGTAAATAGGCCGAACCGGTTGGTGCAGAGGCAACATCAATTCGCTGAACATCATGCATCGGCTGATTTGCCGATGGACCACCTTAAACGCCCACTGGAATATATTGTGAGAATAGAGGGTTTATCGGCTGGGACACCGATGCATCATTATATAATCCCGATGGTATGTGGTTGTGTTGGACCTCTGCCACTTGACATCCAGGTTGCGTCACTTGTTATTGAACATTATACATCTACTGAGTTGCCGATGGGCAATTTTGAACGTCCACTGGGTTGTATTGTGGCATTGTATTCATCGGCTGATATGTCGATGTCTTATTGCGCACGTTCACTTGCGAGTACTGTGGTGAAGTAGTACCTATCGGCTGATGTACCGATATTTCCTTCTGAAGACTCGCTGGCGGATGATACTGCGGAGGTCTTGCCACTTGGTATCCAGGCTGCACAACTTGCTGCTGAATCGGTAATTGATCGATCCAACTTACATTAGATGTCATCGGCATATGACTTGCCGATGGCTGATAACCAGCTGGCGCTTGCTGCCCTTGTACCCTTGGATGATTGCCTTGATTTGCGGGTACCATAGCTTGAGGAATCATTGCCGATACGGGCTGGTTCCCAATAGCAACGTCTTGCTGCATCGGCCAAGAACCTGCCGATGGTTGCGCATAAGCCACTCTAGGTATCACCACCTGAGGATTCCCTGACGGCAATTGCACCGTTGGAGAGGATGTAGGATAATGCATTGCTGGAATTATCGGCTATACAGGTGTTGCCGATGCCACGGGAATCTTCCACACTACATTGTTATCTTGGACTAATTTGGAATCAGCAGATGGACTTGGAGGCATACCGTATCCCCACCACCTGACGGAAGTTGGCTGACTCTGGGTCACAGGTCCAGACATTGTTGATGCCACCAGATCTGCATTCAATTGAGTAATGTTTGCTGGGCTCGATCTTGGCGACGTGATCTCATCGGCAATGTTCTTCCTGTCGGCAACATCCCCTTGCCTTATCAACCATATCAGATTGCAAAGAGCAACAGTTAAAGGAGTTAGGCTTGTGATCAACCAGTCAGTTGTCCCTATGAAGTTGGAGCCTTCGCCTGAAGATCGGAGTCGTCTTTCCGCTGTTTGCTGTGTTGAGGTTATCCTTTGACCTTATATGTTATGTATTTAAGTATTGTCTTTTGATACTTCCTTAATTTGTGGCTATATGTGAGATTTGACTTCCTGGGCTCACATATGGTGTAAATCTGGTTTTGTTCTTAAAACCGAGTGTGACAACCACATACAAACTAAAGCTTTCTAAATCTAAGGTAAACATTTATGCTTCATGACTTATTGACCTGCTAATTCAACACAAGTCTATACAATGAATTAGGAAGTCATAATAAACTGGGATTACATTTCAGTTAAGAATGTTTACATTTCAGTGAAATTCAATGTAACACAAGTTTATACAATTAGGAAGTCATAATGAACTGTAAATCCATTTTAGTTTAAACTGTTTATATGGCATTTGCTATGATTTGTCATTACTCTTGAATTTGTGAAACTTGATACACATTTTTGGTGTTATTTTTCATGGGTGAACATCGGCTGGCAGCGCTGACAGTTGACACCAAGGACCTCCAACGACACAAAAGTTAAGTCTAAAAAAAGGCTTTTCATTATTTATTAAAGAAACTCTTATCTCTGGTTTTACCTTGGACCTTTGTCATTTTATATAGACAAATCTAATGAACTGCGGCTAAAATGACATGGTTTATGAAATATGTGCTACACCATGGACCTATTAATTGTTTTATTAAACTGTTGACACTAATTTATTTGATAAATAGAAGTAATGTCATCTCAGATTTGAGCACAGTGTTAGTATATTTGCTTAAAACTAATAATCATTTTTATTATTGGCTGTCAAAGAGTTGCTTCCATATATCATTGGGTAGCTGGGATGTTGGACTTATGAGTGCAATTGATAAGTTCTCAAACTACTTATACTTCCACATCAAAGCGGCATGTGTACAAAGATAAGTTCTCAAACTACTTATACTTCCAGCATATTTAAATTGAAGTTTATATTTTACTGCAACTGAATTTTGAGTTATGCTTATTTTATTAATTTAAAAAACTACAAGTACGCTTTTCAAACTCTGAACTCAATTATAATTGTTTAGATCATGGTTTGGCAATGAGTTCTATAAAAACTCAATTGTTAATTATTCTCATGTGCTATATATATTATATGGATGTACATAATATATATATATATTATATATATATATATATATATATATATATATATATATATATATACTTAAAGCTGGTGCTGGCTGGCTTATAGCCGCCAGTGGGCTGGATTATGCATGTCCTGGGCTGCCTGTTGGCCAGCCTGGTATGACTTTGAGTGTTGTAATGATAGGCTCATCTCATTGCTACTGTTCTATAAAGATAGCACTTCTTTTCCTAATTTAGTGCATTTCTTCCTTCGAACACGTTTTTTTTAAATGACATATCTAGGGTTTTGAGAAAATCAAATAGAAAATATGGGGGGAATTTAAATTGTGGTACTCCATGAACATGAAGGGAGTGCTCGTTCACCCCACCAATTTCTATCGAGCAATAAAACTCATATCAAATCATAGGCAAAGCGCACGATCTCCTCGCATTTCCAAGAATGATGAATTCCACATGATAAAAACAGTAGGTTACCTTAAAAATCCAATCACGGTAGATGTTTTGGATATAGGGGACACCACTTCCTATCCCAACCCGAGAGAGAACGCTAGTAGTCCTTCTTCCTCCGGGCTGAAGAAGACCTCAGTGTGAATCCCAGATATGGGTTAGTTCTGTTTCAAGAGAGGAAGAGGAAGACTCGATTGGGCTTGTCTAAGTGCACGAATAGTGAATTCCACAACATAAAAACAGTAGGTTACCTTAATAATCCGACCACGGTAGTTGTCTTGGATATAGGAGACACCACTACCTATCCCAAACCGAGAGGAACGGTAGTGGACTTGGCAAAACTCGACAATATGGATTCGTTCTGTTTCTAGGGAGGAGGAAGAGGGAGACTCGGTTGGGGTCATCTAAGTTCACGCTGACTGTTATAGCATGGGATGGATTTTTATGACTTCGTGATTTCCGCCAGTGCCATCACGATTGATTGAGTTTTGATTTGTTTCCCTTTTGATCGTTTCATTGACGGCCCGTCATTAGCTGATTGATTGATAATTGATTAGTTTCCCTTTTGGTTGATTGATTTGACCCTGATTTTATTAGTAAATTCAATTATATTCTCAGACTCACAAATAATACTAAAATATTTAATTGTATTTAATAAATTTGTTATTAATTTGTTATTACAATACGGGCACATAGATATTGATTAATTTGTTATTTAAATATTAGGTCCATCATATGTAGTACAATACGTGCACATAGATATTGATTAATTTGTTATTAATAGTTATTGAGCTATCAAATTGATGCGTGTGTATTTTCTTAAATCCCAATGTTAATTTTATTTAAATCATCACACAATTTACGTTGTACCGAGATTTTATAACTTGTTTAATAAAAACACATAGGAAGAACAACATATAATATTTAAACAATAATCGATGATAATAAAGGCACAAACCAAAAAAAAGCAATGTAATTGTTTTGCTCCTTAACGTTGTAACAGAATAACACAGTGGCGTGGCCTATTACATAATCTATTTAATAGGCCTATCAACAATGCGACTAAGATAATGTTTTATATCAGCAGGAAGAAATCTCCTGTATCCATTTATCTCGTGTGCCAATAAATCTACAAATAAATTTTGTCGTAGTTCCGTAACATCCTGTAAAAATGTTTGATAATAATTGAAAAAATAAGTATTAGTAAATGATGACACGTTGGTAAAAAAAATATACGAAACCATCTGGACTCACCATACAAATAGTTGTCTGTTTCGGTGTATTCCACACTCTCATATACTGGAGAACAAAGAGTCCAGATGCGTTTCTCTAAAAAAATCAATATTAGAATTTATACAATTAGACGAGTAAGTTACGTAACATGATTAAAAGTTGCTCATCTATGTCATGTACAACATTATTTTCACGCCTAAATTTCCAACAAAAGACATTTTGATACCACTCTGGAATATATTCAGCTACGGCCTTTTGATAGTTAGCGTTAAATCCAAGGATCTGCTTGGCATACATCAAAGGTGGGTGTTCTTTACACCATTCAGGAAGAGGTGTGAGGTCATACATAATAAGGGTCTTTTTTTCTTGATAAAAAACATGAAGGTATAGCTTTGTATAAGTGCGCCATGGCAAAAGAAACTGTAAAAATCATAGTTATTAGAATATTATGTCAAAGATATCACTGAACATCTAATAAGAGTAGTAGCAAGCGTCTTACGTATTTGCAGTCTTGTAGCTTGTATTTCATATCCCCACATATACCAATTGCATCCGCCAATTCTGAGACTTACTTTTGTACGGAATTCAGTGCCTGCATTTACATTACATTTGGTCTATGCACATCGGCGCGGCACGGTAAGTATAAATAAAACCATATTTTATAGAACGATTCAATAATTAGAAAATTATGCTTACACGGAAGGTTAGGTCCATGTGATGTTTCGTGATAGCATTGTATCTTGTCACTGTTCTAAATTCCCGAGTTGCTTGAAAACGAACAGCTACGTTAAAACACTCTTTAGAAATGACCCGGTGGGTCATTAACAACTCTTGTAGGTCTTGGACAATAAGTTTAAGATAGGTTGGCTCAAACCCTTTAACCCAAACCTTCCTGAAACACATATAACAATAATGATAGTTACATTATAGATAATAGAACACGCATCAATATTAGTAAAAGTAAAAAAAATCATGTCACTTACGTCAACATATCTTTGTCCTGGATAGACATGACATAATCACAAAGTAACTCAGTCAGATCTTTCTTGTTCATTGGCACATCTTTCATAACTTTGAATGCCCACAACTCATCATGTTCTTCATCGATCGGGAAAACTTGTTCATTCTTATGAGTTTCGATGTGTTGAGTTGTGGCCTTTTCAAGGGACACAATATCAGGTTGTTTCCTTTTTTCCTGGATTCTTGGTTAGGAATTTCCATAGAATAAATTATAGCACATTCAGATGGACTACCTATACTTTTAGTGTCATTGATATACGGGGCTCCCTTTATTTTATTTAATTCCGACGATAATAAGATTGCTACAAGCTTGAGTCTGAATTCTTTCATATCACCCTGCACATATTATGTAGGTAAACACATATGCATATAGTGCATACATCTTTTGTGTGAAGAGTTTATATAATATTACTTGAGTGAACTGATCTGATAATTCGTCACCGGTCCAGTACTCCATAAAGTTTATTAAAAACAATCAGCATGAAAAGCTGCACGCACAGGTCAAAGGTTTTTTTTAAGATCAGTGTATCATGATTGAATAGAAACGTCAAAACATATATTTCTGTAGTGTGACTTACCCATCCTTTTGTAAGTAGTGGTCGCGGAAAATTTCAGTAATAGGCCATTTATTAACATAAACATCCTTCCACTTTGTCTCTGTTATGCTGACCTCTTTTAGTGCATAATCTATCTGTTTTTGCAATCCATCACGCTATTTATTTCATACATAAAGGAACTAATCAACAAGCCTATGATGAACAAACATTTTGTATATGATAGATGTCTAGAGCAAGCATGTACCACTTTATTTAGATCAGCACGCCCAAATATACTGCCCAAAGAATCAAGCACCTGGACCTCACGTTTGGTACCATGTAGAACCGCAAGATACCAGTGCGTATGTGTAACATTGATTGGTAGGAACACCTATCATGACAAATCATAAACATCCTGTGAGAACTATATAATAGATAGTGCAGGACACATTGAGTTATTTTAATAAAAAAAGGTATCATGTCGTGATCCAAGTAGGTTAACACCCTTTGAACTAAAGCTTGACAACTGTCACGGTTAGTATAGTTGCTAGCAATGGTCTGATGCTTCTCTCCATCCCACTTCATGAAGGCAGTAATAACTGACCTTTCTAGATATGCTGTACATCCTGACCTCTTTTTAAGTCCATCATGTGCCCTTAGCAGACATATATAAGCATCTATTACCTACAAAATAAAGGTGTCAAAGAAAATGTCCAGAGTACTTAATCTATTGCGGTCTGCTTAACTTTGAATTTGTTACCTCGTCAGCAACGAATTGAGATGGCTGAAGTAGGCATTCTATATGACTTCTTGAAATCTCTACATCATCAATGAGAACAAGTTTCTCGTTCCCAGGTTTAGAAGGAATTTTTTGGGCCGTTTGAATAATGTATAAATCAGTTTGAGTACAAACATAATCTGAAAAACAGGCAACATATATAGAATTAAAATAAATAATTTTCTACTTGTTTACTAAGATTATCAGTGCTATAATGAAACATTATAGGTACCTTCTCGGCCAACTGGATATTCCATTGATATTTTAGGTTTTTTTTGTAACATTGCCACTTGAGCCGATTGTTCTTGATGATTTGGTCCAACCTGTGTGACTTCTGCCTCGTTTAGTTGTAGCAACCATTTAGATCCATCCATATCGTCAACTGAATCCACTGTTTGGACCGTTTCTTCTATTGTGCTACCGATATACTTTGAAACAACACCTTTTGAACTATGAATGGAGACCTAAAAACCAAACATTTGTAGCAGAATAATAAATACAGTGTCTTAGATAGTCACCGTGATATATGGTAGTAATGACATACCTGCGGCTATTCTTCTTGCGATGAGACTATTCCATCGGTGACATCGTCATTCATCGTCTCTATTTGTTGAGGAGAAGTGGTTGGATGCTAGATCTGCTAGGTGGTTTTGCAACTGTACCCTGCCCCTCTCCTCGGCATGTATCAAGAGCGAGATTATATCTATAAGGAAAAAGATACTAAATGATTGCACTAGTTGATTGAGTTGCCAAATAGTGGCTCGTCGGATTCCTTCCCCATATTGTGGGTGTAGAGATATGCCGTCCTATTTGTTTCCTATTTGCTGGCCTAATATATTTTCGGGTAATTAATATTTAGTCACCGGGAACTAATTGGGTGTATACAACTCCTTCACACTCATAAATAGCTTCAGTTTTGTTATGACATTTTCAATTTCCAATGATCGTTAAACACTAAACCCAAATAACCGGTTGTTAGACTTGACGTGGGTGACCTCTTACTGTCTGTTTGTTTGGTTTTCACTGCACAACCCAAGCCTATAAGTTTATCGTTGCATAGATTTTTCCCTAGTCTTGGAGAGAAGTCTACGGTAGAATAATACAGGGTACCAAGCAAAATTAACATTAATGAAGATAATAGTCATAAACGAAGCAATTCTTTGCAAGCCATTACAAGTTGACCATGACTTGTTTCACTCATGTAACATGGACTTTAAACAAGTTCTCCAAACACATATTGATTGTTTCATAACGAAAGAAAAGCTGAAAGGATGAAGTTGTTGTTGTGGGTCCATGCGAGACCTTTGGTTTGCATTGCTTCCAATTAAGTTGTTGATGTTGCTGTCCTGAAAGGTCTAACTGCCTGTCCCCAACGATAGTATGATGTTGTTGGTGAGTATATCCCAACACGGACAGTGTGATATTTTTGTGTGGGCATTGCAACATAGGAAAAGTAATTAAGGATTTCTTAAAATAAAATTATCACAACTAGAAACATGATTGTTGCATTCATGCTGATGCATAGTATTTTTGTAATGATGGAGTTTGCAAATTTCAATTTGTTTTCAAAAGTGCTTTTGAACTTGGATTTGGAAATTCAGAAAAAAAAAGAGAGAAACATTCTCTCTTTCTCTCTCTTCTCTATTTCCTATCTGGCCCAAGGCCTTTCCTTTTCTCCCCTCCCCGCGCCTCGGCCCACTCCAGGCCGGCCCACCTTCCCCCTCGTGCACGGGACAGCCCAGCTCCACCTCTCCCTTTCCCTCTCGGCCACTGACATGTCTGCCCCACCTGTCAGTCCCTCCTCCCTCACTTTCCCTTTCTTCCTCCCTCCTTCCCTTTCTGTTGCGCCGGCACCTCTCGTCGCCGAGCTCGAATCGGGGTAGGAGATCCCCCTCCCTTTCTTTCGCCGACTCATAACCATGGCAGGTAAGGCTAAGCGCCGCACCTCCGCCCCCCTTTCCTTCCTCCCCTTTCCCTCCTTTCCTTTCTACGCCGCCGCCCTTTCCTTGCGGCCGAACGTGAATCCACGGTGGAATCCGCCCTTCCTTCTCTGTGGAGCAACTCCGAGCTATAAAAGCTTGTCCCCCGCACCCTGCCGCCCTCACACCGCCCTTCGGAGCCCCGCAGAACCACCCAGCGCCGCTGCGACCTTGTCCAGCGCCGCCGCCGTCGTTCCGCCACGGGCAAGTGTCTCCGCACCGTTCTGACCACTTCCGAGCCTCGCACCGTGGTAAACCCAGTTCCCCGAACCCGCTAAACCCCTCTTCCCTCTCTATCTCATCCGATTGGGCCATGTCCGCGATCGCCGTCGTTGAAGAGCCGCCGCGCCGCGTGGTCACCTCGCCTCCGCGCTTAATCGACTCAACCGAGTGCCCCAGTGTCCTCGCCGTGTCTCCCTCTCTCTCCTCGTGCTTTTCGCGCAGAGAATGGTGCACTGAATCCCCGGATTTGTCCTGCGCCGCCGCAGTCCGGCCATGGCGCCGCCGCCTGCTCATCTCCGGCCGCCGCGCACCACCCCTCTCTCTCTCTGTGATCTAATCTCGGCCGCCCGTTTCAAATCGGACGGTCCACAGAGCCGCGTACCCCTTCGGCCGCTGCTTTTGCAAAAGAGACCCCGCCCTTTTTAAAGACTAAACCCGCGGTCCTAAAGTGTATTCCTTTGTTACGCTTTCTGTTCTGGAAAACGTAATTCTTCTCGGTTCCGTTTTAATTCAAAAATAAAAAAAGAAAATTCTATTTACAGTTTTGCCACTCTATTTCAAATGCTTATAAATTGCTCATTTTAAATCCAAATCGATCCGTTCAAGTTGCGTTAGATTCATAATTTTATGCTCTATCCAGTAGAATAGATTTCATCTATGTTAATTACTGTTGAAAATCAAAGAAAATTAATTTGGTAATGCTTTAATCTTGCCCTTTTTCAAAATCCCGTTTAATTCATATCTTCTTCGTTACAGCTCCGTTTGTCGTGATTCAAACGTCTATGTGACCGTAGTGATACGTAGATTTGTTTTATAAACTTTTAATCTTGTTTTATTATGATTGGTGTACTGTTCTAATCTATAGCCTTTGTTTTCTTGCATGCTATGCCTCTGTATGATTGCATGTGATGTGGTGATCGAGTACAGACGGTGAGCAGTACGTGGGTGACCAGGAGTTTCTCTTTCAGCAGGATCAGCAGGAGCCCTTTGAGCAAGGCAAGTATTCATGGGATCATCCTTGTTGTCCTAATCACTTTAAAGCATTAATTCATGATTGCATGTGTTTCCTTGATATCCTATTTAGTTTCACCATAGATTTGTACCTTATACCTTGTTACCTTGGGAATTTATGCATTTGGGTAGATCAAGCTAGTGCTCTCAAAAAATAACCATGATCATGTAAACCTGACTAATGACTTATGCAACAATGGTAAAATCTGCTTTTTAGCAACATGGATTAGGGTGAACTAGAGCACAGTTTTTGAGATGCTCTAGAACCTCCGTAAGCGATCACCCGGGATTTACAGTACAACCATGAGGGCTATATGGCTCTGGCTTTAGTTCAGTAATAGGGTTACTTTCTCGCATGTGGCAGTTCACGAAAGTTGCCATTGCCGAGCGGTTGCGGGTTGTGGCTGGAGTGGGGACCACTGCGTGTGTGTACCATCCCGGGGCTCCCGTACACCCCTTGCCTGTGGATCCGTACTGTCTGTGGTATGTCAGCGAGCCCCTTTGAAAGACTTCATAGTGTACCCTGCCCGTTCACCTCGGTAGTGTTAAGGGAGTCATGATCCCGGGGCATTTGGGCAAACACGACTCATGGGTAAAGTGTACAACCTCTGCAGAGTGTTAAAAACTGGTATATTAGCCGTGCTCACGGATACGAGCGGCTTGGAATTCTTATGGAACAAAATGACTTTAATCTATCATTTACTAGTTTGCTATTCATTATTCATGTTTACTCGATCATATGGTTTTTGGGCTGTTGTATAAATTGATGCTATCCTATGCTAAAATTGTGATAACTTAAAAGCTAATGCAGTTTAACCAATGTCATACCTTTTTGAGCCTCATGAACCCCATGTTTACTTGTTGAGTACGAAAGTACTTACGCTTGTTCATTTCTTTCATTTTTGGATAAAAATCCCGGATGGGTACCAGATTATCAGAATTATGAGGAGTATCCAGAGGACTTCTAGGTTTGGGGTCAACCAGTTGACGTCCCTGTGCTATGGAGCTTCATGAGAGTTATCTTATATTTCCGCTGTTATGTAATAATCATTAATAGATACTTATTCGCTATGTAATAAACACTTGTGATGGTACATTTTTGATAATTTGTCGGCTTATGTGCGTGACTGATCTCTGGGCACACATAAGATTATTGCATCCCGTTTTACCTTTAAAACTGGGTGTGACATATGTGACAGTGATATGTAAAATTTAGTTCTATTACTTTTGTTTTGGATAAAACTAACTGTTTTTAATTATTTTTGGTCTAATAGATTTCCTGGTATCTGGCAACCTTAGGCTTGGGAGTTGGCTTTTTCTATTCAAGTTAGTCATCACTGAATTGACTTTGGAAGCTGTTTGTTCATCAAAGATAAGTTCTCAAAGAACCAGATCTGTTTCCATTTGTAGAAATCTGTTCATTGAAAATGAATGTTCTTGGATATACTATGTTGTCTCAGTTGGTTTAATACAGACACATTACACTTATATAGACTGAATTTCAAATTTTCAATAGGATCAATTTATCCAATATTTATTCCTGAAGGCATATTTTACTTATTGTGTGCTTATATTTGACAGTGACATGTAAAATTTAGTTCTATTACTTTTGTTTTGGATAAAACTAACTGATTTTAATTCTTCTAGGTCTAATAGATTCGCTGGTATCTGGCACCCTTTGGCTTGGGAGTTGCCTTTTTCTATTCAAGTTAGTCATCACTGAGTTGACTTTGGAAGTTGTCAGTTCATCAAAGATAAGTTCTCAAAGCACCAGACCTGTTTCCATTTGTAGAAATTTGTTCATTGATTTGTATATGTTCTTGGATATACTATATAGTCTCAATTGGTTTATAATACAGAAACATTACACATATATAGAATGATTTATATGCTTATAATACAGAAACATTACACATCTAAAAAAATCCTAGAGGCATCTTGTTATATTTGTATGCTTATATGCTTAATTAACCACCTATCTATTTTTTTGTTTTAAAATTATCATGCCAGACACTGATTTTCTTGTGTGCTGCATATCTATTAGTGTGATATATACACATATAGTTATATAACGGTGGAACTGGCTGGCTTTTGCCGCCAGTGTCTGGCTGATAGCCTTTGTGGGCTGGATATTACTTGGCCTAGGCAGTTTTATGGCATGTCTAGGCCATATTGAATGGATTTTGTCAGATAGGTTGTGTGTTCATGTACAATCTTTTCCTATCTTTTCTTCACCAAACAGTATTTTACCAATAAAATTACACAATTGATGTAAAATAGGTTATTTCTACCAAAGTATTTTATGCCAAATAATGCTAAACGTTCAATAGGTTATTTCTACCAAAGTATTTTATGCACAATTGATGTCAAATAATTCAATCCATACAAACAATGTCTTTCTTAGGACCCGAGAATAAAGAATCAGAAAACTAAATTACAAAAGCTACTGCTCAATCATAATGTTTGTTACCTTTAGCGGTTGCTCACGGTAGTTGTCTTAGGGTTTAGGGCAGCCCGAGAGGAACGGGTAGCCGCCGTGCTTCTCTCTCCGCGCGATTAGGAAAGGAACAGGCCCGAGAGTCTAGAGTGCTTCTCTCTACAAGCGGTTAGGAAGGGGTGAGGGGAGGAGGAAGAATATGAGGGGTGTTTTGTTGGTGGAAAAATGCCTTTCGAAGGAAAATTTCTTCCTTTTTAGCGTGTAAATACTGTTATTTAACCTACCATATACGTCATTGTTGGGTGAGTTAAAAACGTGCGCGAGTGATTCACGTTAGATATTGCTTCATTTTATCATGGTTGATTGATTGGTTGCCGGCCATGCAAAGAATGATTGCTTTCCTTTTTGATTTTGGACTATCAATCCCGATTATTAAATCTTGGTATGTTTTAGCTCAGGGCATCCCAATTACTATCAATCGGGAAGCACAAGATTAATGCCCGTGCGTTTACTTCCTTTTGTGCTTTTTGATTTTCCTTTAGCAGTTACTATTTTTAGTATGTTTTAGTAAACAAAATGGAAATTTGAAGTAAACTTTCAAATTGTAGGTACCACCACAGACATTCCAATCATTACAAACACACCACTTAATTTTGTCTTAAATTGATGCAACATTTGTGGTCAGTAATCTTCTTGGCCCGGACATTCATTGCCGGCGCCCACGTGATCGACACCGAAATTCTTACAAATATCCACAGACAATCTTCACGGTTGGCTCTAGTGGGTCACCTGGGCGTTTGAGGCCCAACGCTGTTGCGACGCCACATAGGTTTTTAAATGCATCTGGAAGCAATTTCATCTCGAACACGTCCGGCCTCTGGATATCTTCTTCTTCGTCGTCCTCCTCCCTCGTCCTCTTCATCTTTTTGTCGTCCTCCTCATCCATCGGCCTCTTCATCTTCTTGACGTCCTCCTCCATCGGCCTCTTCATATTTTTGTCGACGTCCTCCTCCCTCGGTCTCTTCATCTTCTTGTCGTCCTCCTCCTCCCTCGGCCTCTTCAGATTCTTGGAAGAAGATGTTGAATCGTGGTGATAGCTTTTAGCATTGAAATGGTAGATAGAGTGGTGCAGTATAAATAGAGGTCGTTTAGCGTTGATGGGTGCAGTATAAATAGAGGCCTTTTCATCTTCGCAAAGTGGCTTTTATTGGGCCCTCATCAATCGGCCTCTTCATATTCAAGGGGAGTGTCCTCCTCCCTCGGCCTCTTTAGATTTTTGGAAAAAGATGTTGAATTTGGATATAGCTTTTAGCATTGAAATGGTAGATAGAGTGGTGCTTTTATAAATAGAAGTCGTTTAGCGTTGAGGGGTGCAGTATAAATAGAGGCCTTTTCATCTTCGCAAAGTGGTTTTTGTTGGGCCCTCACCATGTGGAGACAAAGGTGTATGTTAACGTTGTAGCTAACAACATTTGCTTAAATTATTTAATATTTTTTAATACAAAAATGAAAGAGGTAGGTGTCGCCGCTGGCACTATGCTCTACGCTTCAATTTCTTCTTAACCAGCCTGATGACTAATGAATGGCCAAATTTTGTAGCTTGGTCTCGTAATTTTTCATCAGCCCGCAGCCGATCGCATATGCCTAAAAACAAGACACACATCATTTAGGTCGATCATGACTTTATAAAATGAAATTGTAATGATATCTGTAAAGTTTTTTCACCTTCAAATGAATGACTTTGATTACACACTGGATTGAATATGATTTGGCTGTATTCATTAGTGCCAAGCCCACCTGTAATGTAAGAGCAAAGGCATTTTGACATTGTTCACTCAATACCTTACAAAAACATAAATCCTAAACTCAAATATTTGCACGTACCATTAACTCTATCCAATCGAACGTAGAGGGCAGCTAAAATATATAAATCTGAAACGGCTGGACGCCATTTCCGCAGGTGTTGCTGAAGATGTGGTTCCATAACGTGAATGACAATACTCTTGCACCTGTTGAATTAGTTATCAAATCAGGGCACATCTGAATTTAATCATGTGGTATAGACATAATTAACTCGTACCTCTCATTCATGAGCACAACATATCTATAGGGCCGCATCCTAGTATCCCTTCCATAGATATCAGAGACAAAAACAACGAGCCCAATGACGTCTGCCGAGAAAATTTCATGTAATAAGATGGAAGAGATAGGTGTCACAAGTTCACAACAATTACAAAACATCAGGTATGGGCTTACCTGTTAATATGCCTCGCTCCTGCATATACACCTAAGAGAAACCCATAAAAACGAGGACATCGAGGAATCCAAACTGGTCTTGGTGGTTCACTAACATATGTATGGGAAGATAGGAGGACATAATACTCTGAGGGTAGACGAAAAATATAGCGTAAGGATTCGTAATAAGTATCACAAAACCCAATTCTCCTGAAGTCATAAAACTTTTTTTCAACAAGTTCATTGGTCCACCGCATGGTTTGATCGCCAACTGCAATTGCTTCCATTTTAGTTCCCTGTAAAATGAGTCTATAGCTGACAATATTTGGGTAATGTATATATCGTTATAAAACAGTTGGTGGCATTCAAGATACATACCTCCTCATCCATTAATACGACGTGTAAATATGTTTCGCCTCTGTGCTGTCGTACATAGTCTTTGAAAAAAACCATGGCAGTCAAATCCCATAAACTATTAGTGTGTTCCACTTGTATTTCATGGAATTGAATCCATCTTCATATTGACAATAACAGGAATAGTTAATGTCAGCTACACATTATTAGGTTTAAGACAATGAACTATACATACATGTAGTCATTAGTTTCATTCATCGGAGGTGGAGGGCATGCGTACACTCTCTTCCTCTTGAGCATGATTGCTGCCATGATAATGCTCTGATCATAAAGTAAGAGTTAAATATTCACTGCATGATTGCTGCCATGATAAGGACTCCGGACCGATAATATTAGATACAAATGTCACATTCACAAATTATGATTCACATAAGGCAAACTGTGGATAAGATAGGTGCCATAATTGTTTAGATGATCTAACTTAGTATGTATGTAACTCAAAAAGATAAGATTAATTGCTCATGGATGAAAACTACAAAACACTGATTGATTTTATATGTTCTACAAAACTCAAATATGATCTACAAAAAGAACTAAGTGTTAACCATTTTTATATTTGACTCTGATTCATTTGTAACGTTGCAGCAGGGCATACAACTACTTGGCCGGGGGAATGAAGACTACTTCGCCAGAGGCTGATTCTCCATCACAATGTAGGAGGTAAGGATATTTACATGTTTCCAAACAAGCATTAGAGTACATGATTCCAAATTGTCAAACAAATATAATTTGGAATAGTTAATCTAGAGGATAGTAATCTAGAGGATATAGTTTAATAGTTAACACTCAACATTGTAGCAGTTAAAAAAATTCAACATTTGTGTAGTCTTACTTGATATGAAGTTGTTCCGTAGTCGTTTTTTCTTTTTGCTCCTGTGTGGGAATTACCTACCTGTTTTCAAACATCCATGGTTAAAGAAAACGAAACAATTGGCTTACATATTTCTTGTTTTCTAGGTACAACTGCTTGCCTGTAGAAGAACGCTGCCGGAAGACTGAGAGCGCGAGGGTGATGTCCTGAGAGCTGCCTGGCCCGTTTATATTGCATTTGCATGTGTGATAGATAGTTTCCTTTCTGCCTCCCGATGCTTCCTCTCTGTGCTTATTTAATTCCTTTCATTATCGTTGATTGGTCTATGTAATCTTAATCCGTTGATTGAGTTTCCTTTTTGTGTCCCGGTGATGTTGTAATCTTCATTTTGTTTCCTTTTCTGCCCTGGTTGATTGTTTTGTTATTTTGTTTGTCTTATTTCGTGGTCCACATTTCGGTGCCAAATCAATTAGATCGCATGGGCGACGTCTTTGCGCGGTGGAAAAATCGTATGTCGCACGGGCTCACCTGTCGACGCCAACACCACTCGTTCGCACGAGGGGCGTCGGGGCGCAGGCCGAAGCAGAAGGTCGCACGAAGACGATTGTCTTCTTTTTGCGCTTTTTAGGTTGTAGAGATTATGCCAGAACCACTTGTGGTGTCTAAAAGTTAGGCGTCGATATCATAGGATTCGGCTTCCCCGGCTCGCTAGGAGACTGATTATTTTCGAGTATAATCAGTTCCTGTACTGTACTTCTTTCGCTACTAGGAGTAGTATATACATACTAGTATTGTAGCAGTAGCTGAGAACATGTTTTCACCTCTCCCCTCCTTTTGTTTATCACATGACACGCCCTACTGCCCTAGGACAAAGTAGCGGTAAAAGTTCGCATCCCGAAAATAGTATTTTCATTTCATGGTTAAAGGCAGCTCGAAAAAACTTAAAATAGTCGGTGCGTAATGTATGGTATTCAATAAAAAAGTATCTAGGTAGCTCTTCACAAATAACTCAAATCATACACTTTCCTATCATTCATACGTTTATATTTACACTTTTTATGTAAGCATTGAGGCTGTTTTATTTTTTATTTTATTTTAAATTTTGTATAAGCTAGAGTTTGACTATAATATTAAGTGCTCTTATGTCCTAACTAAATATTATCATCATATTATTCAGAGACGATGTAATAGTTGGTTGTGTATATCCTCGGATGTAGAGGCCGGATATTGATTATTCTTTATCTAAAAAAATGTCCTAACTAAATAATATGATGATAATATTTCAATCAAAAAGCTAAGTCTAAATTTTTAGTCATGATATATAATATTTTTTTCTCACAATAAAATAACACGAGTCGGATTGTCGGATTATCAACCATGTTTTCATGGTCAATAAAGTTATACTCGAGTAATAAACAAAGCATGAGTCCGTGCGGACGTAGACGCACGCTTAAAATTCACCAACTCTGGATGTGCGAGCCCCAGCAAGCACGCAACGCAAGGAAAGAAAGAAAGAAAGAAAGAAGAAACCGACCCGGCACACAGGTACGTTTTCGTCATTTTGCGACGATTCTTTTCTTCTCTCTCGGGGGCTTTTTTGTAAATTCAAATTTGTAGGTGGATCGCATCGCATCTCATCTTGCCACTGGAGAGCCCTACCACGTGGATCGGAATGTGCTCCGGCCGCTGCCGAAGCCGGACGTGACAGATACGATCGCGACTGGATTTTAATAACAATAAGAATACACTTTTGGAGAAACTACTGTGTTACTATTAGCCCCGGTAATTTATAAGTTTACCACTGCCTGTCAGTCTCAGCTGCCTCGAAAAAGAAGGTGAAAAAAATTCAGACTTTTCCGATGACTCTTCTGGATGTGATGAGAATGAGGTGACTCTGTACCGATCTGCGAAGATGACAACAGCTCCTTACCGAAACTGATCATCGAGCTTAGTTAAAGTAATAACACAAATGGTTATCCTTCTGTCTTTTCGACAGCTAAAATTGACAATTCCTTGCAAAGCGCATGATCGCCAATCGGTATCTATAATAGCTTCAAAAAGGTGCATTAAAACCCTACCGAAAAAATGGTATGGAGAGTAGCATCTGCTACCGTGTTGTAGCAAAAAGCAGGGTTTAGTAGAGCTAGCTTGGCTTTTGCAACTTTTTTTTCTTTGTTTTTGCGAAATAACGGCGTTTGGGGACGTGACACCATCACAGGGCACAGGCTGTCGCTGTAAGGGTGTGCAGTGCCGTCGTGCGCGTAGCTATATTCCACAATAAAGAAAAAAAAACATAGTACAGTGCTAAGGCTTAGCTCCATGGCTATCACCATTATCATCATTGATTCATTGCGAATGAATGAATATAATAAAGCAATGATACAAGTCTTTGCAGACCAAACGAATAGAAAAGTACACAGGCGGAAGTGGTCCGTACCTATATTTTCTTTTGTTCACGTCTGTTTCTGTCCTTCCAGAGTGAGGTGTTTACGGTTTACCGGCCAACACATGTGCATTAAACAAACCACTATAATATAGTAGTACTAATACTATTAGTATAGTACTAGTACATATAGATAAGACAATAGAAAGTTATTATATACGGAGTACGTACTAACGTACACCACCCAGTCGCTATACTCTCGAGTTCAAAGCCTCTAGCTAGCTTGTATGAGGCTAATCAACTACATGCAACTAGCCGCTATGAACATACTGTATATCAAATAGCTATGGTCAATAACCGTCTATCTTAAGCTGAGTTCATTGTCACACGAAATCTAGCGGATCTTTATATAATATATATATATATATATATATATATATATATATATATATATATATATATATATATATATATATATATATGAATAGTAGCTAATAGAGAGAAACACATCTGCTCCACTTGCTTGAATCGTATATCGAGTTTATGGACTGCTCATAATTTATTTGCCTGCTGAACAGAACTCAGCTAGAGATGATTAGAGGAGAGAGGGTGCTTGGTAGTGGCGGATCTAATCGGTGTCGAGGCCCACTTCTACATTCGCTCGATCCATCCTTCAAGGTCTAATTTGGAAACTCTAATTTCTCTGGAATCCCAATTTTTTCTAAGATATATATAATCTATGAAAATATTATTTTACTTAACATCTTAGATTTTCACGGAGAGGAAGTCTATCTATATGGGTTTTGTACCCCTTTCTTCCAAAAAGACTCCTGAGTTTGGGGGAGGAAGTCTATCTATATGGGTTTTGTATCCCTTTCTTCCAAAAAGACTCATGAGTTTTAGTTAGTGGAACTTAGAATAGGTCAAATATAGAGAATAATAAGGAAGATGGGCCCCGGCCTCTAATCATGTGTTTTTTGTCCGCTCGGCTAATATGGCTGTGCCGTTTGTTCCCCTTTCACAATGGAAAATATTATACTTAGAAGTTTGGAGTCTACGTGGATACCTTTTTTCTGACTTTTTTTCCACCCTTCCTGCGGTTCAGGTGCTTAAAAATGGCAGAGATTTCTGGCGATACCTTAATTATATGCAAACATCAGACAATCAAAAGAAAGGATAAAATGACACATGCTAAACATCAGACACTTCACATACGCTGTCTGAATTTCAGGCACCTGATTATTAGCATGTCCTTTTCTCCCCTCCAAGCAGAGAAAAATATAACACGCTCTTTAGAAATTAAATGACAGTCAAGCAGGTACAAACTTGGACGTACTTAGGGCGTCTGCAATGGTAATAGCTAGTACTAACTATATAGTCTGTGGAGGTGAGAGACAATAAAAAAAGACTAATATATACTACTGGACCCACACAGGGGCGAATCCAGGGGGGCTGGGGGGGGGGGGGGGCTGCAGCCCCCCTATGGCCTCCTTTCTCCATTAATGTATATAAAAATTAGTTATTTCTCCATTAAATTTCTTGAAAATTTTCTCATTTCTCCATTAAATCTCTATAAAATTCACTTATTTCTCTATTAAATCTCTATAAAATTCTCCAAAATCTTCTGTTGATCATGATATTTATTACTTAGCCCCCCCTTGATCGCATCCTGGATCCGTCATTGGACCCACGTGCTTCTCTCACATAGTCTTGAGCTATGTGAAATAGATAGATTATTTGATCATAGCTAGTGACTACTCTCTATCCTATTTTTTCTTGCCACATCATATCTAGCTAGCCAAATAGCTAACAATTGTGCACGACCTTATAGTACTACTATGGAATACGCGTTTACAAATTGTGTAACCGATGAATTAATTAACGCGCGCAATTGGAGATATGTACTACGTACAAAGGAATAAACAAAACCAACAAGGTGGCTCATCAGCACTTGACATGTAGCTATACATGACCGACCCTAGGGGGTGGCAGAGTGTGCGACGGTCGAGGGCCCAAGCAAGGTAGGGGCCTAAATCCAGATATAAAACCCCTACAATAGATATCAAATAGTTGTCATTCTTAGGGTCTAGAAATCGTCAACCTCTTTCTTTTCCCTGCGACGAGTCTGGTTGCCGCACATCTCTGGTTGCCGCACATCTTTGGCCAGAGAAGAGCGAAGATGACATAGATGTGGCCCTATGGTCCTAGCATTATGTGCGGTTGTACTGCTTACTAGATCGAGAATAAGACTATATGAATCCATGATAGGACTAGACAGAGGAACAGTGAACTACATACTATAAATTCTACATAGGGTCATTTAGGCTTCCTTTTTTCTTGTTCAATAGTTAATCCAAATTAAATTTTTGTATAGTATTATAGATTTCTAGTAATTGTAATTTGTACTCATATAGTCATATTTTTCTTCTAATTTAGGTGTTAAAATTTTAGAATGTTATTTAAAAAGAGGCTACAAAAAGAAAATAAAAAAAGATTAATTTTTTAATTATATGACAAGATCAATAATAAATAAATTTTTGTATACCATTGTGTTGCTTCAAGAAGCAGAATTTCTAAGCATATATGACAATTCAGTCCACGGCCCGTTTGGTAGAGCTGTGCTCCCAGATTCTCCGGCTGTGCTTCCTGATTCACTGGTGAAGTGATTCTGTCCCAGCAGCTAGCAGTCTCCGGGGCCGCGCACGGGCGGATCCATCGATGTCCTCGATCCGACGGTGGGCAACAGGTTGTTGTCGTCGTTGTTGTCCTATTGAACTGGGAACCGAAACAGCTTTCCACAAGAGCGCTAGCTGTTGCCAGCAGCAGTAGGAGTGGCAATCATCACCACATCAAAAGCTTCCAACAAACGGTGCACCACCAAGAAGAACAAAAAGGAACTCGATCTTGTCTATAAAAAGAATGCTTAATAAATACTTGAACCCATGAATTTGTGGCCTCGTCGCACCAAATCCTCCTCCTGAAATAAATCGCAGTCGGGCCGGGCAGGGTGCCCGCGACGTCGTCGTTACTGTTCCATCACCATCATGGTCCGTAGGCAGTTAGGCACTGGCCTGGCACGCGAGCGCCCGTGCGCGTCGCCCTCGGTGTCTGCGCCGCGGAGATAAGACCGGGTAAAATAATAAGTGCGTAGGGTAGGGCAGCCGCAGCGCAATCATTTCGGCTGTACTGTACGTGCGCATCTTCCACTCCCCTTGCCCTTTTGATGTTCAACGTTGTTGAAAGTTCGTGCTGTGCTCATCTGTGACTGCGCACGTCGTTGATCCAGCATTCGACCGACTGTTTATCGATGCACATGCACATGCACGACAATTAATGTCCTAATTTTAGGGGAGGAAGGGGACGGTATACATGCATGATCCCTTTGCAAATGTGAGTGCTCCACCTGAAAACGATACCCAACAACAACAACAAAGCCCTATTACATCTGCTTGATTAGTTTCCTTCTCTGCTACTGCCAGAGTTGTGCTCCGCAGCCACTCACCCCCCCTGCCGCCGGCCGTTGAGAGGATTCACGCGATTCAGGACCCGGTTCTGCTGCCTCATCACATAATAAATTGGCAATAGGAATCCTTCACAGTACGAAAAAAACAAGAAAACAAACTCCAGATCGAGGCAACACTAAGTGATTGAGCAAACTCCACACCTCCCATTAATTAGATTCAATTGTACGTATTTTTCATGACACTTGATCCAAAAGTTCAAAAAAAGAGAGAGTTTATCGCCGAATAAATAAAACTGAAACAACTTTCCAAGTTTGACTATCAAAACTTCTACTCCCTCCCTCCATCCTAAATTGTAAGTCATTCCAAAAATCTTGGAGAGTCAAAGTTTATAAAATTTGACCAAATTTATATAATATAATAATAACATATTTGATATCAACTAAGTATCATTAGATTCTTTATTAGTTAGTTATATTTTCATACTATACCTATTTGATGACATATATTTTTATGTTTCTCTCTATAATCTTTGGTCAAACTTAAAATGATTTAACTCTTCAAGATTCTTGGAATGACTTACCATTTGGAATGGATGGAGTAGTATTTAACATCCCCAGTTAAAACACGTAGTATGAAGGGATCGAGGCCAAGAACCACCACGTATTGCTCGTCACGTTCAGGTTCAGACTTCAGATGCAGAGTAATACATACAGGGCAATTGAAACACCAATGACAGAAATAAAAACTCTTGCGCTCTCTGACCAAGAGACGCTAACGATGACTAATGCTTAATGATGTCATTTTATTACCAACGTGTCTGCGAGAATTGAATGTAAATCTGAAAGCCTGAAACATGTTTCATCTCGAATCTCTGATCGATCAGTCCGCAAGAAGTGAACAGCAGCGACCTGTGGTTGGAGCACGGGTGCATGGCGTGCAGTCACTCGTAGACGACGGCGCAGTCGTCGGCGGTGGGGTTGTGGGCGCAGAAGTGCTCGAGCGGGTCGGCGGGGGCCTCGGCGATGCGGCGCCGGAGGTCGGCTCTGGCCTGGCTCACCTCCTCCACCTCGTCCCACGCCACGCGGCACCCCTCGTCGTCCTTCCCACGCTTCCCGCACGCCTCCATCGCCTCCGCAATCTTCCGCTCCACCAGCTCTGCTAGCGCCGCCTCTTTCCTCACCGTCCCCCTGTACCGCCGCCTCGCCGCCGCTGCAGCCATCACCAGTCGCCTCGCCTGCTGCTGCTGGCGCATGCCGCTGTGGTGGCACCAAGGGTGGATGGAGGAAGGTGGTTGGCGCGCGCCGGCTACCCCGGGGAGAGCCGTCGGGGAGGATGAGAGAGAGCCCATGGACGATGACGCCATTGTTGTCGATTACTGACTAATTGAGGAAAACGCAGAGCCACTTCTTCTGAGTTTCACAAAGTGCATTTGGCATACTCTAGATACAGTCATGCTTATCCTTTCGGACAAGTATTTTTTTTTTACAGTTTGAGAAAAACTGAAAATGTTTTTTTTCTAGGAAAACAATGGAAATGATAAAACGAAAAAGCATTTTTCTAACATTGTACTAGGTTTTGATAAAGATACAAGTGTCATATTTTTTAAAGTGCTTAATTGAATATCTATATATTTACCTCAATCCATATGTGTAACTATATTAAAATTAATTTACACTTTAATCTTCACTCATAACTCTAAGAAGCAGTTTGGATCCATTAGATCAAGGTCTAAACTTTAGTGTTTGGATCTCAGGTCTAAACTTTAGACCCTGTATGTGAGGGTATGAGACATCCAACGCTCGCCCCAAGATAGTTTAGACCAGTTTAACACCTCTTTTGGTGCTAAAAACTTTAGACCCAAAGTTTAGCTATTTGGCTACTTTAGACCTCCTATTTAGATCCATTTGAAAAAAAAAGGTGCTAAAAGTACAAGGTCTAAAGTTTAGACGTGGGATCCAAACATCCCCTAACTCATGTGATATGAGGGAGACCCCCCAACTCGTGTGATATGAGGGAGATATAGTTTAGACGTGGGATCCAAACACCCCCTAACTCATGTGATCTGAGGGAGATATATGTGTATCCAAACAACCTCAATCCACATGTGTTGGAGTATTTGAATTAATTTACACTTTAATCCACTATAACTAATAATTCTAATTCATGTCATACGAGGGAGCATGTACATCCAAACATTGTCTAAAAGTAGATATAGGCTTCTTCAGATAACGTGAGATACATAGGCCAATCTTTCTCTTCCTCTTAAGTCTTAATGACCGAATACGTCAGCATTTTCAGCAACAAGAAGGTTTATAGAATAAGATTTAGACAAACCTAAACTGAACCAACAAATCACATTGTCGTGCATGACAGGATCACAGGAGACCATCCAGAAACCTGCAACGTTGCTACGTTGGCATTAGCCAACAAAAACATTTTTTTTTTTGACAAGTGCTACAACAAAAACCTTGATGCCACGCTTCCTTGGCAACAATTAGAGTGATAAATACAAAAGGTACACAAGTCATCATGAAAGGCTCGACGTGCCACTGTCCATGGCGTCCAAATTCAACTCTTCATCTGAGTCGATCACTTCTTCAAAATCATAGAACGGATGCGCCTGCATATAGGGGAAAAAAGATACTCCAAGTCAGTTGATTTGTTTCCCCCGCTCCAGAGTGATTATTTCCATATTAAGAAAAATAACTCTAAGTCACTCTCACATCACAGAATCAAATACTCCTGAGAATATTATTGAGGATTGAGTCACATACCACAGGTCGAGGCTTTATAGCTTCAAAGCTATGGAAAACAGGGGTAGCAAAATCTGGGGTATTAAGGACAATATATGCTCCACGATTGTTGTGTCGCTCCTCTGAAGCCTATACCAGGTCCAGGAACAAAGAGTTAAGACCATATTATCACCATAATAAGCAAAGGATACCAAAAAAAGAGACAGCTTATATATTAGCCACAAAAGTTTTAGAAGCTGAATAAATCTCACAGAACTTGCCACAAAAAGGAAAGGGATTCAATATCGAAGATCAACAGCAAAAAATTATCACCTGAAATTGTGGGTAGTCTGGTGCACTGAAGAGAGTAATTAGTTTCCCACATTCTACTTCATGATCAATTGTATATCCATTATCCATCCCTAAGAGATCATTTCGCTTGTCTCTTGCGTCTGGACCTTCATGTGACCTGATGATTAGCTTTGTTGAATGAACAGATGAAGTAAGCATGTGAACTTAAAACAAATAAATGTTATGGAACTAAATGCTCAATGGGCTACAAGACAAACATACCAACTGACCAAGTTCAAAGATGTATCATGGAACACTAACACAGAAGAAATTAGAATCATGTAACTCAATTCAAGTATGTTAATAAGTAGTATCTCACATTCACTGCATCCACATATTAGGTGACATCTATACCAACACAGCCATTTTCGAAAAAGAGAAACACTGGGATGTTAGTGCATGCTTGTCGCCTGAAGCTACTAAGGAGTTCTATATAATCCTCGACTAACCAACCACACAGTTCAATCAATTGGATATTCTAAAAATAAGCAATGATCACTTGCAGACCAGACCGGGGGTATACACATGCAAATCAGCCTATAATGCCTTCTTTGTGGGCAAACATCAGATTTGCAAGAGGTTACTAATTATAGCTCTGTAATCCAAACAAGCAAAACACTTTCCTAAGATGAAATTTGGAATAATTTTAAAATCCACATAGTAATATAAAATGCAAGCATTTAGGTACTAAAACAGGCACCCTAACACTTCATTATCCCTAGGCATTAGTTGGTACGTAAGAAATATAACTCTACTGATCAAACAATTTGAAATATAACAGGAAGAGTAATAAATGAAACAAAACAAACCTTCAAATGATTTGTCCGCAGAAACTGCTGAGTGATATCTGGACCCCAAAGCAATCCGATGCCTCGTTCTTTATTCGGTGAAAGACCCATCTGCAAGGAAGGGTCAGACCAGAGCACATCCCCAGGGATCAAATTTGAGCCTTCCCAAGGAGGGTCAAGAACAGTTCTCCTTGCTTTCAATAATTCATCCAAGGATCCAAGTTTCATGGCAGTCAGATCAACAGTAAAATCCGCCTTGTATTTGTGACCCTTCTTTCCCTTTTTTGATCGCTTTGATGGCACTACAATCGTTCCGCGGAAGACACCTCCGTGTGCGGTGTACACGCTTCCTGCTATTATTGTCGCTAGAGGAAGGTCCTCAAAACATCTTAAAAACTTCCGATAAACTTGAGGACCCTGATCTTTGTATTTAGTCATTACCTCCTTCTCGAAACCATATACTGACGTGCAGTACTTGGATTCGTGGTTTCCCCGGAGAAGGAACACACAATTCGGGAGTAGCACCTGAAAGAAAACAAGAACACCATTAATTAGCAACCATTTATGTTTGACACTGTTTGATGGCTGAACTGAAACTTTTATAGATCAGTTTTAGAATGTCAAAGAAGGACAAACATGCTTGTGCGAGTTAACAGTCAAATGTCTAAATATATATCACGTCATTGATATTTCAGCCGTTGAATGCCGAGGAAACAAGAACAAATAATGTGTGGATCATGACTAATGATTCTATTCTGTGTTGATTTCATTTAGTTGCATATGCACAAAATGAGCAAACTTTTAACTGTTATTAAGTCCAATCCAAACAAAGGGGATACATCATTATTCGTTAGAGTCAGCAATGCCACGAAAACAACTCAGCCAGTTTGCATTACCTATGGAAAATCTATTAACTGTCTAGTTATCTATTGTTATATATAAGTCCAATCCAAACAAAGGGGAGACATCATTATTTGTTAACTCAGCCAGTTTTGCATTACCCATAAATCTAGCAGATTCAACAAAACAAAAATGGAATCCAAATATGCTTGTGTGAGTTAATAACAGTCAAATGTCTAAATATACATCACATCATTGATATTTCAGCCGTTGGATGCTGAGAGAACGATAACAAGTACTCCCAAAAATAAAAATAATGTGTGGAGACACATAATTCTATGTTGATTTCAATTAGATGCATATTGCACACAATGATCAAACTTATAACTGTTGCTAAGTCCCAACCCAAACAACATCACTGGTCGTTAGAGTCAGCACTGCCATGAAAATAACTCAGCAGCCTATGGAAAATCTATTAACTGTCTTGTTATTTATTGACTATTGTTATATACTATAAGTCCAATCCAATCCAAACAAAATCTATCAACTGCCTAGCCATGTTTGAATCTATGCCCAAAAATCTTGCAGATCCAACAAAACAAAATGGAATGGAGACACGCATGAAGCTGAACAGCGAGTTGGGAAAAAAAATCCGCAGCAGAATTCACCTTCCACGCGAGGAGCAGAAGGAAGGTCTCAAGGCCCCAGGCGCCGCGGTCGACGTAATCGCCGTTGAAGACGAAGATGCGGTCCTGGGACGGGAACCCGGCGTCACGGAGCAGGAAGATGACGTCGTGGAGCTGGCCGTGGACGTCGCCGACGACGACGACGGCCTGGCCGGGGCGCGGGTCGACGCGGACCAGGTTGGGCTCGCGGTGCAGGATGGCGGCGGCGGCCAGGACAAGGCGCTGGACCAGCGCGGACGGGAGAACCGTCGGGAGACGGTCCGCGGGGAGGTGCCGCGAGCACCAGTCCAGCGTGGATTCTAGCCCCGCCACCCAGTCCCGCGTCAGCAAGCCGTCCTCGGGCCACTCGACCACCGGCGGGGCCGGGGGCGGGGAGGGATCCGTTGCGGCGGCGGCGGCGTCGGGCTGCGACATGGCATGGGCCAGGCTGGATGCGGTGGGTGGGGTTCTGCGATTTCGTCTCGGGTAATTTGGGGGGCCTCGCGGCGGGTGGGGGTTTGTGTTGGCTTGGGGGGAAACGAGACGAGACTGGGAGTTGGACAGGGTTCGCCGTCGTCGCAGTCGGCGGCGGCTTTTGCGCCCGCCCTAGTGACGCGGCTGCTGGTTCGTTGTTCGTTCCGTTCCAGTTGGCTCTCGCAGCTGCGGAGTCGCGAGTCTACACGACGTGGAGCTGACACGGCTACGAAAGGGAAACGTGGCCAGCGAAGGTGAACAAAAAGAGGTCGTGTGGCCACGGGGAACGGGCTTTCGCTACGGGCAGACTAATCCGCGAACGATCATTAGATTGAAAACTAGCGATCGATTTCCGACAGCAAAAAAAAAAAAAACTTTTTAGAAAATTATTAGATGGCCGCAAGCTGCCGCTGCATGCGCGCACCCCGCATCAGTTCTCTCGTCTCTTTCTCTGGACGTGACGTCACCTTAAAAAAAGAAAAAACATCTAATTCAAATTGCTATAACTTTTTAACCGTGTATTCAATTTAAATTCCGATGTATTCTACGTAATGAGACATACAAAACTAGATCCCAATTACATATATTTTTAATATTGATTTTTAGTATTAATTTATATGCACTAACTTATATCATATAATTTATAAGAAAAACTTGAAAACACAGAAGTTATAGAACATAAGTTATTTATGAAAAATTATTTAACACAAAGAAACGAAATAACTTAGAACTTATACCAAAACTTGCAACCACAAATTCGTTAACACACAAAGGAACAAATTAACATATAACTTATATTAAAACTTAGAAAAAAACTATCTAATACAACTTATGTAAATAAGTTATTACATATAACTTGTGTATATAAGGTACTCTATAAAGTTTGTCAATTAACTTATAATTTATACCAAAACTTGAAAACACAAAAGTTGTTAAACATAACTTATGTACAAAAGTTATCAAACACAACTTGTGTACATAAGTTACTATATTAAGTTTGTCAATTAACTTATAATTTATACCAAAACTTGAAAACACAAAAGTTGTTAAACATAATTTATGTACAAAAGTTATCAAACACAACTTATGTACATAAGTTATTCTATACAACTTAAGCATATAAGTTATTCTATACAACTTGCTAACACTGAAAAAAGAACTAAAAATAAATAAAAAGGATAAAAGATATTAAAAATGAAAAAAATAAAAATGACATAAAAGAAAAAACTAAATTAAAAATGAAATAAAAAACAAAGAAAGAAGCGCTTGGGTGAGCGTATGTAGGAGTGCATGGAGTACGAGTGAGTATATACACGTATAATAAAGAAAAGAAAAAAACATGAGAGAAGCGAGGCTGGAGTGGGCCGGACACCTGCAGTGCGATGAAGACAGCGTTCGCTCCTTTTAAAACGAGTGAACTCTCGTTGAATTGGAATTGCGCTTTCGCTACTGGTTCTGGTGTCGAACAGACGATCGTGCAGATCACCAGGATGGGACAGTTTAGATGGTGGAGTCGAAGTTTTATGTGAGTGTGTTTAGTTATAATTTTATATTGAGTGTTTACGTTGATTTATTATGAAAATTTATTATTATTTATTAAAAATAACGCTGAAATAATGTTGATGGACACGGTACAAGACCAAGGATTTTTTTGGGGTTGAAACAAAACTTACTTTGGCATGCTTTAGTCTAATTGAGTTTGACCGAACTATTTGGTTGCCACAAACTATGTCAGGGTTCTTTTTCCTACCAGCTTAGTCCAACAAAAGTATGACAACATTCTCCTAGCCTACTTTCTTGTCTTTGACATCCTTTACTCTAGCCTTGTTCTTAACATTTGTTGGAAAATATTATGATTGTGGAGGCTTGTTCCGCTTATCTTTACATGATGACACCATTTGGTCAAGTTTATCACCATAACACTTTGACAACTAGTTTCGCAAATTAATTTTGGTCAAGTTTGACAAGAATGGTCCCTGTATCTCCCCCCCCCCCAAACACCCCCCCCCCCCCAATATGTGTGGCAGGCTCACTCCCACTCCCTTCCTCCACGTTCTCATCCAACTCCCCCGCCTCTATGAAAAGCTCGCCCCTACCCCTTTCCCTAGAGATCGAAGAGTTAATCTAGTATGAATTGATGGAACATCCTAGTTAAGAGTTATTAGTGTTTGTGGATGTATTCTTTGTGTCTTTATTGTATCATTGGTTTGAACTTTCAAGTAGATATATGTTAGAATTGTCGAATTGTGCTGGTGATGAAATCATTTTTCAACTTATTATACATCGATATGTTTGAATATTCAGAGCTATGCACTTTTAGCTTGAGTATGCTATTTACTTGCACAGGGATAAGATTCTAAGCCAGTGAGTCATTGTCTTTATAGGATACGGTTTGAAATTTGATTCATTTGGAGTTACTAGTACAAGATACGGTTGGAAATTTGAGTTACTTATATAGGACACGGTTTGAATGCCCTTCCATGATTGCCTCCAGAGGGAAACAAAGAGCCCTCAAAACCCCCTATCAGATCGATGATTTGTCATGTTTGAAGCGTGAAGTACTTAGCTTGTTGAACAGTGAAAGGTGTTTACCTGCAACTGCACAACATTTTACTCGTATTGCTCCTTTTGTTCTGTTGTCAGGCTTACTAAGACCTACTAATACTGAAGCTCCCACGCCAAACATGGCCCGGTTCTATCCTTAGGCTCAGTGTGTGCCGACATTTTTAGCTCAGTCAAAGTTTTCCAACTATGTGTTGAGCTGTTTCCAAGCGGTAGGGACAATTACTCTGCAATTTCTTTATCAACTTCTTTATTTAGGCATGTTTGGATTCCACATTATAATGGCCAGCAGCTAAAATTGATTCTATGCGAAAAGGAGTTCACTGCTAGTAAGTTTTAGCAAGGTGAAATTTGATAGGAAGTTCTAAAAACTAGTAAGTTTTAGCAAGGTGATTGTGTACATTGGATCCTTGGGTTCATTAGAACTATCAAATTAGGAGCCTGGAGGGGTTCACTTATGGCTGATGAATTGTGGTTGGTTAAGTACATGATGTGTGTTTGGTTCGATGGATAGCACCTGGATATCCCGGATATCCAGGGACGAGGTTTGTTTGGTTGAATGGACGAGATGTATCTGGATATTCAGGATATAGAATATTTTGGATAGATGTTGGATATCGTGATCCTCAAAAATCTAACGGATGAGCAAATCTATGCTTTTCTAATCTTTGTCATTAACAAATAAATTGAGAATTATTAGTATGTTATATTATTTAATTATTAATTATGATGACAAAATACGTTTTGATAAGTGTTAATATATTGATTAGCCCATGTGTTGTGTGACAATTAAACTAGTATAGTGTTAATTAACTTATTTTGTTTTTAATTAGAGATTATAATGACATAATTTGTGTTTGTGGTCTTGTGGATATTTATAAGTGTATAATTAATTGTTGTTACTTTTAAATAATAGATATAATTAGTTAAGTATTCTCATCCATCAAATCTCATCTGTCTAAGCAAACAGAAAAATGGTTCGTCTCATCCATACAACCAAACAGACAACATGGATATTCATATCCTGAAATCCATGGATGGCCTTATCCAATTCACCCTTGTCCTCAAACCAAACACACTCGCTGAGAATCCTATTGGTATGACTCAATGATTGTCTTGCCAAAATTTTGAATTCAATACAGTACTCGACTTTTTATGGAGCAGTTGTTGGCGGAAAACCTCCATATTTGGATAGTGATGACCTTTTATTTTTCGGATTAAAATCCAATTCTTAGTTGCTCCACGGATAAAGTGATCCACCTAAACTAGTAAATGTTGAGACTACTATTTACACAATGCAAACTATCACTACTTGTGGCTCTTAAAGTATTTTTTCCTTTTATCATATCACATATTTATTTTCTCTCTCCCTAAGCATATGTAGCTTCAGCAAAGCACTATAATAAGCTTAGAGCATCTATTTTTTTATCCAAACCTACATAGCACTTGAGTCTTAAAAAAAGTTACATTGGGAAGCCCTCATCGAGACGTTTTGGCCGCCTGTTTTGTGTGATTCTACTCTACAATGTCATTTAGTATTTGTCATGTTTATCAGGCTTTCCTGAAATGCTTTACTACCTGTAAATACATTTCTAGAATCTTCGTTGGAGCTCCTTTGAGGGCTGGAACACGCTGAACAGGAAGATACTTTTTTTTCCTTTTTTATTATATTGGTATTTGCTTATGTAATTCTAAGTATATCAATACTTTACTCCTATTTATTATATTATTTAATTTTTTATATTATTATATAAATTTTGTATATCAAGACAAATAATATCGTAGGAATCCTAAGAAGGATTGATATGAGCATGATCAATTTAGAGGATATGCTCACCCTCCAGCCCACTCACGGCCCAAACTCCCTCACGTCCAACCCAATCCAGCCACTTGTACGCTCATGGCCCAATGTAAAACTATAAAAATATGTTATTCCATATATTAAAATAATCTTAGATATGACATTTGTAATAATGTTAAAAATATATATTATGATTTAAAATACACAGTATGAGTAGAATCAAGTCTCTCAATTGGGAAGTTCTAAGTTCTAGATGTGCAAACTGGCTCTGATTCTCTTCTTATTCCTAGTTCCAATGGCCATCCAATTATATATATCTTGAGCATATGTACTTGGATGAAATTCATTTTCTGCCTTTTAAAACATGTCAATGGCTACTGCCTGATGTTGCATATTAGTTTTTGTTCAACTGGGTTATATAATCACCAAATACATATAGAGAAAAAGGCATATAAAACATATATTTTAGTTGTTATATTTATATATAAAAAAGAAATTTTAGTTGTTATAGACCGTGGTTGTTGTCTCTCTCTCTTCTCCCGGTGTCTCCACCGACAAACTACACAAGCTAATGGTGTTAGTGGGCCTTATCATTTATTTTTTTTTGTTTAAGGTGTTGAATTAAGCCAAATTAATAGATTCAATAAAAATAGTTATTTGTTATTATTGGTATGCGCATCCCATTGTAACGCACATGCATTTTTGCTAGTATATATCTATATCTATATTCTAACTCCGTCTAGGTTAGAGTGCCTTTGGTGTTCCGGCATAGGAGTTCCCAAGCCCTGATAAAGGAGGAGGGTTGTGTTAGGCTTGGCGAGCCAACGTTAAAACTTAGCCACTTTCATGGAGATGAGACCTAAAAGATTCCTGTTGGGGCGTAACCCTCTTAGCGACGCGCCATGCCGGAACCCGGGTATGGTGTTAAATGAGCAAGGGCCGGGTCATCACCCCTGTGGCGCACCGTGTCTTGATCTGGGCACGGTGTCAAGTGAGAAAGAATCGGGTCGTCGCATCCTTAGTGGTGCGCCACATCGACGCCCGGGTGTGGTGCAAAATGAGCAAGGGTCTTTACACCTTCCTCGTCGGGTTCGAAGGGTAAGGAAGCTAGTCGAACTAACCAAGATCCGTTTAGGTAGCTGGAATGTTGGGTCCCTCACGGGTAAGTTAAGAGAGCTAGTTGACACAATGGTTAGGAGGCGGGTAAATATCTTGTGCGTTCAAGAGACCAAATGGAAGGGCCAAAAGGAGAAGGAGGTGGACAATACAGGCTTCAAGCTATGGTACACAGGGACAACTTCGAATAGAAATGGAGTAGGAGTTTTGATCGATAAGAGCCTCCAGGGTGGCGTGGTGGAGGTGAAAAGGCAAGGATATAGGATTATCTTAGTTAAACTCGTCATTAATGATTTATTCTTAAACATTATTAGTGTGTATGCTCCTCAAGTAAGCCTTGATGAGTGTGTCAAGAGACAATTCTGGGA
>CM039135.1:44910000-44945933 GCA_022036555.1 Microstegium vimineum
ATTCCATTTCCGAGCTGTGTGTGAGCAGAGGTGTGCCAATGGTCTGTTCAATCTTCACCATCTCCCCTCGTAGAGGTTATTATCTATCCCTTCATGACGTGTGAACACATTGTTTTATAGTATCTATGTGAAAGACATTATTAAATGCATCAGATTTTTCAATCAATAGCAGATTGAACGACTTGACCAGCTACAATACTTGCTGCTACAACAGGATTGACCGTTTTACCACCAGGCTAACCCTCTGTCAAGGGGGGTGGCGGAGTGAAAGTCTATCTCTTTAGTTAAGCTACTGTTGTTATAAATCTCTACTTGCGAACGAGTTCAAACTTATGTATGGCTGCTTGTATGTCTGACAAACCACCTGATGGGATGATTACGGACCAGTGTGGTGCTATATGTAGAGCTATTTCATAAGTGTTCCCTAACGTCACCGTCTTTGCCTATGGCATATAATGAAGAAGTTACCAGAGAAATTAGCCGGTGTTTCTCAGCGCAATGAGGTAAAAATAGAAAAGAAAAGACCTTGGAAAAACCAACGAAACGAAGAAGTTTAGGATTGTCTTTTTCATGCGGAACCCTCTCCGTATTAGTAAGCGGGCCCTCCTTTACGCGATCGTTACTGTCCATCTTTTGAAGCTCTGCTCCCGAAAAGAGAAAGGAGACTGAACACATTTCTATACCCGGACGATCAATTCCATTTAAGTATACGCATACCTTTTCCCACGATTCAGGAATAGCCATAGAGGACTACGTTTTATAGACGTACGAATCCTACGATACGCGCAAAAGCTATGAAACCATTAGGAAGGGCACAGCAGCCCCATTTGATTCGGCCGGCTCCTTCTTTTACCTTGAAAAACAGATAGGAACGGCAAATCCTTGTTGAAGAAGAGAGGTGAGCAAGAGTGAAGAGTAGAGCGCGCATGGGAAGTGCGGTCGCTATGAACGAAGTGGGATTAGATATGGATCTTCGAAATAAGAGTCTTTCTACTTTCTATAAGTGAATTATTGATCAAGAGAATGGAAAGAACCCCATGTATATGTGAAACTATGCTCTTAGAACACCTTCTTCCATGCTATTGAAGCTGGCGAACAGGCGAGTGAGTGAAGAGAGAAGCCATGCCTCTTTCGAGGTGAGGCAAGCGATGAACGAGTAGATGCTGCCCTTAGACCTATTCTCTCTTTCGGTAGCAGACACCGTGATGGGCTAGGCTAGGAAACCTTATTCGATACGATAGGACAGGTAAACAAAGCAAGGCCTGGGTCGAGAGCCAATTTCATATTCTCCGGTTCCATTCCTGATCTTCCTGTCATCGTATCTTGTGTAAGAATCGCTTTCAGGCTTCTTATCGCTTTCTCATCAGTGGCAGTTTTGTCTCCCGTCCCTACCGATAGTAACTGATCAACTTACTGTTGGAGTTCTTAAGCATATCTTTTTCCATTATTAGTTCTATCTTCCGAGTGGACTAAGGCATCAATCTGAACTATAAGCCCTATCGCTTGGGAATAAATGCTTCCCTAGCAGCTTGCCGGAGAAAAACGAAGCCTTAGAAATTGTAAATGAATCCCTAAAAGCGGATAAAGGCTTAAACCTATTCATCTATCCTATCCCTCGCTTGACTCTTCTCGGAAAAGGTTCTCGTTCCCATGAATCTTGATCTGCCTCCTGGCATTGATAGCGATTGATCGAATTCCTACTCTGGTTTGAGAAGCTTTTCCGTTTTCCTTATCTCTCGTGCCTTTGAACTGTCCTGACTGAAAAGAATTCAAAATACGTATATTTGGTACTAAATAAACCGCCTTCGCTGGCTAATCCCTATGTCTTGGTACTCTACCCTCCCATTCATAAGAGAGTGGTAGTTGTCACCGGAAGCAGGTGTGAGTTGAGTAAGTCTTGTCAACAACGCTTCGCACAACTAAATACTAACACACTGTTTACTTCTGTACTTCTCCACCGCCAAAACACAATGACTTATGCAATTCATACAGGCACGAGCGAAAAACGAGCTGAACGAGTGATCAGGTGCTTCGACCTCTCTTTCTACGGTTGGTTTCTGACATCGATCGACATTCAGTAGGTTTGCTTTGACGAGTGAAAGGTGGAAGCTTCGAAGCATCAGTGAAGAGAGTGACCCGGAGCCCATCCTTCCTGTACGCATTTCTTCCTTATTTTGAAAAGCAGCACGGGGACTTCATCTGCCCATGATTGATTCCCGGCTATGATTTATATAAAAAAAAGGATTTATATAATCCTGACGTCTACACAGAAAGGAAAGGGGTGAACTCCTTCCATCTTGGGTTTAGTTGCCCTGCCTGCTTTGTCTCAACGAAAGCTTTTTTGTATGGAAAAGGAAAGGCTCTTAGCCACCGGTAACCGGCTCAATGATCCCCTTTGGGCAGCTATTTCTCTGCTGCAAATGAAGAAGAATCTGGAATCGCTTGACCAATCGACAAGTTCTCTTCTTTATCTACGACCAAAGTAAAGTGAGGATCCAATCTGGAAAAAGGGCTACGAGAATCAAAGTTGACAATGCGGGCCGGGAATTAGACTACTATCCATATTCACCGGAACTACAACTGGCAGGCTTTATCTTATGGAATTTTCGGAGGATAGGATCCATTTTTCCGACATTTAGACGATAAAGTAACTGCTTTTATCACTATTCTCAGAATGAGGGATTGGGATTGACCGGGACCTATTCTCTGGGAACTTCCGCCTCCTTAGCCAATCCACCTTATTCAGGATAGTTCGGTATGAATGGTATTCTTTTTAGTCTTAATCCTAATACTTCTATCATTGTATTAAATACCCTAGTACTGTTAGGAGAATGCCCAATAGCCCTTGAGCATGGAAGGAATGATACGAAAATAGCGAATTTGCTTATTAGGAGTAGAAGCACTTTTCGATAGTAAGATAGATATAGATCTAAAGGGCTTAGCAGTTCTTACAATACCAGTAGTAATAGATAGGATACCTTACGGAGATACCTTGAAAAAAAAGACTAGTTAGAGTTTCTCAAAAAAGCTTAGGAAAGCAGGTTTAGGAAAGGCAGTTTCACCAGTGTCTAAGTAAGAAAAGTCAAGTTAGTCATCTAAGGAAAGCCTTGGGCGAAAGAAAAACCCTTTTCTCTGCGCATATTCCCTTTCTAGAGTATTATACTGTAAATAACTATCCTTTCGTTTCCTAAATCCCTTTTGCCGCCTCAAGTAAAGTCTAATATCAGAAGTAGTAGATGCTACTGAAAGAGGTATGTCATAATCATAAGTAGTTACTTCTTCCATTTTGACTGTAATAGAGTTCAAGTAGTTGATAGCGCCAGTCTAAGTAGTTATCTCTGTTCTCTTTCGGAGATGTAGTAAACTATGCGTAAGCTGTATTTGACTATGGATAAGGAATAGTTCTTGCCTATCTATCCGGAGTATTTGCCTATTCCTAAGTAGTTATTCACTATCCATAACCTTTATTAGTATCTGACCTCTTGGGCAAGCCAGAATCAGTAATTCTGAAAAGCTAGTATCTTTACCTCTTTCTTTCCTCCGTCTAAGGCCAGTCATTTTCCTTCTCTGCGGTTGCTTATGGTGAGTGCTAATTCCTTCCAATTGCAGTCCTTCGGGGTTATTATCCTGGTATATGAAAGATAAGATCAATTCCTTAGGAGACAGGTATCGATGCTTGCCAGCAGGAGAAAGATCACTAGGTTCAGTCTCAGATCTGATCAATAGGGTTCCCTAGGTACATTCCGTTTTCTGGAAATCCAGCAGGGACCCGGGCAAAAAAACTTGTTAGGCTATCCGAGATCAACTACTTGTCCAGCTTTTTGGAGTGAAAATAAGGAGTGCCCGGCCATCTAAAGTGCCAGTCTAAGTTCCCCTCCAGGCTGCAGGGTAAAGGGCAGACACAGGTTCAGAGCGAGGGGAAAGGATCAAGGGTGCGTAGTATGCTTCTTACCCGCCTTGTCTGCTAGGTCTAGGATTGGTTTTGTTAACTAGAGATCTTTTCCTGGGCGTTTACACCTATTCCATTTTGAAGCTAAGCTCGTTTTCGAGTACTAAGCATAGCATATATATTACTTGCTACTTGCCAATATGTGGATAAGTGAGTGTAAAAAGTAAATGTCCGACCGTGGCTATTGAATCGTCGAGGTTGTGTTAGTGAGCTGCTCTTTGAGTCTACCTTTTGCCCAAGGATGTAGTTGTCTATGCATAAAGATGATACTCATAGTGTAGTAAAAGTCTTGAAGGAAGGATATAGTGCCAAAAGGCATGGTCCTTATGGTGGATAGTACGAGTCAGGGGAAGACCATTCCCAGTAAAGATACTTTTTCAATCCAGTTTTGAAGCTCTTTTATTTCCAAGGGCAATGAGGAAGGATTCTCCCCAAGACAGGACTCTTTGTTTACATTCCAAGGTGGGAATGGGTGAGAGGTAGTCTATCTCTGGCTGGGATGAGAGTCTAAAGTAGTATTCTTCTTCAGTGGAAGGCTCTGGGAATCCCTCTTTTAGTTGGCAAGGTCAATCTAGCAGATGATAGGTTTAGAGAGAGCTGGCTTTAGGGGTTATAGGGCAAAAGCTATATCAGCTATTAGCAAGCAATCGTCAGGGTCTGACGGGGATGTATAAAGGTTCGTGAGATTATAGGCAGTAAAGCGAGTATCAATCTTGACCTTTCCGGTATCTGTATCTGGCTCAATGGAAGCACTCAAAAAGTAGTCTCTTGTTCTTTATTAATTGAAAGCAATAGAGGGTTAGCCAGTTTACTTTCTTGGGACTCCAAACGAGCCAGTTGCTGTCCTAATAGAAGTTCATGTCGATCCAGCCGAGCCAGTGCCATCATTAGAAAGTCCGGCCATTTTTGTTTAAGCCAGTTCAAGTTAGGGCAAGGAGGAAAGGAAGAGAGTAATGCAAGGATGTCAAGAATGAGGCGCTAGAACATTGGATCCAGTTGGAATTGTAGTTCTCTTTGCTGTTGTGCCAATCGATCTCGAAAACGATTCTTGCGACGGAGATCAGCTGAACTCACACATTCCACCTCATGCTCTGCTGATGTAACTGGCTCCTTCAACTCCATTCGAATCATAAAAAATAAGGTCGCACGCATCTTCGGAAAACAAATTAAAGAAGCAGGCAACTAAACATCTTGATTTATAGGAATCAACGACCTCGCCACTGCAAAGGAGGAAGTCGAATGATTTGGATTCGGACAGGCTGTCTCGACAGTAAGAAATCGACATCATCATCTGTCTTTCATGATGGTGAGAGGCAAGATTTCGTGGTAAAGCACAAACCAAGCATAAGTGGATAGCAACTTATACTATGGAGGCAGAGTCTCCTCCCCTCATTTCGCAGCTTCTTTGCTCTGATCCTGATCTCTCTTTCGAAATTGCTACATGATTTGTGAAAAGTGAACAAATAGGTCAGCCACATAAAGAAGAATATGGGTGGTGTAAGCTTTCCCGCCTGATCTTTACCTATAAAAATGGAAGTAGCTCGATTCCGGAAAATGGGTTGTATAAATCTTCTTTGAGAAAAAAGTGAAACACTAGGAAAAAAGAATCTTTTTAGTAATACTTTATAAGCATGGAAGACCCTAGCAACGTTAGGTATTACTAAAGATGAAGATCGAAGTCCATCCAAGTCTAGAAGTAAGCCAGCCAATCATGAGCTATGACGCATCAGATTGTGTTTTCCATATTGTGATGTGCCACACCCCAGAAAGGGTAAGCTGTGTGTATGCTAATCTCTTTACAATTGTCAAGATTGGTAGTTTGACTAAACTGTGGATTAATTACACCATTTGGGATGGTAAGTCTGTTTTTAGTGAGGTTTCGGTTGTACCAGACTCAATGATCACTTTAATCAGTACTCTAGAAGATCGTGAAAAGATAGGTGGTTATCACATGATCACAATCAGTGATGACCTCGGATATCACATTCACTCTACTGACACGCTTGATAAAGTAGGGAAGGAAGCCATTGGGCTTAAAGGTTGGGTTAACAACCAGGATGATATTATCTGTCGAAACAGAGTAATGAAGGATATCGTTCATAGGTCTAAACCGTTTTCACAATTTGATCGTCGCTTTTCATCAGTATCACGGAATTCTAGCGATAAGTCATTGCTGATACAAGCCATCGATTCAATCTATACCAATGAATGGAGGGTTAGAAGGTTTTCCCTTAAGGATAAAGATTGTTTGAAAGAGATAATCAACACTACTGGGGAGTACAAGTTTAGTACGATTGAACATCATCAATTTGATTGTAAAATATTGGATTACCTCATCAATTTGATTTCTATTGAAGAGGAGAGAGGTCTCCTCAGCACTGATTGGGATGATCATGATAATCCTGTTTGTTTAAATATCTACAGTTTAGGAAGAACTGAAGATGTATATCTAATGATGGCATTAACCAACGTATTATTAAACAAAGTCTATATAGGAGATGAGGGACCCCATCACCTCACAAAGTTGATGGATCTCATGGAAGAACACTATGAATACATCGGTAAACTTGATCGTGTTAGGACACTTGTAAAGATAGAGTTGAAAGAGAGTGTCTCTATTATAAGCAAAACAGATATGTTATCATTTATTGATACTATCATTGATGATGGTCTTATAAAAGACCTAATCAAACAGGTTGTGACTCTTCCTATCATAGGGAAAAACGGGTTTCTTATACAAATGTCAGGGGTATCACCTGTAGGTGAACTAACCAAAGTTCTATTAGATCTTTACTATTGTAAAGTTGTTGATACTGTGATTGATGAATGGTATCCTGGAATACGATATAGCCGTTGGTATAATGAAGTGTTCATAGCCTTCGACAATGATTACGCAAAACCCCCTATAGGTACGAATCTTATTATTCGTTTGTTTGGTTTTTTACCATCTATAAAGCATCTACTAGATAGATCAATTAATATAGTGAAACCTTTAAAGGGGGAGAGGTTGTCCTTGTACTGTCATAACAAAGAAAGGATAGTGACCCTCAAAGATGATGGGTGTGTTGAGGTGATAAGATAGCTGTAGTAGTAAGTATGGTGGTAATTAAGTGATCCAAAGGAGAGTTCGAAAACGCTTAATTAATGGAAGTCGGTACGGAACAGATAAGCGAGTCGGAGTATGCTATTCCAAGAACAAGCACTGCTTTTGTGATTGGTATTTCAAATTGTTCTGTTTCATTTTCCATTCAGAAATGTTCCCCGTAGTATAGTATATTGCTGTTGGTGCACTCTTTCTTAATTAGGTTTGTCATTTCGCTTTCTCTTCCGTTTTTATTGGTTTTTGTAATGGAAGTTCGAACTTGTTTTTTCGTTGGGAAAGACCCACGCCACAAACAAAAGTAAGTCTCCCTTTCTTTAGTGAGCAGAGCTTCAAAAGATGGACAGTAACGAACGCGTAATATCAATTATTCGAAAGCGGCTTCCAATTGCTCGGAAATTCTCAGCTATATGGGTGACTTTGATGGTGATCAAAAAGAATTGATCAATAAGTTGGTAAACTTTCGCATGAAAGATGGTAAAAGAACGAGGGTACGTGCTATTGTTTATACAACATTGAAGTGCCTAGCTCGAACTAAACGCGATGTAATCAAACTTATGGTTGACGCCGTAGATAATATCAAGCCAATATGTGATGTGGTCAAAGTACGAGTAGGAGGTACTTTTTATGATGTTCCAGGGATTGTAACCAGGAATCGTCAACAAACCTTAGCTATTCGTTGGATCCTTGGAGCTGCTTTCAAACGACGTATAAGCTACAGGATAAGCTTAGAGAAATGTTCATTTGATGAGATACTGGATGCTTACCGAAAGAAGGGAATCTCACGTAAGAGAAGGGATCTACTTCATGTACAGGCTTCCACCAATCGGGCTTTCGCACGTTTCAGATGGTGGTAAAGTGATACCACATAAGGTGCTCCTCCTCATTCAGTAATACTCAACAATAGAAAGCAAATCACAATAGAAAGAAAATCGGCCTTCCTCCAACTCCATTCATGAAGGGGGAACTAGTTCTTCTCCCGAGTCCTTGTTTTGTATGAGATAACAGCAGTCTTTACTTAACCGAGCATCGTAGGGCTTACTTCATCACACATAACTGTCTTTACTTTCGTTTCGCTAACAGCCCAAAAGCAGGTGCGCACACACAAATGCTAGGCGAGATACGTAGTTCTCTCAACCCTTCCTATCCATCATTACAGACCGGAACTAGATCGGATTAGGTAGAGCAAGACCTTGAGCCTCTTGAGAAACCAATAGAAACGACAGTAGCTAGCTTCACCAGAAGAGGAAGAAAGGTAAGTTAGAAGCATACCAGGATATATATAATATATACTCATAGTGCCTTCCATACTTATCTCCGGTAGAACTAACAAAATAGAAAATCAATCCGCATCATAAAAGTAAAGGGCGCATTGCAGATATGGGGATTCTTAGATGAAGGGTTTGGTCCACGGACGTTGAGTATGCATTTGTGTGTGAGTAGTAGTTTACAAGTAGTAGTTGGTAGCTTGACAAGGGATAGGCATCAGATATTTAAGGTTGGGTTTATACACCGGTATATGTTTAATAGCCAAGATAAGCAGCTAGGTAAAGGTAAGTCAGCGGCAGGGGGTTTTTTCAAAAGCTAGATATAGAATTGTAAAGTAGAGCTAGACTGCATGATTGGATTGTATAGAAGGATAAGAAGGATTTCTAAAATCCTTCTTTTTCTTAAAACTAAAGAAGAAAGAGAGTAGGCTGTGATACCACCCACCCATATAGTGAAGTGAGAAGGGGCAACGAAGCATAGAACAGACTTTACTTCAACTGAAAGTAGGAACATCCAATTCCATAAGAAGGGGCGTAACCTAAGTATCTGACGAGGGCACCAGTCTTCTTTCTTGAAAGGCTAAGGGAAGATACCTTTCACCATTGGATAATAGGTTTTCTAGTCCAGGTTGAGGAGCACATCCCCGGTAGAAAAGGAAGAAGGAAATGTAGCGCGGGGTAAAAGTAAGGAACCTTACACTCAAAGGGCTAGTAGCAGCGACTGGGAAGCAGGCATGGGAGTAGCATGAGCATGGCGATATCTTGTACCAAAATCTCGTTTCTCATTGTTTCTACTTTCGAAGATAGAATCCCGCTTAAAATTCTTATGCTTCCGCTTAAAATATTACTTGACTAGCTTATGGATCCCTAGTTGACTAGTGTTCGGCGAAAGCCCTGCCTGCAGGGGAGAAGGAATTGTTTGCGATTTGGATAAGCTTTCATATCAAAGTATTGAAATAAGAAGTTCAGAGAGTCAAACTTTCTCTGTTGGCACGATCGACTTCAAAATACCAATGGGCAAGGCCGCGGGAAGGAATTGGTATATCACTATGGATTTTCTATATAAGTTTTCTGCTTCAAACAGTGAATACGATCTTATCTCGTCTAGCCGAATTATAACACTTCGGTTTCAGGGAAGCGCAAAAAGTTTTCATATAATATAAAGAGAAGCCAAATCCTAGTCGTCCTCATCGCTACAATATGCCCAAAATCCTAGCAATTCTTTTCCACCAATGACTTACTTCTCAAAATATGGGCCAAGGAAGCAAAGAAACAGTAGCGGTACGAAGAAGGACTCACGCTACCCAAAGGGGAAAAGATACGCCATTTTGGGCTTTGGGTGTGGTACGCACCGCACAAGTGGTAAATCAAGGGTGGATTGAAGCCCTGACCTCTATCTGTCCCAATCGCACACATCTCAATGTGTGACCAGGAAGAGCCACTATGTGTGGGAGGTGCTTCTTGCTCAGATGGTCCCTTCATCTCACTAGGATGAGAATTTGGCAAACGGATTGATTGAAAGTTGAGGGAAATGGGGAGTAGTCTCTCCCCAGCGGGAAAAAGGTATTTAAGAACCTCTCCCTATATAGTCGTATTTTCCACTGCACCGAGTGCATGAGTGAGGTTGTCGCCAGCCTTGCATACTCGACCCATGGAATTGGTCACCGGTTGGTCCTGGCCCCTACCCTTCATTCATGCATGGGTTGGTCAAGAAGTGAAAGAAGGGCGAAGCTCTCAATCCAATCAAGTTGTTTTCCCAAGAGAAAGTACTTTTGGGGAAGAATGAGTCCCTTACTCGGCTATCTACCATTTCTTCTCTTTCTTGCTTGACCTGGACTGACCTTTTTTTCAATGCTGCTAGTGGCTTCTTGATTCAGGCGATGCATCCGGCACCACTCTTGGGGCTAAAACGTCTGTGAACAATTTAGTCCATGGAAATATTTGAAATGAATTATGTAGCAGAGAAGCTTGGCGTGCGGTCTCTTCGCCGGTTGTTACTAGCTGAACTGATTCCATGAACCTGACATTACCTGGGGTTGCTGAGGCCTTTGGGCAGCATGAGGCCCTGACCCCCCCCCCCCCCCCCCCCCCGGCTCAAGCACATAGTCGACATGTATGCTGACGGTCCTGGTATCCTTTTCGAACTGGTGAAAAATGCTGAAGATGCATCCGCATCCGAAGTTGTGTTTTTACTGGACAAAACCAAGTATGGCACCTCGTCTATACTTTCACCAGAAATGGCTGAATGGCAGGGTCCTGCTCTCTACTGCTTCAACGACTCAATTTGAAGCCCCAGGATCTCTATGCCATCTCACGCATTGGCCAGGACAGTAAGCTTTATAAACCCTATTCCATTGGACGGTTTGGTTTGGCCTAGGGTTCTACTGTGTGTATCACTTCACTGACATACCGGGCTTTGTTTCCGGTGAGAATATTGTGATTTTCGACCCGCATGCTTTTGTTGACTTGCCTGGTATATCTCCCTCTCAGCCCTACGAGGAAGATATCTTTTTAAATAACATAAGTTTTCATTCAATCGATTCAAACTTACATAATAACATAAGTTTAATTCATAATGTTAGCCGCTACGCGCCTTATTTATAAGTTCATCATTTAATAGAAGATCAAGAAAATGAAAGATCAATGAGATACCTGTCCGGATGGTTGGGAAAGAGTGAAGGCTTGAAATGTGGGAGCAAGATTGAGAAGTTTCAAACCAAAAAAAAATGAATTATGAAATAGGCCTTACCCACCGCCCTATTTCCTTTCCAACTCTCTAAGCTAAACTCTTGAGATAGCACAGCAAAGAAAGTATTAGCTTCACTCGTTCTTACTTATTCCAAGTATTAGCTTCACCCGCTATTATGAAAAGTCTTAATCATCCTGGTGCTATATGAAACGAAACAGGCCGTGCGTGCTAGAAAAGCCAGAGAATTCAGCACCGTACTGCCAGGGAGTCCCATTGAAACGCGGGACATAAACTCATATATAGTGTCGTTTCTATGATTTGGTTTTTCAAGTAGTATAGTTTTATCAAGAAACCGGAAAAAGATAAGTGTAGATAAGTAAGGAGGGGCCCTTAGTGAGTGTGTATAGGTTTCTGAGTCAGAAGATTCTCAGGATGGAGACTAGGGTGAATAGTTCAGCCTTCTTCTCCTTTACCGAGAATAGGAGATCCATCAAAAGCCTGCCTAGCTTGGGAAAGAAAGGAGATGCATATCTCCAGAGTGAGAAGCACAAGCTATTGTATGTACCATTCCTCTTCACTCATTCTAGTCCTTAACTACTTGCTCGAAAAAGAGTCTCCTATACTTAGGTAGGTTTTCCTATACGAGGAATTACTCACCCAGACTGTCTCTTCGAGAAATGTTCATTGAGATCCTATCCATATTAATGCACCACTTAATAATCACATCTTTGATGTATGTGCCAGGTCTCATTATCTAAATGCATGAAATCAAAATACTTGATATCAGAAGAGATAGAGATGGTTCTTTTGTTCGGGAGACAACCATTGTAGATTCCAGCCGAGAAGACCAGGAAAAGAGAAGGATAAAGAATGTCATATATCTCAGGAGCTAGATCACTTCCCGATGAACAAGTAAGAATTGCCTCAACAAAAATGGATGGAATTGGACCGAAAAAAAGCCATTCAGCTTCGTTATCGATTAGGTATCAGTGGGAACATCAAGATTCATGAGTTAACTAAGTATCAGATCGACCAAATTGAACAAATGATAGCTCAAGATCATGTTGTTCATTGGGAATTGAAGAGGGGAGAACGAGCAGACATCGAACGATTAATTTCTATTTCTCGTTATCGTGGAATTCGTCATCAAGATGGATCGCCATTACGCGGTCAACGAACTCATACTAATGCAAGGACTGCTCGCAAGCAAATTCGGAAATGAAAGAAGGCTACCGAAAGAACAAGCAACGGATTGAGCGCTCATCCCTTGCGCCTGCGCATACGTTTTCTTGCTCCTTGGTACTTGTCTGATCAATCACACTGTTCAATAGTTCTTTTTTTCTTTTTCGTTCGATGTCTTGAACCGCTTACTAATCACATATACGTATAGTAGGCCCCCTTCGCCACTCCACGTCTGGCCCGTCTTGGTCTCGCTCACTTCGCCCGCCTATCGTATCGGTTCGGCTTCGTCCGTCAAGCGACAGCTTCACTATCGCTCATGACTGGTAGTTGTCTCTATGTAGTAGTCGGCCTTTGTTAAGCTTCGCCAGAAGCGACTAGTCGCTTCCCGAATGCCTCTTTCTTGTACTAATTAATGTGTATGGTCTAGTCTTTCCAATGCCTCTTTCCTTGCCGCCAACGCACGCTAGATGGAGAGTAAGCAAGCTACCTTGCTTGCATTCGTTAAACGGTAGCTTCCGCGCCCTTCCTGCCTGCAGAAATTGATGTGAATGATCGTGTCTTCGACATCAATTTCAGTCTGATTAGATATGTCATTGAAACAAATCTGTTTTGTCTTTGTTTTATTTTCGGATGATAAGGATGAGCCAGCCGATCCTAACATAATTTTGGAGGAGCCGGACGACGAAGCCTCCAAATCTGATAAGGATGTCTCCGAGGACTGCAACCCGCCGCATAAGCCCGCGGGTTGGTCGTGGCGACCGCAGTACTCATGTGAGATTTGTTGTGGTGGCCGCAGTCTCGATTGTCAACTTGTTGTGTTGCATAGAAAGAAAAAAGTGACAATGATTATGTACATATTTATTTTCTTATTTAGTTCACAATTTTTCAGGGATCCATATGTTAGCTCAAAATATATATAAAATTACACAAAATACTATGTATAGTTAGAAATATGCGATTGATTTCTTTTACATTTTTTACTATTCATGAGTTATTAGATAAATATACAAGTTAGCATATTTTATAAGTATATCAGTTTACATCTTTTCAATGCATGCAAGTCGTGGCAGTAGTACTTATGGCTGACTTTTGTAATGAACTCACTTGTCAAATAAACAAAATTTATGAGACTGATATTTTATAATACCATGATTCATAATTTAGAAAAATAGTAAAAAATGGCCACACCTTTATACAAGTGAGAGCTAATTAAAGTTGTAAAGACCTGATTAGCCTAGAGGGGGTGAATAGGCCTGTTTAAAATCAAACTCACACTTGTTGTCAATACAGGCGCGTCACTGCCGGCCTTTGGTCCGGCACTGTCGTGGGTGCCCGGCACTGCTGCTCTCTGGGGCGACAGTGTTGGTCACCTAGACAGAACCTTGCACAATTCAAAAACAAAAACTAAAATGGAAATTGTGCTTGAATCAAAACCTTCCTATAGGTGTAGGAAACCTCTAGCACCATCTGAAAGTGGTAGAAACACACCCACCGAGTAGATCGGATCCAAATCCTAGAAATCACCCTGAGACCAATGTATATCAAAGTAAAGAGACAAACACGGTGACACAAGATTTGACCCGTGGTTCAGCTCGCCACCAAGACTTGCCTACGTCCACGTTGTTGAGGTGCGCCACACAAGGCTAAAGCTCATCACAAAGGCTAGCTCTTTCCTCGGTCTCAAGTCAAGAGAATGAACTCTTGAGATGAGGGGAAATGTATTAGCAATATGGGGTGTTACAAACCTACCTAGGCTGTCACACGAAGGAGGCAAGCTCAAGGGCGACGCCTAGCCGACTAGGAGCAAAGCTCCAAGAGTAACAAACTCAAACCGCCGGCCACCACGCGAACCAAATGCTTGTAGGAGTTGAAGATGCGAGGGAGAAGCTTCTTCTCAAGCTTGGAGGCTCAATCTCTCAAAGATTTGAGTGGAAATCAATGGAGGAGAGAGTTGGAGCACCAAGAGAGAATGGGAGAGCAAGAAGTGAGTTTCTCTAGCTGTTTCTCTAAATGTTTCAGAGTGAATGACTGATATAGCCGTTGGGGAAAGTGAGGGGATAAGGTATACCCCTTCATTGTTCCAAAACGGTTCAAGTCAACAGCCGAGCCAAAGTCAACATTGATTCCTACAAGATCAATAGGGATAATGATAATGCCATTTCATCACAGATAATTGGACAATTCACAAAAATATTATCAAGTTTTCCCTTGTAGAGACACTCATGATGGTAAAAAAATATTTATAATGCAATGCTAAAGAGTTTGAATGAGTAGAATCTAGAACATAAAGTCTTTTCAATCACATTAGATAATGCTTCAAATAATGATTCCTTTGTGAAGTGTTTGAAAGAAAACCTAGTAGCCAAGCGTTTGCTTCTAAGTCAAGGAAACTTAATTCATTGTCGATGTGCTGCCCATGTCTTGAATCTGATAGTACAAGAGGGTTCGAAAGAAATGAGCGTTGTTGTCTCAAATATCACAGATAATGTCAAATATGTGAAGAGCTCTCAAGCACGTAAACAAAGATTTGAAAAGATGATTAAAGAGGTAGGGATATCTTATAAGAAAAGACCACCGCTAGATGTTGTCACTCGATGGAATTCAACATATCACTAGATGCCAAATTGAACTCTTGAGTATACATGCTAAGGGGTTTTATAAACTTTTAAATTACACATTACATTATTGACTGAAACAAGTTCTCTCTGTTCTTTGTCTCTATTCTTGCAGAGCTAGCTAATTATACTATCAATTGAAACACTAGAAATGAGCAGGTCAGCTCTAAGCCATTTTCTACATCGCTGAACTTCATCAAGTCCCCGCTTTGTAAATCTTATCATTGGAAAGCCACTTGTTTTGACATCATTGACTCTAACTTTTCTATAGTTTTTGTGCAACATCACTAAATAATTGCCATTATTGCACACAACTTAGGCTGCTCCTGACCAAATGCACATTTTAGGACGGCTTCTCCAAGCACATCTATTGCCAGCTAAATACTGGCCATGCTCATGCCCATTTATTTGTAGCTACTTCTAAATAGTCAAAACCCCAATGAACATCTGATGACATATTGTGCGAGATTACTCATTCTTCTTTCAACTGAAGCTCTTTATGTTTTTTCATCTATATGCTGATTGATGTGTTGCTTTCATTATGATTTTTTTAACAGGGCAAGGTGATGTGGTGTTGTGCAAAAGTTCCAATGCAAAGCTGCTTTAAAAAATTGTGACTTTTGAGTTGTCTATAGCACAAGGACAACAACCTACGTTTGATGACTCTATTATAGCCTTGTGTATGTTTTGTTAAAATTATGAGTTATGGTTAGAGAACATGATATGACCTCACCATCAAGCGATCCGAGCACTCCGAACACGTCATCAAGATCCGAGCACTCCGAACACGTCATCAAGAGCGCTGACCTCACCATCAAGCACTCTGAACACGTCATCAAGAACGCCGACCTCACCATCAAGCACTCCGACCACATTAAGCAAGATGTTACAATCTCCTAAGTCAAGTAGCACCTACATCAACACTAGCCCAAGTCTTTGATGGACCGATTACACGTAGCCGAGTAAAGAAGCTACAACAAGAGGTGCACGCGGTAGCGCTACATTGTGAAATACATTTTAATGTTAATGAGAATTATATACTACCTAAGTCGTGCACATTATTATTGTTTAGGTTTACCGAGGAGGATGACATGGATAGAGTTGTGCATATATCTTTGATTGGTTCACATTATTATATACTACCTAAGTCGTGCATATATCTTTAATTGGTTCAGAGTTGCATGCTAATTGTAACCGCAACCGGAGAAAAAACTAAAGATAGGCTATGTGATGAAGTGTTTCTGTATGTTCATTTTTTAGAAATCTTCTATTAGTTATCCCTACATGATGTTTCTGTATACTTCATGATCAATAGCTGGACTTTAGCTCTCGCTCAGCCCATACTAAAGTGGTAATCCCTACATACCCATATTAGTTATCATTTTGGAAAAAGTTTGAGGCAAACATTGGAAATATAAATTATGAATAACTTTTAAGTTGTTGAGTTTGGAAAAATGAAAATCATATCAATAGATTTATTTTGAAAAATACTTTCATAAAAATATACATATTATATTTCAATAAATATTTTTCAAAAAATAAGCAGTCAAAGTTAAGCTATGGAGACCGTGTCGCTCTCCTATACGTAAGTAATATGGGTATGGAAGGAGTATATGTTATTTTGTTTCCGTTTCAACGCACGGGCACAATACTAGTAATAATTAGAAATGTATAAGTATATACCTATCAAATTTGATTTGCATGTGGCAACATCTTAACTAGTAATAAAGCAGCAGCAGTTTCATGAAAAATGTTTATATCATGTAGCCAGCAGATATGCAGAATTTCCTTGTATTGTTGCATTGCACATAAATGGTGGCACGCTTTGGTACATGATGTGCCCAGGGAACTAATCTTCAGATTTCGTAGGCTCCCTTTTCTTCCCATAAGTAAGGCCAGTGTCAATCATAATTAGCACACAGAAATAGCTCATACAACCTCTTTGTCAAACAGCTGGTTATCTGGCATCTTACATAGATTGTGAGTGTAGTTACCTGTGGATCAGGAATTGGTTTCCGCTTCTCAACATAACGATAAGGATCTGAGGCAGCAGCCAAAGCAGCTCGCTCCTGGGGAAAAAGCAATATAATCTGTTTATTGAATGGACAGACAAGGAAACCTTTCTCACATAGGAACCAGGCCACGGATTACACCTTATCTTCGTGCTATAAGAGAACAAACCCATAACAATAAGCCACCATTGGCTCGATCTAATAGCAATTCAGCTCCAAAGCTTATGGAGTTGGCAGAGTGGAATAAACTGAGTTCGTCTCGCACAAAGCTATCACTTAGCAGTAACAGTATGCAGAAGAAAAAGGAAATGTATATCCCCTGGCAATGGTATGCATTAATACAGTGATACATAAACACGCCAACATGCTTAACTTGCTAGCAAAAAAGTACACAAATTATTCTCTCTTTTTTTTTTCTATATCCTGAAAAGATTTACATCTCGCATAGGTAACAGTGAACACTTCCTGGGCTCAAGTACCCAGACTGCAAAAACTCCATTTACAGCTGCTATTTGCTCGCATAAAGCAGCAACAGTTTCATGAAAAACGTTTATATCATGTAGTCAGCAGATATGCAGAATTTCCTTGTATTGTTGCATTGCGCATAAATGGTGGCACGCTTTGGTACATGATGTGCCCAGGGAACTAATCTTCAAATTTCGTAGGCTCCCTTTTCTTCCCATAAATAAGGCCAGTGTCCTAATCATCACAACCATAATTAGCACACAGAAATAGCTCATACAAACTATTTGTCAAACAACTTATTATCTGGCATCTAACATAGATTGTGAGTGTAGTTACCTGTGGATCAGGAATTGGTTTCCGCTTCTCAACATAACGATAAGGATCTGAGGCAGCAGCCAAAGCAGCTCGCTCCTGGGGAAAAAAGAATATAGTTTTTTTATTGAATGGACAGACAAGGTGATAACAGTGCAATTCTCTGAAGTAATTTTGCCATATGCATAGTTATATATTTTCTGAGGATGTGTAACGAACAGAACAATTTAAATAAAATATATCATAAACAGCTTATGAGTACATGATCTCAACACTAAGATAAAGAAAGGAACACTGACTGATATACTATCAAGTGCGATGAGAGAAACTGTGCGAATAAGTGCCCATTTCGTTTATCACAAGCTTTATCATAGCTAAAGCTTAGGTCAATTGGGTGCCATGCTGCAATGTAAAACTATTCAATCACATTTGAGAACAAAGGCTTGGAGTTTGGAGAAATCATTTCGTTATCGTAAGTACTGTGGATACAGGAGCTGCGTGAATTTGCTAAGTTGAAGTTGTGTTTTGTGTACTTGAGCAACAGCCAACAGCGCTACGTGCCCCAAATGAGGTATCTTCTAATTTTCCTGATAACGTTTGCAACAGGCATGGCTACAGCGTCAGTAGGATACACAAGGAAGGAACAATGGCTAATGCAAGAACCATGCCTATATAGCTCCCTACAGCCGGCAGCCGCAGGAACTCAATCGGTACAGAGCTCAACAATCCGTGCTTCCTCGAGCAGAGAGATAGGCAAACAATTCGCACAAAACCTCTAACGCGCCAGCTAACAATCTGCTGACCGAACAATTCAACAGGCCAATCCCAGTTCCCAGATGAGACGACAGCAGCTAACCTCGCTCGTGATCTGAGGGCAACAATCCGATACCGACCCAATTAGAACCCCAAACAGTGCTGAGATAAGAACGGGGAAGGTAGTTATCACCTCCTGCTCCTTCTGGAGCTGGTGCGCGGGCTTGACCCAGAGGTAGTAGGCGAGGGTTCCGGCGACAGTCCAGGAGGCGAGGTTGCTCCACCCGCGGAGGCCGCCGAGCGCGTTGCCCACGAACGATCGCGTGTTCCCCACCGCCCTGCCCCACCCGCTCGCCGGCGCCATCTTCCTCTCTCCTCTCCGGTGACCTCTCCTCCGCCCCCGAGCTGCAGCCGACGCCTTCCCGACTCCGACCGCCCTTCGCCTCCGTGTCTCGTATTGGTCCGCAAGAAAGAAAAGGCAGTGCGGGATGCAGGCGGGCCGGGACGTGTGGATGTATTGCATGGGCCTGTATTTGGGCCAATATTTTAGGCCCAGATGAGCTGAGTGCTAGAGGTCCATTAGTAGGCCCCCTTCGGAACACACACATTCGGCGCATAAAGCATGGACCTGTATTTGAGCCAAAGTTTGAGGCCCAGATGACCTGAGTGCTAAAGGCCCATTAATAGGCTCCCTTTGGAACACATTATTATTGCAAAAGAAAAAAAATGACTAGATACAAATGCATATGCAAAAGGAAATGGATGATTAAAAACATAGTATAAGTAATAGTGATTGTACTTCTTGTCCTGCTATGAATTGAACTTGCTTTGCTTTTCTCAAATATAATGATTTGCTTTTCTAAGTACTCAAAACTATTTTTGTAAAAAATATTTCTTAATCCTACTTGTAGTTGAAGAGCATAGAATCACAGGTTGGTTTGACCTCACTCTTGCATAGCCTCACCCTTTGTTGAACACCGACTCATTATTCATAGTTGATCCAAGCCCCCATAAAGCAAATGTTATCCCGTTGGGTCCTCTACCTACACTACACATAAGGGTTAACACAATAGAAATACTATCTCAAATGCAATAATTTTAAAACACGTGGGAAGCATTCCTAGAACAACAAACAACTTGATAATAAACATGTGACACTTTTATCAAAGGGTAACAACCTACAATTATTTCTTTTAGAAGAACTATCACAAGCACCGTTTTATCAACCTGCACTTTTATCATAAAAAATCCCACCAAAAAATCCAAGGCTTCATAATAATTCAAGTATTGAGGCATCTTTTTATTTTGATTGGTTATTCCTATAACAATTTATGTTTTGGTTCTAACATTTTTTCCTTGTCTACAACATTTTTTCTTAAGACATTTTTCTTTGTCCACACTAGTATATTTGCTTGTGTTAACGCTACGGCATAATTTTAAAAATTCACATAAAAACAATGCACCTCATAGCCAGATCCACGTCAAAAACCCCATAAACCCAATCGTACCAGGATCCTCACATCAAATTTGAAGTGCACAGGATTGGAGTACGGTCGGGGACAACCTTCCTGGTAGTCCGCCTCCACCCGTCGCAAACATCTGCAGACATCGCGGCGGGGCCGCGGGAGTCGCGCCGTCATACTTCGCCGTCCGACAATGTTCGCGCACTAAAATTCGTCGCGAGTACGTGGCGATCATCTTCCACGAGTCCTAAGGCAACCCAATAAACTGTAAACCAATCAACAACAGCAATACGTAAAATCCTAAGACAATATATTTACAGATGCAACACTACCATTCACATCCGGATCGAGCAACCCAATACGTAAAGGAAAAATGAAAAATGAAAAAAATAATCGTCATAAACGACAGAAGGGAATCGCGAAAAGGATCAGAGCATAGGTTGACCGATCGTGGAGCTATCCACGGTAGCAAATTTTTTTACAGCCGTCTGATCGCAGCTTAGACGTGTAGATATTAGTTAGTTACTGTTTCCAAACGCCGACCAAAAATATCTCATCCCTCTCCCGGCTTCGTTCGTAAAAAAAAATCCCTGTCCACACGTCCTCTCGTTCTCTCCGCCCCGTCTCTCCCGTGGCGGCGACAGCGGGTCGACGGCACCAAAGCAGGCGGCCTTCCCCTCTCCTCGGCTTGTTGCCGGGGCGGCGCCGCCCAGGCCTGATGCGCGGTGCTGCGCGTATGCCCCGGCGGGTGCCGTCCCCGGCCACGGCGCTGGGGCCGGCGGCCTCTCCTGGTCTCTGCTTTCCGCTTTCTCTCTCTCCCTCTCCCTCTCCTCTCTCCTGGCGTGGACAGGGCAACGGCGCCAATGGCCGGCCCTTAGCGTGGCGGCGGACGCCTTCCTCCTCCTCCTCTCGCCCCCGTGTGGCACAACCAAGGCGACGGCAGCCCTGTCAGGTGTTGCGCCGGCGCGGCGGGTGCCCGTGCCCGGACGTTCGCCGCGGGCGTTGCTTCATCCCCGCCCATGGCGCTCCGTTGTTCCTCGTGGCGTCCCTCCTCGGTTTGGTCCTCCCCCCCCCCCCTCTCATTGGCCCTCTCCTCCCTCTCCGGCGTCCGCGTCAGTGCCCCGCCCTGGAGTCCGCGAGCATATAAAAAGACGAATCCAAAAAAAAGAGAAAAAAGGAGGAAAAGAAGGCATGTGAGGAATCGAACCCGCGACCTCCTGAGACCGTGGGCATAGCGTGGGAGTGTAAGACGGATTCTACCTTTTTAATCTCAGCCGTTGGATACGTGGTAGGTGTGTTGTGAGCCGTTGATCTTGAAGGAGAGAATTGACCTAGAGAACTTTTCAATTATAGGGGAGAAAAGAATCCTATTTCTACCAAACATTTATTGGAACATTTATTTTATTTTTCCTTAGAATGGTTTCTATATTTGTCTGGAAGTTTTTTTCTCTCTAAGATCTTTTTTTCTTATAACATTGTTCTTTATTGTCTTAACTATCGTTATTCTTTATGGAACATTTTTATTTGTTCATAATTTTTTTTACCTTCCTTAGTGGGTCTAACTAGGCTAACCAAAGGAACCAAAAATCGGTCGACAGCGAGGCGCTCAACTCGGTTCTTCGGAGGTGCTCATAGGGGTAGGGTGTGTGTGCGTGCGTTCATACTTCATAGGGGTGAGTGTGCGCTCGTATATATGAGCGTCTACATCTGTAACTGGGTATCACCAAAAAAATTGATCATTCTATTTTGTACATATGTATTCTTCCTTGGTAGACTTTGGATTGTTTGATTGCCGTATGTGTAAAAAAAATATTTCCTACCACAAGAGTATTCTTATTGTTCTATACTTCAACAAAAAAATTTGATGTTATTGTGTTTAATGAACATTGTTTTCAGCAAGCTAAGCTGGTTAGGTTTTCCTATTTTGGAATCTATCCATACATGGGTTTAAGCTCTTAACTTGATGTGGATGATCATATCTTCATGAATTCAATGGTTATATTCTTTTGGTTGTAGTCGGTGTTCTCATCAATAACAATGCTCGGTTTTTATATATGCAACTATATCTACATCGTGACTCAAAAAAATGAATAATTTTTAAAATGTGTGCATAGCTAGGGGTTGAGTGTGTACGTGTGTATTATAGGGGTGACAAGCGGATGCTGTCTGTGCCATGATTTAACAACGAAACGGTTTATCCAGAGATCTCTAGGCACCGCACGCTCGTCCGCAGTCCAGCGTCCGGACCCTCTACAGAGAGGTCTAAATCTCCGGACGCGTGTCCGGAGTCAGCGTCCGGACACCGATCACCGCCCGGACCTCCTGTGCGCCGAAGGCCGAGGCTAAGGTATGCGTCCGGACGCATCTGCATTGGTCCGGACCGCATCTTGCTAGTGTCCGGACTTGCGTCCGGACCTCTGTCTTGGGCCAGACCGAGCTGCCTTCTTCACTCCAAGTCCATGTGAGCTAACAATAAGTGTTACAACATTTGTGCACGTGTGTTAGCTTTTACTTTGAATTATCTTGGATTTCATTTCAAGTCTTTCACTTAGGTTCATTTTAGATATGCAATGCAAAAGACATAGTGGCACATGATAACCGCAATCGGCACAAATTTTCTCTTCTTGATAGTACGACTATCTATCCTAAAGATGATCACACTCTCTATAGTGTCCTGATCACTAAACCGAAAATGGCTCTATGAATATATCTTTGCCTTGAGTCATTTCCAATCCATATTTTCCTTGTCCATGGAGCACTTGATCCATCATGATCATCCATCTAGCTTCACATGTCAAGGTGGATCACCCTAGCTAGATCACATCTTTAAGTCATAGGGTTAGTCCATAGGTTTCATCAATTAACCAAAATCAAACTTAGGCTTTCAGCAAGAACGTGAGCTGATTCCTATACAATTAATCCCTAAGATTTCTTGAGATGGTTCAGTAGTAGTTAGTACGTACTCCTCCCGTCTCATTAAAAGTGTCGTTTTTTACTTTTAGATTTCTTGTTTAACCGTTCGTCTTATTCAAAAAAATATACAAATAATAAAATAAATAAAACATTATGAAAGTATATCTAATGATAAAATAAGTTGTAATAAAATAAATAAGAATTACACACAAAAAATGAATAGAAGAGTCAAACAAAAAATCTCGAGTTCTAAAATGATACTATCAATGAGACGAAGGGTGAGTGGATGATGTCGCGACGTGGTGAGCACATCTTTCGTAAATCCTATTACCTTAATTTAGGATTATTTCTAGTACTCCCTCCGTATCCTAATTAGATGACGTTTTGGACAGCGACACGGTCTTCCAAGCACAACTTTGACCTCTTATTTTTATTAAAATATTTATGGAATAATGATATATGTATACTTTCTATGAAAGTATTTTTCAAGATAAATCTATTTATATAATTTTCACATTTGGAATCTCAATAACTTAAAAGTTATTGGTCATTTATATTCCCAATGTTTGACTCAAAGCTTGTCCAAAACGTCATCTAATTATGATATGGAGGGAGTATGATTATCATAAGTTTTCAATTAATACTAGTGTGTACATCCTTCTTGTTGTATATCCTAGAGTAAGTAGAACGAAGAAAAAAAATGATAAATACAATCAGTTAGGGTCTGTTTGGATCCTCCCCTCTAAACTTTAAAGGTAAAGCTCCAAACAGCTGATCTAAAATTAGCTTTAAATTTTAGCTCACCTCACATTAGAGCATTAGACATTAAACGTGAGCTAAATTAAAAGTGAGCTAAAGTGCTCTAAAGTTTAGAGGTAGGTATCCAAACAGGCCCTTAGACTTGCTAGTATTATCCTAATATTTCTTCTCAATATTAGAGAGGAAGATGTCTTCTATAAAAAAACCGCTTCTCATCAATATTTGTAGTTGTATTTTCCCTCTATTCTATGAGTATGTTAGATTTGAGCATTTTATGTCTTTGGTTATTGGAGTCATTGTGAACTATTTTATATTAATTTTTGAATTGAACTTTTTTTTTCTTAGGATTTGGGAATACCGAAATACTGGCTCTGTCACTGATGGCACAGGAGAGGATTGTACTACCTGGCCACCCTGGGCTACACAAACGAGGACACAATTCGTTGGACACCCAGGGACATGCACGTACGCACATCTGCTCATGTCGGTGTGGTGCGGTGCCATTATTGCATCATCTGGACACACACACAAGACATGCAGCGCACTCGGTGGTCGCCTGGTCGGTTCTCGTACCCGCACGTCACACGAGAATCTTTCCCAGTGCCACTTCTGCGAGCACTCTGGCAGTGGCAACCCCAGCGCAGCGAAAAGGCTAGCTCCAGACCATGTAGCATGCCGGGATCCAATCTGCATCTGCCTGCCCCCATCATGCAGGTCGTTTCGTTTTGTTTAAGGGTAATAAGCTAGGAAGCAATCCTCCTCGGATTCGGATTCCGCCTGGTTCCGTGTGCAGCTAACCTATAAAATATGTCCAAACATGATGTCTGCGATCAATCTGTCAAGGTATTGTTCTTCTAAAGTTTTCAATTCGATAAAAATTGAAGTTTGGAGTTTGCGACAGTGAGATACGTTTCGAGGGCACGAGATGGCCGCCCGATTCGTGATTCAGAAGCTCGCCTCCGCCTCCGGGATGTTTAGATCGAGAGCCTTGCTCGTGGCACATGGCCCTTCTGCTAGGGCCGCTGCACCCGCCGCCGGCACCCCTCCTGTCGCCGGCACCGTTCCGGTAAGTACAGAGATTTCTACCGTCTCAGTCATAGCTGGAAAATTTTGGGGGAGTTTTGGTTTCAGTTGGAAGTAGATACTCACATTATGGATCCGGCTCACCAACTCTCTCTTAGTATTTTTGTTCACTATATATTCAACCTTACTGAAATTTCTTCTTTTTCCTTACAGTTTTGTCCATACCTTCAACATGTCTTTTGCATATGCAATTGAACGAATTCCTTTGTGTTTCTACAGTTTTCTATCTCATGTATGCATGTTATAGATTTTTAGGATTCCATTGTGATAAGATTGCATCGCTATAATTTTTTCGTCTTCCCGAAGAAAATATTTATTGCAATTGCAACTTTTGACCTCTGAATATTATAACGCAGGCTGCAAGGAACCTCAATTGCTCTCATGTTGATGCTGAAACTACATTCCTAACAACTCGTGGACCCTCGACTATCTCCAATTACATGAAGCCATCAAAGCGAATTTTTTCGTCTCACGGGACAGTTAATATAAAAGAATGGTCAGCTAAACATGACGCATTTCAGGCTGAATTGGCAGCGTAAGTCTGTCCTGTTTTTTTACTAATCTTTGAATTGCGCTTTACTAATCGAACTTGTTTATTGATTTGAATGAAAATTTGATTTTTTAATGGTATTTCTTTTATGGTCTTTAATTACCGATATTAGCATGACTAAATTTGTCGTAACTCTAGGCATGAAAAAATACTTAGTGCATACTCCCTTAGCCTCTAAATAAATCAATTCTTAAGTTGTTTTATTAAGTCAAACTTTTTTAAGTTTGACTAAATTTATAGAAAAAAGATCACCAAGATTTATGAGACCAAATTAATTTCATCAGATACACTATGAAATATATTTTCATATTTTGTTCATTTGGTGTTATAATGGTCAAAGTTAAAGAAGTTTGACTTAAGACAACTCTAGAAATTGATTTATTTAGGGGTGGAGGGAATAGAAAACAAAATTAATACGTGTGGTGGAAACCTTTGTAATATTCCTGCTAAATGATGCATGTATGTTTTAGGAAAACTTTTTTTTTCAATTACAATTTTAAAAACCATCAGACTTTGAAACAAGCAACTTAATTGATGACAATGTAATATTCATTTGATATTGGCGTTTAAATATTTATTAGTAGTCAATCTATAATTTAATTTATTGGTTTTATTTAAAATTTAGAATAAAATGAAAGCCATTATTTTGCCTTTTGGGTGAGATCGGTTTGGGCAAAAAAAAAAGCATAATTTAATATATGTTTCATCATTTATTTTTCTTTTGTTATTCAGAATGCGTGCTGAGTCCAACAGATTTTGGAAGAGTCAGCTGTGGTTGTGGAGTTTCACAGTCATCACTTGCCAGGTTGGGGTCTTTTCTGAATCAGAACTGAAACACAGAAGAAACATGAAAAGTCAAAGTATTGCGCATAGTTGCTCTACTTCAGACCTAAGCTGCTAATGGCACGCGGCTCAGAATCCAAAATTGATATAAGAGCATCAAACTTTTGTTTAGTTTAATTCTATTTGCACTTTTTTATTCGAATTTTGAGACATTAATTTTAGACTTCATGGTGTAATGGAGAATATATTTTGTGTCATTGTTTAATAAGTTTCCCAAATGCCGTTACATCTTGTTAATCCTAAGTTAACACATGGGGGTGTTTGGTTCCCGGAACTCGCCATGTGACGCCAAAGTCGAAAATAGCCGCCACACACATGTAGCATGGAATGCTTTGCACTAAGGGCGTATTTGGCTGGTGCGTAAACCCGCAAGTTAGGTGGGCGACAGTTTCTTATACATGTATTTGGTTCACTCTTATAACTCTATTATTTGTCGGGGTCAAAAGTACCCGGGTACCAAAAGTCCTCCTTAGTCAAGAACCAATCAGGACTAGACCCAGCTAACCTAACCTGAAAAGGCCAAGATCCATCAAGCCGACCTCGAGGGGGAATCTTTCCCAGTGGTACTACTACGGTGCTACCATATGCCCGTCTGGAAAATCTGCTTGTGATTTCATTCTTGGCCGCTGCTGCTTTGGCACCTGGCGGATAAGTGGCCAGCATGCGAGGTCGCGGCACAGAACTGGCAACGGCAACCCCAGCGAAAAGCTCCAGCTCCGGGCCATGTGGCATGCCGGGATCCAATCTGCCTGCCCATCCATCATGCAGGCCACATCTCACATGGCCGCCCAGCCCATCAACCAGGAGCTCGTCTTCCACACAGACCACAGGCTAACAATCTCGATTACTCAGGTGGCTAAACAAGAGAACGCGGGGTCTCTCTGGGGAAATAGGAACTCTGGATGTGACCTCTCCAGGTTGTTCACCATCCCCAATCCCCCATCCGGCCATCTGCATACGTCTCCACACTCCAACCAACCAGCCTGCCTGCTCGGGACAACGAGCTGGCGCTGATGCAAACTGGAAGCCAAGGCCAGCAGAAACACACCATACGCATCGGCATCGCTTCACATACAACTTCTTCAGAGCACCGGATTTAGACAGAGATTAGTTGACGACAAGAGGATCGAACCAACAGAGCTGAGAAAACAAATAATTACAGGGTTCGCAAGCTGCTGCATCCTGAAGCAAGCAAGCAGGAGATCTACCAAGCATCATTACCAAGATTTTAAATAAAGAGGAAAAGGAGAGAAAGGAGAAATCTACAGCTCGACGACCTACAACAACACTTTCTGCACCAAGGCGACTGCAAAGCTCCTATGAACACAAAAAGGAAAAAAAAAAAAAACCAAAGGTTAGTTCGCTTCTCTAGCGTCAGCGCGCAGAGGACGACTGGTTTGATAACTGGGTTGGACACCTGGACCGGCCAGCATCGAGGATCCAATCCAACAGGTCAAGCTCCTGAACAAGGACTCATCCTGTTTCGAGCACACAATCTGTTCACGCCTTCTATCCATGTTCGATCCATTCTTTTCCTCTTAAGAGACTGATGATGACCATGACTGATGAACCTTTGCTCCGCTGCCCATACCCAGTGCTCCACTGGCAGGCCACCTCTGCGCTTTCACATCCACTTCCACGGGGCACAAGAATTATTCAGACGACGCCACTCTCACAGTCTGGAACAGTCCATTTCCACTGCGACGATCGATTCCAAGTCGCGGTTCCGATCAAGGTAGGGCCTTGGACATGTCCTTGCTGGACCTGTTGTATTTCATGTGGCTCTTCACGAGCTGCCCCGCGGCGAGGGCGGACAGGAGCGAGAGCTCCCCGGCGAGGACCCCGCCGGCCACCACGGTGGCCAGCAGCCTCGCGTTTGATCCGGGGGAGTCCCCGTCCGCGCCTTTCACGCCCAGGAGGTCGAGGCAAGCGGACTGGGAAGCCAGCTGAGTCCCGCCGCCAACTGTGCCCACCTGCATTTCAGAAGTAGTGATCGTCAGTGCTTGGTCTGGAATCATCGTTTTGTTATTGTTTGTTGCAGCGTGTTGATGATTTCATGGAACAATTGGTTATGAGATCCCTCCAAAAGGTATTAAACAAAGAGTATAGTAATCTTAGGCAGCTCCGTAGTGGTATATGCCATCATGGTTTAACAAAGTCAAATCAATAGAATTATTATGAGCCTCATCATCATAATAGAGGCCAAAAGCCTACTCGCGCCAGCAAATAGACGAGTGCAATAGGAAAACAACAAGAAGAAAAGATCCCTTTTTTTGTTGGGAATGGAAGAAAATATTCCATTGGAATCAAATCAGCTGCTGTGATGACAAAGAAATGCAGCCCAATGTAATGGGTTCATTCATTATGTCATCTTTGCAGAATAGACAGACTGTGTTTGCCCTACCGCCGTGCACAACCAAAATGCAAGGCTCTGGTTTTGCGGAAGATCATGGTTCATTATGTCACCACTTGTCTTTATTAATAAAGGAAGTTGGTAGATGGAATTATCAAAAGAATTATATTCAAAGGCCAGTTATACATGGAAAAGGGTGTGAAAGTTAAGTCCTAGCCCATTTGGGACCATGAGATACGCAGAGAGCATTTGCTGCAAAAACAAAATCAAAGTGGGACCAAAACCTGGATATGTTAGCGCTTGAATACAAAAACGAGCATTGCTGCGTACCTCAATAGAAGGCATCGTGACAGATATGTGAAGATCTTTTCCATCATTTATGGGTTCCAGCATTGTGATGCAGTGAGAGCTTTCGACGTTCTGTGCAGGATCCTGGCCAGTGGCAATGAAGATGGCCGTTACAATATTGCTCGCGTGAGCATTGAAACCCCCAAGAGCTCCAGCGATTGCCGAGCCAGCAAGATTCTTGATTGTGTTCAGCTCGACTAGTGACTGCACATTGGTTTTTAGAACCTTTTTCACCACTTCCTCCTTGATTACAGCCTCGCAAACCACAGACTTTCCACGCCCTTCAATCCAATTCACAGCAGCTGGCTTCTTGTCAGAACAGAAGTTACCTGATTATTTCAAGAATGAAAGATATTGGTTAGCTTGGAAAATTACAGGAATATAGGTATGTACATGAATGGGTGTAGGATCTTGCATCTACAATTCGACAGTCATTTGACACACAAATTATGCTGATGGAATCAATTATGACCAGGTTCAGGAAGAATCAGATATGATAAAAAAGATTAATGGCACACAAAAGCTACTAACTTGAGTAAACAAAGTCGTGGGCTAGTGGAAGCAATCTGCCGCCTTGAAATATTGTTTCTTGTGATCTAACAAGATTATGCTGATGCAACCAGGTTTTTATAGTACAGTCAAATATTCCATGCATCTTATTTTTGTAAAAGGGCTGATGTTGCTGCTTGTGTAAAAGAAGCACAGATGTTTGTGCTTGAAATCTTCTTTCTTGTATACATAATTTTTTGTAGTTTGTGTGCCTTCTCCTGACCATTTTATTAGTATGGATGATGTCCAGGAAAACTTAGTTGCAACTAGTCACAGTAAGTATTAGTCAAAGTCAGTATTGGTTGTATGTGCCGTATCTTCGTATTATAAAATACTATATGTGGTATCTTGCCTGACAAAAAGCCATTTTTCGCTTCCTGAAATTCTAATGCATAGCAAAGTGATGGAGTACTTAAACTTCATATACCATACCACACTTGCTTCACTGACCAACTAAATTTAAAGAGATGCAATTAGATTTAACAATCCAATGTTCAGCACCTTTTTGTCCTCAAGCTTCCCTCAATGATTCAATAGAACAAATAGTTCTAGGTATTTAAATAGAACAAATAGTACTAGGTATTTATACTGCCAATAAGCTTTTCATACTTATTGTTCATTGAAGACTCCTTAAATACTACTGTAGTATGGTCAGGATTCAAATAAGATAACACATTGCAGACAAGTACAGTACAACAGCAAGCGATGAATTATTTTAGGGGGGCGGCTATGTGCCCTTTACCTTAAATGTGAAAAGGAATTTAAGTTTTTTTTTATGATACAAGAATGCGCCTGAAAGTTTAGTACACTAAGCAGCCACTGTGACTCAGTCAGGTGAGGTAATTCAACTACTGTAATCCAAAAGGCGAGAGAGAGCTAGGCGAACCTGATATGCTAATGACACCCATGTCAGGGAAGTCATCCTGAAGGAAATCCAGCACATTTTGTACGCCCTTTGAGACCATGTTCATACCCATGGCGTCCCCTGTGCTGCAGCTGAATCTCATGTACAGGTTCCTCCCTGCCATGGCGCACTGCACCCCCTGCAGCTTCGCGAACCTGCTCGACCTGCTCACATTTCATGGTGTTCCCAAACTAGTCAGCGACCGTGTCAGTTGACAAGGGATTGAACAAAAATCAGTTGTGGAAATGGTATCAAGATTCTCGTTGCAATTGATGAATTCACACCTGTTGAAGACGACGGAGAGCGTGTCAAAATTAGCAGGGTCCTCAAGGAACGCCTTGAGCTCGGCAGCGCGGCGCGCGGTGGGGAATCGGGCGACGGGGGCGCGCGTCATGGCGTCCCGCAGCACGACGCTGGAGGCGCCGCCGGACTCGGCGATGGCCTTGCAGCCTCGGTTGGTGCTGGCGACGAGGCAGCCCTCGGTGGTGGCCATGGGAACATAGAACCTGTGGCCGTCGAGCAGGAGCGGGCCTGCGATGCCGACGGGCAGCTGCACGTACCCGACCGGCAGCTCGCAGCACTGGCCGAGGATGGAGGCGTAGTCGAAGCCGTCGAGCGGGAGGCCCTCGATGTCCCTCCCCGTGATCCGCCGCACCGCCTCCCGCCGGATGCCAGCGGCGCGGCGGCAGTCGCTCAGCCTCGTCTCCAGCACGTACGATGGGATCTCCCCGGCGACGACCGACGCCACGATCTCCTCGTCCTCCTCCGGCATTTTCTCGTGCGCCGCCGCGGCGGGGCTCCCGAGCAGCGCGCACGGGGACGGGGACGGGGACTGATGCTGCCGGGTCGAGGGCGGCGCGGAGGCGGTGGCGGGAGGTCCGGACGAGCCGACAAGGAAGTCCTCGTCGTCGTCGCTGGAGGAGACGATGGACTGGACGAAGGCGATGCCGAAGAAGCTGAGGAGGTAGATGAGCGAGGCGATGAGGCCGAATATGGCGAGCATCTCGGCGAGACCCACGACGTGGAGCGGCGTGGAGGAGCGGATCTTCTCCCGCCACCGCCGCATGAGGTACGCTAGCGACGCCGCGAACAGCGCCGAGAAGATTAGGTTCGTGTGCCGTATCGGCAGCGGCAGCGCGTCCCCTGCCTGCACCCTCGTCGCCGCCGCCCGGTGCGGCGGCGGGTGCGGGTGCCGGGCCGGCGCCGAACCCTGCCCCGCCACTTTGGCACGGCGGTGCACTTCCATGGCCGGCTCCGGCGTACGGTCACTCCGCGGTCAACGAGTCAAAGACGGCGTACGGGCAGTGAGTGGTCGCGAGCTCTGGCGCCCCCAACCAAAGGTAGTGTTCTGGCTATGACCGGCCCCGCCGCGAGCCGCGAGGAGGTGGATGGGGGAGGAAGGAGACCGACCGGCAGTGGAGCGGCTGTCTCGGGGATGACCCTCCTCCACTCCTCGGGACGCGGGCGGCCACGGGGAGGCCGGCAGCGGCCGGCGTGGGCCTTTAATAGCGGCGGAGCGGAGCGAACTAGCAGGCAGCCCACCGCGTCCGGTGGGCCCAGGAGCGCACGAGCCGGCCACCGGGGCGGGCCCGCGAGCCACGCCGAGAGCAGCCTCAGCCTCGAGCGACCAAGGGAGTGGTTAGAATTTTGGTAGCGGCAAGCTTATCGTCCTCTTCCTCTCTTTGACTCTTTGCCCTCTCCTTCCCTCAACTTCCTCAATTTTGATTTAAAGGATTTTTTATTTTTAACGTCTTAATTTTTTTTTCATACACTAGCAGAGTAGCAGGAGCTTTTAAATTAGACTCATCAAATCCATTTAATAGACCCTGACAATTGACACCCATCTCTATAAAAAAAACAAAGAGGAAAAAAGTAAAGGATAAAATAAAGGGCCAGCAGGAATATGAGGTCTGATGGAGTTGATTTTTAACCCCTACTATTTAAATATAAAGTAGAGGACCAAATAGAGAATACTACTGGAGATACTCTTAGGAGGAGCTCGACGGAGACATACCAATCATATGATTGGATAGGAGAGACGGTGGTGAGCTAGTGGTGGTGCGGAAGGCGTAGGATCGAGGCGGTCGAGCCAGGTCGAAGTGACGGTGAGAGAGAGGAAAAGAAGGTCGTTTTGAATCTCATCGGAGCTCCATGGCCCCGAGATGTAGTCTCTTCGTTTGATCATTTTGTGGTTGATAAGCTATGCTCCATGAATACGCGGCAGGGTAATGTGGTCCTTTGTTTATTTATTTGAAAAAACATTGGCTTACGTGTCACGATCACATATCAGAGCACTTTATTGATTGATTTACTCCGTCACTGAAAGAATTCATTCCTAACTTAAAAATATGTCCATACGATTTTTTACTGTGATCGTCAATACGAAAAGTCTATTTCTGCGTGGCTGCAAGGCACCGTTGCTGGCATTGCTTCTGTGACTTGCTGTTGGCTGATTGCTCGGCCGCTGGCAGCTGACTGAACGCGCTTATAATATTCATTTGTTTATTTAAGGTAACCTTGAGTAGATTATAATTCAACGGCTTGTAAGGGTAAGAGATGGTTAGCCACATCTCCACGTTTCCTAAATATATCTTCTTTGCCCAATAGTCTTCAAGAGTAAGAGATGGTAGAGCCAGAAGATAGAACGGCGGCCTCATGCACATAGATTGTGCGCGTCACATATAGAAGATGTACCTTGTCACGTTTGGGGCTCTTCAGCGAGATTCAGTCTTCGTCGACGTCGGTCTTGAAGTGAAGTTGTACCATAAAGTATTCAACAATGATTCTATCCATATATAAACATTGTGTGAGTTGTTCTTGCTGGTTGGCGATTTATTAGGCCTGCGTGAACGACCATGTCGCTCGGCAGCTAGGGCATGCATAGGTAGGTCTTCTTGCCAGCGTTGTAAAATTGGATCGATCACTGCTCAATATAACATCCTAGTTTATAATATACTAGAGGGTCTGAGCATTAATGTAAATCTTTATTGATTTTGTAGTGTGTTGAATATAGAACTTATTCTCAAATCTTAATACAAAGTCGCACACGTTTTTTTGAATGATCCAGAAAATATAGATGGTGCGTGCGTGTAGTCTTTTTCAACATGACTGCCTCTAGATGGTGCGTGTGGTCTCTTTCAACGTGACTGCCGGCTATGAACAACCGATGCTAGCGCTAAGCACCTCGAGACAATTAATTCAACGTATCCAAATGTCATCAACAAGCATCACACACCAACCCACACGTCCTTAAAATATCTGAAAAAAGGGAAGTATCAAAAGAAACATACTATGAGCTATAATTGATTAATAAAGCACGCAACAAAATAGGCAATTACAGAAACTCATGGAAGTAATTAAACAGATGTCGAGAGACAACCTGTTTTTTTCCTCATAGTATATCGAGTAGTTGACACTAGTCCCTAATCCATGTTAGAGCCCTAAGGTTTGAGCTCTCTTGAGTGGCCAGCAAGGCTCCACAAGCAATACTCATTCTCCAACAAGGCAACAATGACAGTGACTTTGTTCTTCCTGAGAAACTCAACACCCTAAAGGAACGATATACATGTACATATACACACCTTGAAATCTTTCTTAGCGCCATGTCAATGGATGATCCGCGTTGATCCACACATGACACCCATTGCCATATATATATATATATATATATATATATATATATATATATATATATATATATATCATCCGATGAATGACACTGTCGTCTAACACGAAAGTATGTAGCAATGCCACGCTACACGATCTAGAGGTCTTGATCAATTGATTCAATTCGGTGCACCTTGGAATCCAATTTTGGCTTCATTCAAAGCTTGATCTCTCGTCCCAATTCATTTTTGAGAAACCTCAACTTATTATTCTCTATATGTTCCAACCACTCTTGATCAACTCTGGTCGGAGTAACTCTCATTCTCATTCTCATTCGTGCATAAAAATGCTATTGGCGGATCAAATTACCAATATTGACCAAGCTAATAGTAGTAAAAAACCACCAAAAATAAAAAGAAAGCCCTAACACCAAGTCTAGGTACCCCCAACACCAAGCCCATGCTTAAACACTATCATGTTCTTAGCCTTTACGAATATCCTTATGCCATACGCTGAGGATCCAAGCACCCACACAACTAGAATATTCAATTTTTTCTAATGACGTGGGGTTCTCTTAATATTTTGATATTCAAAATTTAGTATACATTTTTCCTACTAAATATTTTTTAGTGAGATTCTCATATGCTATGACTAGTGGTATTGTTTTATGACTACTTACAAACACTTGAATAATTCCACTATTTTAGTAGTGTATGGGCAAACAAAACCAAGAGACCTCAGTTGACATATACTTTTTATTTATTTGCCTTGCAAAAGGAGTTATAAATGTTCTTGTGTTCATCTCAATCACCAAAATATGAACTGGTGGGCATCGATGCGTTCAAAGGATTATACCAAAAAAAAAAAAGAAAAATCAAGATCCAGCCAGTATTGCGCACAATAAAGAACATGCTAAGAATTTCAGCGCCGCCCATGGTTTGCATGCATGCCCGACTGGATACATACATACATACTGATCCATCTATACTCGGCTCAGCAGTCAGCACACACACGTTCATGTGGTGGCACGTCCTTTTCCTCAGCAATACTGCACAAGAATTTTATGGGGGAGCTCACACGTTAATCATATGGGATTATATTAGTTACTTTATGGGCCTTGGGCTTATATTGATTTACTAAATGACAAAAAAAAAAGGTGTTCTAGCCCAACGCGGTGAGCTTCGTGACCCTGTGTTGTGTACACACCGTACGTACAATTATGACGTGGTGCAGCAATCACTGCTGGAACTGTACGTGTACGTCTGACGACGCTTCACGTCGTCGTTAAAGTACACTGTGCGTTTCGTGGTCAAGCTAGGATGTCGATCGCATGCATGCGTGGCGGCGGGCGCGCGTGGGTGTTGGCGCGCACTAGCTAGGAACACGTGGTGTCTGGTACTACACGTACTACGTGTGCATGCGTGTGTCCATTTCCGAAATTAATTTGGTTCTCGCTGTCCGTGCTTGACACACGAAATGTATAGCTCCTTTGTTGAGCCATACGACGGAGTAGTTGCTCTGCTAGTTGGGAGTTGGGACTCGCATCAATAATCACGCCTTTAATTTGAATACTACTCGTACAAAACAACTTTTTAAAAAAATACGTAGAAAAGATTTTATTTTCATTCAAAGAGAACTAATTTTAAACTAACTATCTAGAGCTTTAGTTATAAAGTTTAGAGGTGATAATAATACAGCACGGATCGATCGATCGATACGGCCGAGGATATTGCTGTGTGCCCTTTCTCTCGGTACGGTCTTTCTCCGGCACGTGTTTGGCGCGGCTAGCTCGCTCTCCTTGCACCATACCGTACACGTGTGGTGTGTGTGCGGACGTCTCTCGTTTTCATTCCTTTTCCCGGCCGGGCCGGGGCCGGGTACATACACCTCATCCAGCAAAAAAAGTACGTGTATGGCTAGCTGATCTCCTTGCATATCTCACCGTCGTACACCTGTGGTGTGTTTACGTCTCTCGTTTTCATTCATTTTCCCGGAGCAGGGCCTTCTTTCTTGCATGCGAGATCGAACACGTACAGGGTAACAGTCAGTTTGCTGGTTTAAATTTTGTGCATTCGATCGGTAGTAGAGGCCCATATTGCCCATTAATTTGGTAGGTCATCTCGTCCTTGATGAAAAAGCTACTAGGTGCCGGTGGGCTACGGTGTACTCGATGGATGGAGATGACACATGACACGCACGTGTTTGTACTTGGCACCT
>CM039135.1:44954933-45123719 GCA_022036555.1 Microstegium vimineum
GCACACTAATCGTACGCAGTTTTTGTTCGTGAGTCCCGATTGTGCTGCGCGGAATTCAAAAGAGTATGTCTATTGAACAATCGTTTGTTTTATAGCTTCCAAAAAACACGCAAATTCTTCAACTATATAAGTCAAACTTTTATTTGAATATAGCTTATTTTTTATTAAGACGAAGAGAATTACACGAGCACGCCGTGCCACGCCGAGACAGAGGATGCCGACTAGCTGCTGGTCGTGGCATAACGACTACATAGCCCCTTGAGATTCTATAAATAGATGTTCAGATTATACCTCTCTCTTGTACATTTTTATCAACAATACTTGTGAGCTAAAAGAAACATCTCCTACTAATCTCCATCATTGATTCATCGGCATAGTAAGTTTGGGAGTAATTCAAGTGCATTGGCTTGTGAGATTGTTATTAGTGGCATTTTGTGATCGTTTGAGCTACGATTTTCTTTTTACTATTGGTGTTTGTCGACACCCAGACGACTTGGACCAACGGTTGAGATCCGCATGAGTTCATGATTGTTCATGACCGACTTCTTAACCTTTTTTCCAACGAAGAGACATAAGGTACTCAGTAAATTGCTCTATGTCACAATTTGAAGCGCATTTGGCTTATTATAAGTACTTTCCTACATGGCTTGTTTTGTTTATGCTTGCAAAATGGACCTATTATAGTGCCATAATCTGAAGCTCATTGGCTTGGGTAGGTCAGTAGGTAGAAAGAGTAGAGTAGGTCGCGCATGTGAATGGAAAGTAAGCATAAATAGGGGCTATATGGGCTAATACTCATCATGGGCCAGACATGTACATTCCTGCAGGCCCAAGATAGGAAGCTAACAAAGACTATAAAGGATCCAAGGCAACAGAGGATTGAGGGATGAAAGAATATAATAAACAGACTCATATCCCTCTCTGTCTACTATTCATCTTCTTAATCAAGCTTTCCCTCTCGGTACCTGATTTTCCTACCTTTAGATCTTCTATCCTTCTAGTACCTTCCTCTTGGCACCTTATTCTCTTGCTTGCTAATTCCGACCTCTCTTCTCCTCCACCTCTTTCCTTTGTACTTGTCGAACTGAGTTACTTGTCAATCAATCTAGTGTGTTGCTAATAGGTTCGAACCCACCACCTAGGCGGACGATTAAAACATTCGTTCACACCTAGGCGGACGATTGAAACATTCCTTCACCGCAATGCGGCACACTAATGACTAATCATAGTTTTTGTTCGTGAAGCCGGAGTGCGTTGAATGGAATTCAAAATAGTATGTCTACTGAACAATCAGTTTTTTAATATGTAGCTTTCAAAAAAATCCGAATTCTATCTACAACTATATAAGCCAAACTGGGTACTAAAGACAAAGAAAACAAATCATTTACAAATCCTTAGATCATAATCTAATGGTCACAACTGTAATCACAATTCAATTCTACAAATCGGAAGTATTAAATATCAGAATATATATATTTGTGTTAGGGTTGTACGTCGTGATTCGTGAATGACCTTCCCCTGGCATATATGCGTAGAGAACGCGTAAGGTTGCAGCGGGAGGCTGCAGAAGAGGCAAGAGGCAGGAGCTAGTCGCATGCCTTCATGACAACTTTCAGTTCTATTTGGCCCACTTCTTGATGCTTAGTTCTCTGAGGACGAAGTTTGGGCTACCATAAAGGACATGCCTTTGGATAAGGCACCGGGGACTGATGGTTTCACAGGTCGGTTCTACAAAACCTGCTGGGGGATTATTAAGGCAGATCTTCTTTTGGCCCTGGATGCTATCTATAGAGGCCCCTCACTACTGCCCAAAAAGTTAGATGCACTCGAGGTAAAGGACTATCGTCCCATAAGTCTAATTCATAGTTTCGCCAAGTTAGTCACAAAAATCTTGGCTAACTAGCTAGCCCCTTTGCTGCCTTCTCTTGTATCCACGAATCAGAGTGTGTTCGTAAGAGGATGGAATATTCAGGATAATTTTCTTCTGGTTCAACAGATGGTGAAATCACTTCACAAAAAGAAACATGCTCACATTCTGCTTAAGTTGGACATCTCTAAGGCCTTCGACTCGTTTTCTTGGTAGTTCCTGCTTGAAGTTCTACACCACTTGGGTTTTGGGCAGCGGTGGCGCAACCTCATTTGCTTGATCCTGTCCACATCCTCTACTCAGATTTTGGTAAATGGAGAACCGGGGGGAAATATTTACCATCACCAGGGACTTAGACAAGGCGACCCTCTTTCCCCATGTTATTCATGTTGGTCATGGAGGTCTTGAATGCTTTGGTTGTTTATGCATCTAGGAAGGGGTTGTTGCATCCTCTTGCCATTCAGTAAGCCCGTCATCGGGTCTCTTTCTATGTTGATGATGCTGTTATTTTCTTGCGTCCTTACAATTTGGATTTAAATACAATCAGCCATCTGCTAGACCTGTTTGGACATGCCTCAGGGCTGCAGACCAATTTCTCTAAAAGCTCGGGTTCTCCAATTAATTGTTCTGATGATGAGCCGGCCCTCACAGCTAATGTGCTCTCTTGCTCTGTCAAGAGTTTCCCATGTACTTACCTTGGTCTTCCACTGTCGATTGGTAAACCTACTAAAGATATACTCCTCCCTTTAGTGGACAAGGTGGCTGATTACCTCCCAGGTTGGAAAGCTGCTTTGATGAACAGAGCCAGACGACTGGTGATGGTGAAGATGGTTTTGACTGCCGCTCCTATTTATCATATGATCGCCATGGATCTCCCGAAATGGGTTTTCAAGGCTATCGATAAGAAAATACGGGGCTTCTTGTGGAAGGGTCGGGAAAAGGCCAATGGGGGAAGCTGCTTGGTCTCTTGGGAGAAGGTGCAGCGGCCTATCGAGTTTGGTGGGCTTGGAATTCTTAATTTAGAACTTCTTGGTTGCGCACTGCATGTCCGATGGCTATGGGCAGAGAAGACTGATCCTTCTCGGCCATGGGCCGGCTTCCCACTTCAAGTCTCTCGGAATACTCAGGCTCTCTTTGATATGGCTGTGGATGCTATTGTTGGCAATGGGGAACAAATCTTGTTCTGGACAGATCGTTGGCTGCAAGGCCACACTATGGCCGAACTGGCTCCCAACCTGTTCAACGCTGTCCCGAAAAGATTGACAAAGAGAAGGTCTGTTGCGCAAGCACTCCAAAATCAACAATGGGTCAGTGATATCAAGGGGGCTCTAACTGTTCAGGTTCTATATGAATACCTACAGATTTGGGACTTGGTGGAGGATGTTATCTTGCAACATGATACTCCTGATCAATATAAATGGAAGTTGAGCCAGTCCGGATCCTACAGCAGCAAATCTGCATATGCAGCATTCTTTGAGGGTTCCATCAGAATTGGGCCTTCGAGGAGGATCTGGAAGAGTTGGGCTCCCCCGCGTTGCAAATTTTTCATTTGGCTAGTTTTTCACAACAGGTGTTGGACGGCTGATCGCCTGGCAAAACGGAATTTGCCTCATCCTGAGGCGTGCCCCTTTTGTGACCAAGCTGAGGAAACGATCCACCATCTGTTAGTTGGATGTGTGTTCTCCCGTCTGGTCTAGGCCCTGATCTTCCAGCACCTGGGGCAGCTTCACTTAATTCCGAAATCCCCCGAGACCCGTTTCTTTGGCTGGTGGAGGAGAACAACTTTGGTTGTCCCAAAGGAATTGCGAAAGGGTCTTAATTCCCTGATAATCTTAGTGGCCTGGGAGTTATGGAAACACAGGAATGGTTGTGTGTTTGAAAAGAATAGGCCAAAAACTCAGGAAGTCTTATGGGTTGTGTGCTCTGAGGGTGGTCTCTAGTGCATGGCAGGGGCTTCTAAGCTTCAAGAATTGGTGCCCAGGTCGCTTCCCAGGGAATTTAGTCCTTGCTATCCTGGTCGTCTGCCCTCTGTTGTGTGGCGCTTCCTTTTGTTTCTTTGGTGTATGGGTGTGTGTGTGTGTGTGTTTGTTTTGGGGCAGGTTTTACCTGGCCTCGTGTACTCTTTTCTACCTTAATGAAATGACGCACAGCTCTCCTGCGTAGTTTGAGAAAAAAAAGAAGAAACTAGAGAAACCAATGGTTGAATAGTGTTGGTCTAAAATATTTTAATACACTAGTACTGGTTAATATCGAGAAACTAATGAATGCATAGTGTTGCTCTAAAATATTTTTATTGTACTAGTACTGGTTAGGATCGAGTGATTGGGTTGGCAAAACATAATCAGACAATATTATAATTTGTGATGTTCCTACCTGTCTTGTTTGTTTATGATTGTAAATTGAATTATTATAGTGTCACAATCTGAAGCGCATTTGGCTTATTATAATTAGTTCCTCAATAACAGATTTATCAATTTGAGCCTGCTTTAGAAACACCGCACACCCTAATTACGAGGTGACCTTCATTATATAATTGGTTATGGCTACAATTACCAGTACGGTACTAATCCTAGACATGTTATGCTATGGTTACAATATACAAGGCCAATGGGTCGGATGACCATGTGGGTTGTTACAATTATATTCTAACACCCTCCCTCAGTCTAAGCGGGAGTGTCACGAACACAAAGACTGGACCTAAAGTCAGTGAACAGCTGTACAAGTAACCCTTTGGTCATAATGTCCGCGAACTGATGAGACGATGGAACATGGAGCACCCGAACCTGTCCCAAAGCAACCTTCTCACGGACGAAGTGTATATCTATCTCAATATGCTTCATGCGGCGATGATGAACTGGATTGGTGAAAGGTCTAGGTATGACTAGAGGGGGGGTGAATAGCCTAATTAAATTTTCTACAACAACACTTAGCAAACTTGTTAGAATAAAACACGGCGAAAAGCAAGTTTGCTCTAGCTCTAAGGTTAGGCAAGTCACCTACCAATTCTAATCACTAGCAAGATGATCTATGTCACACACAAGGGCTAGATCACTAGTCTACTAGACTAAGCTACACAAGCTAAGCTAGAGGCTCTACTTTGCAAGAATGTAAAGAATGTAATGCAAAGCTAGAGATAGAATGGTTATACCAACGTGAAGAGATAAGCCAATAGATAACCAATCAATCACAAGATGAATCCTCGGTAGAGAGACAATGAGACACAATATTTTTTACTGAGATTTCCTTGTTTGCCAACAAGCTAGTTCTCGTTGTAGCGATACACCCACTTGGAGGTTCACGCGCTAATTGGCAATCCAAGCCAAACCCGTTCAAGGGTGCCGCACAACCAACACAATATGGGGATCCCCAAGCTACGCGGAATCCACTAGAGATACCTTTCGCGAATCTCCCGCGGGGTAGGTTCAAGAACCCTCACAATCCACCGATCGGAGCCGGAGATAATCACCTTCCTCCGCTCAACGATCCTCGTCGCACCAAGCCGTCTAGGAGATGGAAACCTCCAAGAATAACAAGAGCTCCGCGATGACGACGATCACCAAGTGCCACTAGTATGCAATCAACAAAGCAATGCACTTGGATTCACTCAATCTCTCTAGAATATGTCAAATATGTTTAGAGAGTGAGTGGTGGGCTTCTCACAAATGAACACAAGTGTGTGAGTGATGAGAATGTGCAAGAAATTGCCCCAAGGGCCGGCCATACCACCTTATATAGCCCACACCCACACACTAGCTGTTTCCACCCATTTTCTTCTTCTCTGCGTACCTCCGGACGCACTTTTCAAAGGGGGACCGGACCATCAACAGCGTCCGGACCCATCCAAAGCAGTGAGCCAATGACTCTGCTCAGCTCTCCGGACGCAGCCTCCGGTCGCGCGCCAAGCGCAGTCCGGACCAACGGCCACGCGTCCGGTCACCTAGCCATTTGAATCGGCTTCTTCCCGCGCGCACCACAGCGCGCCACGTGCCTCCGGTCGCTAGCAACAGTAGCGTCCGGACTCTACTGTTCATGGGTCCGGAAATATATTTCTGCGCGCCCGAGAACACCCGAGAGCTGCCCCGAGCAGCCAGCACCTCCGGACTTGCGTCCGGTGCCACCAACCGGACCATCATCTGCGTCCAGTCCTTCACTCCAGAGAGCGCCAGAGTCCGGACACGCGTCCGGAGCTCTGCGTCCGGACTGCTCCTACAGCCAGCCAGCTAGGGTATGCCACCGGACGCACACGCGATGGTCCAGTCGGCCAGACCCCTAGCGTCCGGACCCTGCGTCCGGACTACATCCTGCCACCCAAACACCTTCTCCAAGCTTCCAAGAACCAACACTAAGTGATCCCAACACTTGTGCACGTGTGTTAGCTTTTAGTTCACAATTATCTTGGATTAAGTTGGTTGTTTCACTAGTTCAATTGATTTTAATGCAATGCATATGAACCTAGTGGCACATGATAATCGTAATCATACTTAAGAGCTCCCTCCTTGATAGTACGACTATCTATCCTAAATGTGATCACATCCTCTATGATGTCTTGATCACCAAACCGAAAATGGTCCTAACTTTCACCTTTGCCTTCAACCATTTTCCTTTCCACCACCATGCTAGAGCTTGTGCCATCCACTTGATCCACCTTGCTCCATCACATGGCATGTACCAACCTATCTCATGATTCACACTTAGAGATCAAGGTTAGTACTTAGGTGGGTTTCATCAATTACTCAAAACCAAAACACATGGGGACTCTCAATTGGCACTCATGTAGATAGCACTGACATTGTCACAGTAGAAAATCGTCGCCGAAGAGATGGGTGCATGAAGCTCCTGAAGTAGCTGACGAAGCCAACAAGTCTCAGCCACAGCGTGCGCAACAACACGATACTCAGCCTCCGCACTCGAACGAGAAACCATAGTTTGTTTCTTAGAGGACCAAGAGACTAAGTTGTCGCCGAGGAAGACACAGTAGCCAGAAGTGGAGCGCCGAGAGTCGGGACAACCAGCCCAATCAGCATCGGAGTAGGCAGTCAAGCTAGTGATGTTGCATGTGCCGATGTGAAGCCCAGTGGAGAGGGTGCCCTTGACGTACCGTAGGACACGCTTGAGCATCGTTAGATGAGGCTCGCATGGGTCGTGCATGAAGAGGCAAACCTGCTGAACGGCGTAGGCGAGGTCCAGATGAGTCAGCGTGAGATACTGCATTGCACCGACGAGGCTGCGGTATTGAGTGACATCTGCCACCGGAGCGTCGTCCGTGGTAGAGAGCTTGGCCTGAGTGTCAACATGAGTCGCTGTAGAATGACACTCAGTCATGCCGGTGCGCTGGAGCAGATCCACAATGTACTGGCGCTGAGACAGGAAGAGGTCGTCAGCAGAACGCGTGACAGAGATCCCGAGGAAGTGATGAAGATCCTCAAGATCTGTCATGGCGAACTCGGAGTGAAGGAGCTCGGTGATGCGACGAAGAAGCTGGGTCGACGAGGTTGTCAGGATGATGTCGTCAACGTAGAGCAGTAAGTAGGCGATGTCTGTACCCGCTTTGTAAACAAAGAGGGATGTATCAGAGGTCTAAGCAGTGAAGCCGAACCGCTGGACGAAGTCGGAGAACCTCTGGTGCCATGCCCTGGGCGCCTGCTTGAGTCCGTACAAAGACTTTTGCAGGAGGTAGAGGTGGTCGGAGGCCGCTGGGTCGACGAAGCCGGGCGGCTGCTGGCAGTAGACGGTTTCATTCAGATGACCGTGAAGAAAGGCGTTCTTCACGTCCAGCTGATGAATCGGCCACGAGCGAGGCGGCGATGCTAAGAACATCCCAGATGGTGGCTGGTTTGACAACCAGGCTGAACATCTTGTCGTAGTCGACGCCGTACCGCTGCGAGAACCCACTAACGACCTATCTGGCTTTATAACGAGCCAGAGAGCCGTCAACGTGATACTTGTGCTTGAAGATCGACTTTCCGGTGATGACATTGGCACGAGGCGGTCGAGGGACTAGATGCAAGGTGCCATTATCCATAAGCGTCTTGTACTCATCAGCCATTGCCGCGCGCCAAGTTGCATTGGCAAGCGCAGCACGAGAATTGCATGGCAGCGGCGAGGCCAGACCGGAGACCGTCGCGGTGAAGCCGTACCGCTGCATGGGCGGCGGCAGAGTGTAACAGAACCTCTTAAGATAGGGCCCACTTGTCAGGATTAACTAACTTAATCCCAACAGATGATCCAAATCTTAATTAGCCCATCAGGTGTCGCCACTTTGCAGCGGGTCATCCACCTCTTTCCGAACAGGATCGCCTCATTACAATCATTACAGAAGTAATACAAAATTTTTATATTACATCAAAGTAGCGGAAATTTAAAGTCATATTACAACCCATAAGTTTGGAAACATAACTTAGTGTCATAAGATAACGATACATCAAGCTGTTGATAGAGTATGAACAACAACCGAGGTACTCTTGCCCAAGAGTCAAGCAAAGACATGTTATTCTTCATCTTCATCTACACTGACCACGGTCATGCAGCAAGAAGCCACACAAACCGGGTTGTGCTCCTCATCTGCAACAGGGGTTAACAAACCCTGAGTACGGGAGTACTCCACAAGACTTATCCGACAAAGAAGAGTATTTGGTGGACGAAACAGTATGCAAGTCATAGGATTCAAGGTGTGGTTGCAAGAATCAAGTATTTTGCATAAATGAGCATTTATAAAAGAATTGAAATCATTTAAGTTATCCATAAGATTACTCAAGCATCGATCTAGATGTATGATCGATAACAAGGTAATAACCATCCATAAAAGGGATCCAACAAGTATCCAGTTAAAGTGTATTACTACGAAGAAGAAAACAGGGTCATGTTTCCATATCCGACGAACACGACGATTCGAACCGGTTTATCCCAGCTGGGGCTTCCCTATCACACGACATATACAGCCGCTTAAAGCACGCATATGACTACCTTTCCCTGGATCCTCTCGCCAAGACCGGGGTTCCGCCACCCGAGAGCACAGTACACCTCCATCCAGTTCGCTAACTTGGAGGGTACACACTACTCTCGCCATCTCTCCACTCCCAGTGCGGGTTAACCGTTCTTCAAGCGAGAATAGCCAGAGTCCAGCTTCCCAGAGTATGTGATAAGTACTCCAAAGTCACAACCCTAGTCATGCATCAACGGACGGTTCCTAATCGACACAGGCGGAAAGAACCCGCTCACCAGGCACCGCTGATGGCTCTCCAACAGCGTGTCCGCCCGGTCTCAGATTATTACTTCCATCAAGAAGACATAGCCATTTGCCGCAGCAATCCACTATTCTTCTCAAAAACAGAACCATTGGCGAAGCAATCATGTTATCACCTATTCTCGCAGATGACAGGAAATCATCTGACTCTATCGGTCTAAGCATTGCTAAGCAGCATAAAGCAACATTCGTATATTTAAAACGGTATCAAGGTACAGGAGAAAATAATCCAAGGTAAGGCTATGCATCAAGTAGGAATTTGATTGAATACCGTAATGCAATAGTATAAACATAAGTGTATTTAAAGCAATCATTTTAAATACAAGGAAGTGTTTGAATGCACCGGGGCTTGCCTTGGTTGGAGGGATAAACGAACTCGGGCTCAGATTCGAGAGAGAAAACCTCTTCACTGGAGGTATCCAACCCAACCAACGAACAATCTACACGATATAGAGACATGTCTTAGATGATGCTTGAATAGTAAACATGATGCTTAACTCAAACAAACATGATCTTGAGAAAAGACTAAAACAGACTGCACCTCGAGTACCACTTCCCTTCATGAAGGAAAGCAACACTAGGTTAAAGCAAACTAATTGAACCCTGTTTATCTTGATTACCTAAGTTAATAATTACATCCAAAGGAACTGAGCAAACAACATTACATCAAGCATGTCCAACTTGTGTTTGTCACTGGACAATGACCATATGTATCAAATAATCCAAAATCACTCAAAACCTAGAATCATTAGGGTTTCTAAACATTTTATAGCTAAACAGGAAACAGGAAAAACCCTGCACAAACCCACTGACGGCTGAGAACCGACCAACAGAGGCACAGACGCTCGAGCGACGGCGTCGATAACCACAAAACACGGCTGCGAGTCGCCGTCGGTGACCAAACCGAACGGCTACCCCTCGAACCTGCTTCGGCTTGCCGAGCCGAACCCAACGAGGTGCGCCACGACCCAAACAAACCCCCAGAGACACCTCATCGAGGGTGCTGGCGATCTGCCGGAGCTCGACCGATCGCGCACCGTCGAGAACAGACCTCGATCGAAGAAGAGAGACCTCGATCGGAGAAACTAGGCCTCGACTGAAGAAGCTAGACCTCGATCAGAGACATTAGACCTCGATCGACCCTCGATCAGAGAAGCTAGGCCTCGATCGATGAAGCTGGGCCTCGATCACGGCTCAGAGGACAACCACGAGCAACACGCTCAACAGAAACGAGGCTAAAACCTACCCAGGAGACCTCGTCGACGACAAAGGCAGCGAACTGAGCTCGACCGCACACATGCTGACAGACACAGACCTCGATCAAAGGAGCTAGGCCTCGAGCAGAGAACAACCAACAACTCCAGCAAGCTTAGCGGCCCCCAAACAACGCGAAACGCGCACGAGACGAACTCAGAGCTACACGCAACACCCTCGACGACGACACTGGCGGTCGACGGAGATCTGCGCGACGCGCGCCGAAGAGAACACACACGCGCTCGAGGGCAACTACCCCTCGAGACAGACGCAGAACGGCTAGACGAGGCTAGCGCAAGACTTGGACTTCAAAAAGATCAACTACAACTATCAGACGATGAACACACCGCCGCGCCGAACAAGAACAGCGGCGAAGGCTCGATACAAGGATAAACGAGAAGAGCGGAGAGGTCGAGGAGCTCACCCTGGTCACGAAGCACTAGCAAGCGTGGCCGGAGATGAAGCAGAGACGACTGCCGATGGAGAACGTGCCGGCGGAGACGAAGAACTGCGCGGCCACGAAGATGTTCCCGAAGCTACGGTCCACCATTTGCAAAACGGAGAAACCGACAAGATTCAGAGATGAACAAGGAGCAAGAAACACAAGGTACAAAGTCAATGCGGCTCCTGCGTAGCCCGGTCGAAGATGGACCAGAGCAGCGGCGGTCGCGTCGGAGCTGAGGAAGACGGATCCGCACTGAACGAATGCAGGCTCGACGACTTCAACCAACTTGACCCGAGGAAGCGCGAGATCAAAGCGAAGACAATGGCGAAGGATTGAGTGGTTGGAAGTGGCTAACGAGCTCGGACGAGTTCGTCAAAGAAGGTGGAGCGCTCGGCGGAGCAAAACGGAGCAGAGCAGAGAAGAGCAGTGGCGTCGAAAGGGATACAGAGTGGACGGTTTCCCGTTTTAAAGACGGCAACGGGTTTCGTGCTTTCGCCACGTACTCGACAATACGTGAGTCCAAGGACAGGTGTCAGACAGGTGCGACGTCGAGTTCAACCCCGCCATGCAACTGCTCGATGAAAGGACAGAACTGACCCTGTGGCTATTTTTCAAAATGCTCAAGCTTCCAGGGGTTTTCAGGGAAAACTTTGAACACGAAAGATGCTCAAAACTTTAATATATACAACTTTGCTTAAACAACCATATGCAAAAACTTTATAGATTTTGAAAATCATGTTTAGGGTTTAATCCACCCCCTCTCGAAAAAGGGTTTGGATTCCAAATTTTAATTTGAGAATTGGAAAAGATGACCTGCATTCAAATAAATGATCAAACACAAGCAAGTAAACTCATTTTAGTTCAATGCATATCCAGGTTTTCAAACAATTGAATGATGCTTAATGCATATGATGACATGATCAAATTTTTAATTAAGTTATTAACACCTGGGGTGTTACACAGAGAGCCCGTCTAGGCACGAGTCGTCCGTGCAGAGGTCTCGGGAACCTGCTGTACAGGGGGCGGCTGCACCTCCTCCTGGAGCACTGGAGCCGAAGGCACCGCCGGCGGGGGCTTTGCAGCAGGTATCGGTCGGAGGTTGTAGAAGACGTCGTACCGCTGCCGCACAAGGGCAACAGGGACGGCTAACGGAGGTGCTGGGGCCGCAGCCTGTCGGGGAGGCTGCTGCAGCGCTGGAGCCGTGGCCTGCTGCGGCGCCCCGTGCCCTGGACATTCTGTGGGCGGCGCCGTGCCACAGAATCGCAGGGTCGAGCCCGATAGGGTCGCCGGCGTCCTCGACGTCCTCCAAGGCCCGCGTTGGTTCAGCGCTCGAGGTGGACGGAGCAGGCGCGGGAAGAACATCCTGTAATAGAAAATCAAAAGAATATGGTTGGGGTTTTGAGGCCGCAAACGGAAAGTGAGTCTCATCGAAAACAACGTGGCGCGAGATGATGATCTTGCGACTAGAGAGGTCAAGACATCGGTATCCCTTCTGCGAAGGAGGGTAACCGAGGAAGACACACACCGTGGAGCGAGGAGATAATTTGTGACGAGTCGTGGCACTAAGGTTGGGGTAGCATAGGCAGCCGAAAACCTAAAGGATGGAGTAATCAGGTATCTTGTGGTGGAGAAGTTGATAGGGTATACCATTATTTGTAGATGAGGACGACCGCCGGTTTGTGAGAAACACGACGGTGGATAGAGATTCGACCCAATAAGGTGGAGGCATGGCAGCATGAATCATAAGGGTGCGGAGCATGCGCTCAACCTTGCCATTCTGAGCAGATGTGTAGGGGCACGAGGTACGAAGAAGGATGACGCGACTAGCCAAAAAGGCGTTGGTGGCATTGTTGATGAACTCGGTGCCGTTATCTGCCTGAAAACAGCGTAAAGGTAAACTGAATTGTGTGTGAGCTTAAGTAGCAAACTCAACAATGAGGTCATGAACTTTAGATTTATGGCGAAGGGGAAACGTCCAGCAATATTGTGTATAATCATCAACTAACACAAGATAAAATTTACAACCGGAAATACTCGCAACTGGAGAGGTCCAAACATCACAATGAACGAGTTCGAAAGGTGCCGATGTCCTAGAGACCGAACTAGTAAATGACAGCCTAGTATGTTTATCAAGCTGGCAAGCATGACAAATGCGGCAAGCTGCTTTATTACACTGGATAGCTAAAAGTTTATTTAGAGTAGCGACGACAGCGGGTGCGGGATGACCAAGGCGGGAGTGCCACAGCTCCGGGGAGACGACGGCGACATGACAGCGAGGAGGAGGGTGGTGTGGGATGGTGTAGAGATCCCCGCTGCTATTGCACCGAAGGAGAACCGTCTTGGTCTTGAGATCCTTGACAGAAAAACCAGAGGCGTCAAACTCAATTGAACAATTATTGTCGTAAGTAAGCTATCAGACAGATAACATATTACGGGTGAGTTGAGGAGCGACAAGAACATTATCAAGATGAAAAGGACGATCAGCTATTGGTAAAAAGATGTGCCACGACTAAGAATAGGAATAGATTGCCCGTTGCCAACCGTGATGGAGGACGGTGGCGTCGGAAGACGGAAAAGAAGAATACTGTCGTTGGAGGACATGTGGGATGTCGCTTCGCTGTCCATGACCCAGGAGTTAGACCCCTGAATCGCCATCTGGTTAAGGGCGGCGATCAGGCTGGCCTGATCCCAGGATCCGTACGCTGGGGGCGCAGAGAACTGGGGTGGCGCGAAGGCAGTGTGGGCCTTATGCGGAGGCGGGGGGCAGTGGGGGAGGCACTGATGTTGCACCCCACTGTTGTTGCTGTTGCTATTGAGGAGCCCACTGGGCGGCCCAAGGGTTGTAGTACACCCAAGGGTCGACCGGCTGTGAAGTCTGACGACCACCGGAGACGCCCTGTGGGCCGCCACGCTGCTGCTGGTTGCGCCCACCGCCGCTGTTGTTGCCGTTGCCGCTGCGACCGCCACCGCCTTTGCCCTTGTCCCCTTTGCCCTTGCCACCATTGCCACGAGTAGAGGCCGAGGAGGAGGTGGACTGGCAGGAAGGCGAGGTGCAGGAGGAGGTGGTGAATGTGGCAAGCGTTGATGTCGAGGCCTCCTTGCCCTCACTGCCGAGGCGAAGTTGCTTGACGCGGAGCATGTTGGTGGCAGACTTGAAGTTTGGATGCGGCGACGTGTTGGCGATGATGTCGGCGGTGTTGGCGAAGAGAGGATTGATATCGCGTAGGAGATTGAGCACAAGCTGTGAGGGGGAGACAGTATGCCTGACCTCCCGCATAGCGTCGACGGTGTGCTTCATCTGCTGCGCGTAGGTGTCGATGGAGAGATCGCCCTGAACCATGTTGTGGAACTCCTGTCCTAAGATGATCGCCCGAGGCTCCTTGTTCGCTTGGAATAGGGCCGCGATGGAGACGTACAAAGCGCACGTGTCTTTCTCGGGCTCCATGGCGAGGTCGAGGATGGTACGGTGTCGTCGTAGGAGCCATAAATCCAGCCACAGATGCAGGCGTCGGGCTGAGACCACGTGGGGTCAGCCGGGCGCGCGGTCGTCGTGTCATCGATGTGGCCAAGCAACCCGTACTTGCCGCAGAGGGCGGTGAAGAGGGCCTTCCACTTGGAGTAGTTGGGATGCTCGAGGCTGAGGGGGATCGAGACATGCTGCTTGACGTTCACGACTGCATAGGCCGTGAAGACAGGAGGAGCGACGTCGTCTCCCAAGACGGCGGATGTGGACGAGCCGAGAGCAGCGGAGGTGGCAGAGGACTCCGTCATGATCGCGGGTTAGCGGCGGCCTTGGCGGCGCGACGTGTGTCAGGCGGCAGAGGGCGGCGGCTGGCGGGTGCGCGGCCTGATCAGAGGACCAGGGGCGTGGGTGGGGCAGAGGATAGTGACGGTCGGGGTGGCACGATGGTGTTTGTGCGGCTGCTGGCGGCGGCGGTCCTCGGCCTTGGGTGCGGTGGCGCGAGCCCTAGAGTAAGGGCGCACGGGCAGAGGAGAAAAGCGGAAGGGAAGGATCGGGATTAGTTAGATACCATGTAGAAACACCGCACACCCTAATCAGGGGGTGACCTTCATTATATAGCCGGTTATGGCTTGCAGTACATGTACAATAACCAGTACAGTACTAATCCTAGACAGGCTATGCTATGGTTACAATATACAAGACCAATGGGTCGGATGCCCATGTGGGTTGTTACAATTATATTCTAACACCTGCTCATCTTGGTCCTCTACACTGAAATGAGAGTCTGAAAGTATCAAGATGCCCAAGAGGGGGTTTGAATTAAGCTTATTTCAAATTTCTAAAGCAAATATGAAATCTTAAGCAATGTTAATTCCCCCGTGCCTACCGAATGTGTGCCTTAGACTATGAAAGCGATAGAAAGTCAAGGAATGGAAGAACACCCTACACAATTCTATTATGAAAGCAAGAACAAGTGTGGAATATAAAGGCAGAAAGTAAAGAGCTTAGGGAGAAGAAAGCTTGACATGACGACGTTTTGTTGAGGTATCGAGGAGTCGACACTTCCCCTAGTCCTCGTTGGAGCATCTCGCAAGGTATTGCTCCCCCTTAACCTGTGCAAGGGTTGAGTGCTCTCTACGGGTTGGTTCTTCGCCACTCCGGCTCGGTGAACTGCCCACAACCGATTACAAGTCGTTGGAGAAGGGCCAACGATAATCCTCCGGCGATCACCTTCCTCCGATCACCACCATATCGTCTAGGTGATGTCAATCACCAAGAGTAACAAGCTTGGACTCTCACTTGAATCAATCAAGCTTCACGAGATCAATGGATGCACACTTAAACTCTTGGATGAACTAGTGAGTGGATTCAATGGATGGATTCGCAAAACTCTCTCACTAGGGCCCTTGCTCTCTTCCCAAATCTCTCAAGGTGTTTCTCAGCTATCCAAATGAGCAAAGACAGGTTGGGAAGGCAAGCAATGGGGTATAAATAACCCTCTCAGCTCTATCCCGCGGGCGGATCAAAACAGAGCGATTAAGTTGGCATCGGACGCTCCGATGCCTAGGCATTGGACGCTCCGACGCCTAGGCATTGGACGCTTCGACGCCTAGGCATCGAACGCTCCGACGCCTAGGCATCGGACGCTCCGACGCCCTGCCCAACGGCTAGTTCCTGTTTGGACCAACGTCCATCGGATGCTCCAAGACTATGGCAACAAACGATGTACCGAGCGTCCGATGCAAACTTCTCGCTCTCGGGTTTCTAGTAAAACATTTAATTAAATCAACGGACGCTGCCCAACATCCGATGGCATGCCGACGGACGCGTCCATCGCAAAACGTGTCTCTCTGGAACCTCTCTGCATGGCCGACAGACGTTGCTAGGGTTTCACCCCAGCGTCCGTCGCATCAGACAACGTCCGATGCACTGGACCTCAGCGTTCGTCGCCCAGAGAAGGGCACTCTCAACTCCGTTTTTCGTTGCAATAAATATGGAAGTTGTTTTAGGCTATCTTAAGGTCATCTAGGGCATGCTTAGAGCTAAGATTGTCAAGTGTGCACCACTGAAAGATCTCTAGTGTTTTGGATAATTGATGAAACCTAAAGTACTAACCTATCTCTAAGTGAATGAGTAGGTATAGTACATATGATGTAGTTGATCAAGTGGTGGAGCATGCAAGGTGACTAGGAGTAAAGTCACAAGATCATGAGAGATCAAGCTAGAGAGCTCACACTTGGACAAAGTTGCGAACGAAGAGATCCCAAAGCAATACAAGGCAAAGGTATAAGCTAGGACTTTTTCTTTTGGTGACCAAGACATCAAGTGGGTGTGATCACATATAAGTTAGACAACCATACTATTAAGAGGGGAAGTTCAAAAGTGATTGCGGTTGTCAAGTGTCACTAGGTGTTATCTATATTGCATGTGCATTTAGGATCTAGTAAGGCACACCCTGCCTAATGACAAGTAAAACATGCCAAAAACCTGCACACTAAAGAGTACACTTGGTGTTTGGCACATTGGAGCAAGGCTTGAAAAGATTGAGACAATGAAAGGCTAAGAAAGAGGCATCGGATGTTGGCGACAGACGCTGGCTCTAGGGCGTTGGAGCATCTGATGCATAACCCTAGCTGAGCCTCGGTGCAGACTTGGCATCAGACGCTGAGGAGCGTCCGACGGGCATGCGACGGACGCGTCCGATGGAAACTAGAGCTCTCTGGATACTCTCTGTTCATGCAACGGACGCTGGACTAGACGATGGCGACGGACGCTGGAAGCTTTTCAGTGGAGCGTCTGATGGACGATGAACCTGCTTCTGACTGAGCGACAATGTTGAGCAGCGTCTGATGGCAATGCATCAGACGCGTTTGATGGAAAAATTCTGTTCTTGAGCTCTCTGTATTGGCGACGGACGATCGTAACGGAGCGTCCGTTGGAACATTACAGAGCATCCGTTGGATTCGAAACCAGCCCAACGGCTAGTTGCTTGGAGGGGGTGCTATAAATTTGTGTTGGCCGACTTAGGGTGTTCCCTCTCGCACATTTGATCATCTTAAGACCCTCTAGAGTTGAGCACACTCCCTCCCACTCATCTCCATGCTTGGTTAGTGATAATTCAAAAGAGATTGAGTGATCCAAGTGCATTTCACATATAGCTTGTATCTAGTGGCACTTGAGAGGTGTTCTCGCTGTGGATTTCTGGTTATTCTTGGTGATTGCCATCACCTAGACGGTTTGGAGCAGTGGAGGTAGTTCGAGAAGCTTGGTGATTGTGCTTCGTCAACTACAAGTGATTGTGAGAGGTTCTTGTGCCTTCTCCGCGGGAGATTGCAAAGGTAACTCTAGTTGATTGCTCGTGGCGGTTCATAAGGCTCATCTTGTGTTGATTGTGCGGCACCCAGTGACGGGTTTGGCCATGATCGTTATATTAAAACATTTGATTGTTGGGCTCTTCCTATCTTGGTTTCCCAAAGGCCCTCAAAGGCCCTAGAAATTGTTGAGACGACCCTGATGCATATCATAGAATATAAAATGGCCTACTACACGTAGGTGTGGTGTGGCCATTTGCAAAATTTGGAGGCATGCAGAGGAATAACAAATTTTTTTTGTGATACTGATACACCTGTTCGTCAGCTGCATGTTCTACATTTGCATCGTTGTCGTGAGATCGATGACGAGCTAGCAAAACAGGGCACACCGCGCATGTTCCCGGACAAAAAATAACATCCACAACCGGGTGTACGCGCACCTGCTATCTCCCACCGTCCACTGCGCTTTGTTATTCGTGCTCCGGGCTGCCTCACACCTTGCGGTAGTTGACCGCTGCCTCAGCTGCCTGGCCAGCCAGCTGCCTCACTCCCTCAGTGCACGAATCATGGAGGCAGGAGGACCATAGGATAAGAAGTGGGCGTACCCATGTTCTGGAAAATACAATTTGGTTCCCGGACCACGGCGGATTCGTGTTAGGACTCTGTTGCTTCTGTCTCTTTGTGGATCTTGTATTAAATGGGTTCAGACCATCGAGGAAGGAATCTATATCTATACCTAATATTAAAGTGACCAAATTTCAGCCGTTTTATTCATCTGGATCAACTTTTCGTCTGGCCTCCTGCCCTGCGCCCGTCACCTGCTCTTCCGTTTCTATTCGGAAGCCTTCCATAGACAGAGAAAAACACAAAAATGTCTATTTCTGTTCGGAAACGTAGGGTGTGTGTGTTTGGTTTCCTGGCTTAGCTATAGCCTGGTTAGGATCCTAGCCTGGCTAGGCGAAACCTGGTTCCAACAAGCCAACATTAGGTTGTTTGGTTGTCTGTGCTGTCTTAGCCTGGCTAGCCTCAAAACGTGTTTGGTTGTCTGGTTTATTTTGATATAGTCACCTCTTCTTTAGATTGGTAAGTTTGCCTCCTTTGAGTAATTTTGTTGAACATGTGGCGGACATACTCAGCCAGCAGCAGCACACGGCGAGCACACGCAAGCAACACGACATGACGAGCAACACGCAAGCGGCGAGCAACAAGCAACATGACACGGCGAGCAGGAGCACACGCAAGCAACACGCAGCATGGCACGACCAGCAACACACAAGCAGCACCAGCACACGACAAGCACGACGAGCTTGGACGATGCTTGGTGGCTCCCCTGCTCGAGCTATGCGAGCAGAACTGCACCGGCGGCGACGAGCTTGGATGATGCTTGGTGGCTCCCGTGCTCGAGCTCGTCGAGAAGGACTGCAGTGGCGGCCATGGCTTTGGCGTGCCCCTTCACGGCGGCCACGACTTTGGCGTGCCCCTTCACGGCGGCCACGACTTTGGCGTGCCCCTCCACGGCTCGCCGGAGGTGGAGAGGGAAACAGGGCCTGTAGTGCTGGTGGATGGGAGCAGGGCCGGCGTCGGTGTAAGGGAGCAAGGGCCGATGCTAGTGGAGGAGAACAAGACTGCCAGCGGTGGTGGGAAGCAGGGTCGATGTCGGTGGAGGAGAGCACGACCGACGTCAGTGGAGGGGAGCAGAGCCACGGTCGCTACTGTGTCACAGGTGAGGGTGAGCGCTACTGTGTCACAGGTGAGGGTGAGCGCGGAAGGTGAGGAGAACGAAGACCGGTGCCTGGCCAAGCCTGGCTCTCGAAAAACGACCGGACCTTGCGTTTTTTCAGGGCTTGGCTAAAGGGTGGTGGGTGGCTTCCGGTAGCCTGGCTTGGGACTCCATACAGGTAACCAAACAGCACAAAGGTGGCTTCCTAGAGCCTGGTTAGGAGTTAGCCACCCAACCAAACACACCCGTAGAGTCTGCATATAAAATAAAACCAATTCCAAATACATATAGAGAAAAACCAATTCCATATACGGAGGATTGTGTTCGGAAGCGTAGAGTCCACATATAAAATAAAACCAAATCCAAATACAGAGTAAAGCACATCAAGATCCGTCATTAGAGACATTAAAACACCGCGGATTCGTATTGTAAATTTCCAAAAACAAGAAGAGCAAATCTAGATAAATGAAGACGGCAATGGACAAAAATCGAACCACGCGAAGCTACCGGCTTAGCTTTGTCCCGCTCCCTGTTCAGATCCGTCGACCCAGGGCGAGTTTGCCCTGCCGTGAGCACGGGCGCACAGAGGAGACGCCCGTTGTAGTCGGGCGAGCAAAAGGAGTCGTTGAGCGCGGTCACGGTCGTCGGGTCGGGGCACACGTACCTTCGACTTTTGAGGACACCGGGCGGAGTAAGTCGGAGGACACCGTCGATTTGGAGGCGAAGAGTCGGGTGGAAGACGAGTATGGCGTCAGGGCGGATCCACCGATCTACCACGCCGTGGACCTGGTCGAGCCGTTCGCCCGCTCGCCGTGCCCCATGCTGCACGCAGCACACTGAGCCACGCACCTGGACACCGAGAGAGAGAGCCGAGATGGACGCCACATCAACTCGATCCACCGCGCCGCCCACTGGCCAATCCGTCCGCTAGCTCGCGGCGGCAACCTGTCCGCCCCCACGCAGCATGCTGAGCCACATGCTGCCACGCCATGAGGAAGCCACATCAACTGGATTCCGTGGAGGGCGGAAAGCAGATGAATCGCCGGTGCCACATCTCGATGGTAGAGCCGCACCATGATTTGGTTGAGAGAGACAAGGGATTGATTTGGGGAGAGAGGGATGGGAACGGCAAATAAGCTGCTATGGGCTATGGCGGACTCCACGAGGCCGAGGCCGAGGCCGAGGCCGAGAGCGTCCTAGGCATGCGCAGGTGGCCATGTGACTCACACTGTGAGACCAGGGTTCTTCTAACCGTTTCGAAGCCGGTAACCGCCGGCGAGCGGTTTGGCGGTAACCGTCCAAACTGGTCCCAAACCGAATCGTTTGGAATTTGAATTCAAACCTCGCAGTTCATTCAGTTTGGGACCGGTAACCGGTCGGTTAGGGCCGGTTACCGTCCGGTTTGGTCTTTTTTTTTGCTTGAATTTTTTTTTTCATGACCTTTGCGCATAATGATGTAAATAGAACACACAATTCATGGAAAAATAGTGTGACACAAATGGATATTCCATCGAAATATAATAGTGATGCACTAGCCACAAATTCACGACGGAAATAACGTAGTTCACCGTTGCAACAACAAATCGTCCATGGAAATACCTTGTGTCGTAGACATGCGAACATCATGGTCACTGGCGTTGAATATAAGGGAAGATCCCGTTTCGGCACCCCTCCTCATACTCCGCGGTGGACATTAGAGCGATACCGCACGACTGGAGCCCAGCCTTGTAGTCTATCCATGATTGGCCCGTCCAATGAGTTGTGGTCTCCCATTCCTGCACTAACATGTTGTAGAAATCCGGGTCTTGCCATTCGTAGACCCATCTAGTGGTCGGCTGCGTGCTGATGTCAGGAACGGGTAGGTATAACCACCACCGTACGATGTATCACTGTACGAGGAAGAGTAGTACTGTGGCATGCCGTAGCAGTCCGTCGGGTCGTAAGCTCTCCTCTACGATTCCGGCTGCCCATGGTCGCGGTCCTGAGTAGCATGTGTGAAGTCCGTCTCGCCTGCAGCCGATCATAATTAGTACTAGTGAATAGTCATAGACATAAAAAAATGTCTGTAACAATCGATACATGTGAAACGAAGTCCACCAGCATCACCAACACCACTACCACCAGCACCAACTGCAGAACCCCCAGCCCCACCACCACCACCACCAACAACACTACCACCAGCAGCTCCAGGGTCATCGTCACCACTATGACCATCTCCACTGTCATTTGTTGAGCTGCTGTGATCGGACTCCTAGTTCCGTGGACTTTCCTCACCCTCCTCGCCATCATCTGTCGAGTCATCGCTGGTGACAGGTTGTTGCACTCGCTTCCCCTTTCGTTTTTGGCTTTTGGGGTCCTCCTGCCTAGGTCCCGTCTGGTATTTTCTTTTGCCAAGATACGTGTCACCCACATGTCTACGGGCCCAATCACTGATGAGCCCAAGATCGTCGGGGTCCACTTGGTCTCTGTCATCACAAAGAATGAATCATATTATTAAAAGTATGGTTCGTTAGTGGCTAACAAAGTACATCAACGTACCTCACAATATGGGATGGAAGAGGGATGTCCGTTTCTTCATCCTCTTCGTCGAGAACTGGAGCCTGGTTGGATCTGCCATACTCCATCCAGTATCGAACCGGATTATCCCTTTCGTAAAAAGATATCTGCGTGAACTGGTCAATGAAGTATTCTTCCTCACGCCTAGGTGGTCCGGAGGCATCCGCGAGTCGCAGGCGAAGGTTGTAGTTCACATACACTAGCATGTTCAGTTTTTTGTGGGACAAGCGATTCCGAACCTTGGTGTGCACTAAGGCAAATGTACTCCAGTTGCGCTCGCATCCACTGGAGGATACACATTGTGCAACAAGCCTCAACGCAAGTTTTTGCAGATTTGGAGTGCTCCTGCCGAACAGCAACCACCATTGAGCTGCAAGTGGAACCCATTATGTTAGGTATGCGCTCAAAAAGACAAAAAAATGAGTTCAAAAGTACTCTTACATGGGGTTGTCTTGGGGTCCGTGACCATTTTAATGGCCAGCTCACTGCCAAACTCTCCAAGGTGTAGGCGAAATGTTTCTGCCTCCTGTAATGCCAAGACAGCGGAATGCACATCCGTCATTTTCCCAAATGCTTCCTTGAGGCCACCAAACATTTGCAGAGTTGAATTGTAACGGTACACAAGCCTTGGGTTGAGGACAGTAGCTGCAACATACGATGCACGACAAATTAGCAAATGGTAAATACTCAATATGTAGAGACTGCTATTTTAACAATGGTTGTGATCGCACCTGGGCCCACATGCGTGTCATAGTACACGTCCGCAATCCTGCCATCCATGATAGCCTTGTACTCATGCCATGTTGAGACATTTGTTCCAAAGAAGGTCTCCATCTCCTTTTTGCACTCTTGGAAGTTGTACACTACCTCACACAGGTTAGGTCGCCTATCCTGATCAGCGAACCGAAGGAATCTGTAAATTGGTGCCACTGAATCGATGATGTATTTGAGTCCTTCCCACCACTGTATACTAGATAATCTTGCGTGAGCATAATGTCCTTCCTTGGATTTTCCCCACCTACTATGCAAGAACTCGGGAGATCCCATCCACTGCATAAAACGATCACGCTTCCGATGGAAGCTCTCCATGAACATGTAGTTGGTCCCAAACCTAGTGGCATTCCATTTGACCAACTCACCACCAATGGCTTCCCTCATCATTGCATTCAACTGGCCATGGTTGTGCAGCCAAGTTGAAATGCGATTGCATACAGAGATCATACCTGCATGCTCCGGCCTTTGACCAATGTCCTTCAGCATCAAGTTGATGGTGTGTGCAAGACAAGGTGTCCAAACAATATGCTCGTACTCCTCGTTCAATCTCTGGCATGCTCTCTTGAAGTTAGCGCCGTTGTCCGTGACGATATGCACGATATGCTCAGCACCTATCTCCTCAACCACCTTGCGAATCAACTGCACAAGTAGGCACAACATTTAGTGGAACCGAGAAAACATAGTGCATGTGAACTGGCACAATATTTTGGACGTATCCCCAACAAATAAGATGAATCTTGGCTTCTGCCAGTCGCATCAACTGACTTGTGGAACCACATGACGCCATTGCAATAGATCAAAAAATTGATGACATTCATTCTTGTCGGGCTTGTCCACGAATCACACATCAACGTGACCCCAAACAAGGGCCACTCCTCCTGAAACTTTGCGTACCGGCTCTGCAGGTCCTTCTCGGTCTGATCGAGGTACTTCCCATCTATATCCTTTCCACTGGGTGATGCGATGCCTTCACCTGCAATCGTAAGCGAATCATGAGAATAGAGAAATATACGTAATGACATAGATCTCCAAGTATATGTACTTACCCCACTTCTGCGTCTCCCTGACCGCACTAACAAAGTACGGATTGTCCGCCTGTTTCCCGGGGATTCCTGCAGTATGGAAATACTTTCCCCAAGCTTTTCCAATTGCGTCCTTCGCGTTCCTTCCCCTCTGCGTCCATGACCCTGTATCAATCCTTGTCTGCTTCAGTCCACCCCTCGTACCGGCTGCCAAGTTGTAGTCATCCACCGCCGCAGGGGTCTGCCTCTGTGAACCAGACCTATGAAACATCCTCTGCAAAGGATTGCCCCCCTGCGAAGCAGTACCACTTCCACTGCCACCTCCACGCTCGTAAGCGCCTCCTCTCTGTTGCACCCCCTCATGGTACTCATATTCTGCTCTGGATTGATTCATGGTTGCCTGCAACTGAGCCTCGTACTCGTCATCGTCAAGGGGGTGGTTGCCCTCCGCTGCAGCAGCCTCTCGTGCAACCCTCTGCCGAGAGCGGTCACTAGTTGCCTGCCTAGTTCTGTCGATCTCCTGTTGAAAGTATTCCCGGACTTCTCTGGGCACCTTGCTGCAGTGGATCACCTCCGTCCCGCGCGCAGCCAAATGCTGCTTCAATCGGGAAGCACCACCCCCGACTTTTTGTGTACGACAGTAATTGCATCTCCAACCGGGAGCAAGATTCTCACCATGCTCTCATACCACGTCTCTCGACATCTTCCTGCACAAATAGACAACACAAACAAATCGAACACATGCATCAAATCATACCGCAAATAAACCTAAATCCTAACATACACCTAAATCCTACCCAAATCCTAAATCCTATATCAATAAAATCCTAAATCCTAAATCCTACATACATCCTAAAGCAAATCCAACCGCAAATCCTAAATCCTAAACCAAATAAACCTAACTCCTATATACATCCTAAGTCAAATCCTACCTAAATCCTACAATAAATATTTTCTACATCATATACTCCATCAATCCTACATCCTAGAACTAAATCCTACAACTAAAGCAACTACAAATGCAAGGAAATGAAAAAAAACAAAAAAAAAACTCACCGAGCGAACCCGGGCGGTTACCGTTTTCTCGGTCGGTAACCGACGGCATCCGGTAGGTAACCGACGGGGGGAGGGAGGCCTGGAGGCGCGGTCGGTAACCGACCGAATCCTCTTGGTAACCGACGCCGACCGAGCGGTTACCGAGGCGTGGCGGCGAACGCGGGCGGCGCGCGGGCGGGTTGGTGCGGGGCAGGGGCGGATAGGGTTTGGGGAGCGGACAGCCCCCCCCCCCCCCCCGCCGTCGACAGCTCCCTTGTAGGAGGCGCCAAGAGCGAATGGGCCGCATGGGCCCTTAACGGGCCGGCCGGTTTTTTTCTTTTTTCTTTTTTTTTCAAACTTAAACACGTCCAAAAAAATAGCAAACGAACTCCAATTTGAAAAATTTTTACACCATTCGACTCTATAAATCATGAACTATTTTTAGGAATTTTTTCAGATTTTTTTTAAAAAAAATTCAAATTTGAAATTTGAATTCAAACCGGTACCGAAACCGAACCGTCCACGGGCGGTTTGTCGGTAACCGACCGGTTACCGCGGTAACCGAACGGTTTTGAAAACCCTGGTTGAGACACATGGAGAGCAAAGGCAGACTGAACACATGTGTCACTGTGTGACGGTGTTGGCCTCCTCGATCGAGTTGTTGCACACCACTCTGGAGAAATTGGATCGAATAGGTATTCTCACTTGGCCTCCTACTTGCACAAGCATTTAATGTTACTACCTTTTAGATAATTCTTTAATAAGACATTCAGTGGATTATAGAATGATATCATGACATCTCTACTCTACTTTTACAATCAAATACTGTCTCTAATGTAGCATAAATCATCGTGCTAATTTTATATTCATTGAAAGCTGCTGAAAAATGAATACTATTTTTTTATTTAATGAATACAAAATTATCTGCTCACCCCACAAAATATGGAAAAAATAAAATTTTATAGGGTTATAGTACATTTATTGTTTGCTAAGAATAGGTATGAACTAATTTTGTTTCATTGCAACCCACACGAATATTTCCAATATATACATAATATCAAAGAGCGAAACCAGCTATTTTTATATTTCCTATAATATCTTTGATTTGTGCTTGTACAAACTCACGTTCAATGATAAGATTTCATGTATTTTTTATTCTAAGACATATTGGATTTGGTGCAATGCATTAAATTTTTATATAAAGGCAAATTTGATTAAAATAATGTTTGAAATTTAGCTTATATTGATTTATTATGAAATAAAAATGATGTTTATTCGCTAAGAAGTAGTCCTGAAGTAGTGCTGACGAACATGATCTTAATAGGTGCATATCATTTTTTTAAAAAAAATATTTAAAAAAAATTCTCCCGTTGCAACGCACGGACACTTTTCCTAGTTATACTAATAGAAGAAAATCTTGCTTTTTCGTATTTCAAGTTCCAGTAGTTGTTTAAATTTAATTATCCCATCTTTTTTTAATTATTTATTTATGTCTCTTTGAGTTTGACCGGTGCTACTCTCAAGTTCACCAAACTCAAGTTTGACTATATGATATAGAAAAGAAAAATTGGGCCCTTGATTGGGTACCCAATTATCAATACCCAACAAGCCTCCTTTCATATTTTTCCATTGATGAAAAATGGATGCATTTTATTGGAGACACTGTGTGAAAAGACGTATCACTTATATCCTTTTATTCTAGCAACTTGGGATATGCAAATTTGCTTTAGAAAGTCTATTCATTTCATCATCTATGTTTTTTTTATAAAAAAATCATCATCTATGTTTTCTGTTTTACAGGGAAATAGCTGATTTCAATAAATTTGTAATAAAGGTCACCGTGTTGTCTTGTTTTACCTGTGTGTTTTGGGCTTTGCTTGAAGAGGAGAAGCGTAGACGTCTCTTCATGGGCTGAGGTCCAGAGCGGTTCACTTCTTTCCCTAATATAAGTTGACGGCCAACGTGGGATTTTAAATCAAAATAACAATAAGCTCTAATAAGGAAACTAGGATGTCCATGTTACCTAAAAAAAAGTGTAGACTCGTTCGATCAAATTTGACATAGTGTTATATGGAAGCTTGACCGGTTGAGCAACAAAATCATTTCATTCAGGAAAAAAAAAAGAGATCTGACTAGAAAACAAAGCAATCTCTCATAGCACCATAACACTGAACTACATGCGCCGTAGATTGTTTTTGAGCTAATAATGGCCTCTTCAACACTCTATTTATGTTTTCTCAGTGCGGGAGGAAGGTGAAGCCTGGATCACTGCAGGTTTCAGCTCCCTTGCACCGCTTTTTGCTGCCACCTAGCTCCGTTCAAAGCTCTAACGTTGCAAGTTTAGTTTCAGCTTAGTATAAATTCCGAAGATGCGTCGTCAAGCCAGCGATATGTGTAATGTGTTACCTAGCGCTTCTATGGTACCTCACCATCAGAACGCTTGGCTTGTAATGACATTCTAGCTCTTTTTAATGAAGCATGTGCAATGCACGATTTGGAAAAAAAAACTATTCCAAGGAGAGAGCAATGAAACTAATTGAGTAATTGGAGTACGCAGAAAAGCTAGTCCCAACAACACAAATGATGAGCTAGTGTTTATCCATATTATCCGAGAAAAACAGCAGTTTTTTTAGATATACATCTAGCTGGGGTAAACCGAAACACATCAACCACTAGCTCATGTTAAGGCTACCGTTCCCTCAGACTTTTTTTTAGGAAAACCGTTCTCTGACTTGCTGACTTTGAACTACCCGACCACATTGTCGTTGATTTGGCCCCTTTTCCATAGCTCCAAATATTAGCGCCAAAACATGGGCTTTAGGATTTCTTAACTGGATTAAAAAATAATAGATTAAGCCCAATTATCAGCACGACCCAGGAGAGCGGAGGCGGCGGCCCATAATCGAACGGCCCATGAGGATAGAGATGGAGCTACTTTCCTCCTTCTTTTGCAAAAAGAAAAAAAAAAGAAAAACTTTCCGCAACCGGCACGGATATATGTGAAGTACTACCATACTACTGCTACTACAGTAGTGCTAACTATTGGAAGAGACGGTTGGGGTGTCTTTCATAAGATGACCTATCAATCTTTGCCGAAATGGCCATATCTTCACTTCATGCATTGCACTGGACTTTGGTGATTGTGAGGAGATGGGCTATGGCGATATACTACACACTGTTAGGTCACAAGGGTCCAAAGGCGGCTATGATACTAGAATGGCTTTGTGTGACGTTTTGATCATGGCTTTGTGTGACGTTTTGATCATTCCGAGGGGCACATGGGAGGCGCTCTCTCTCTCTCTCTCCTCCCTTTTGATTTATTTTTTTTAGTCAGCATCATCCTTTTATTTCTTTCCCTTCTCGATTACTCCCTCCATACTAAATTATAAGTTATTCTTAATCTCAGAGTTTTAAGTAAAATTCTAAGAATTTTTTTTAAAGATTTATAATACTAAATAAGTATACTATGAAAATATAATTGACGAAAATTATAATAAAACTTAGTTGGTATCATAAATATTATTATACTATTTTAAAATTTTAGTTAAACTTAAGGTGTATTGACTCTTTAATATTTTTAGAATGACTTATAATTTAAGATGTGAGTACTATTTTTTGATACTCGAGTAGATACTTATGATAGTTTGTGTCGGTGTTATGATCCGGGGATCAAGACCACCAACGAGTAAATTTGTATATCGCGTGCTCCCTCTCTTAGACGTGATGCAAGATGGACACAAGATTTATCCTGGTTCGGGCAAAGAGGGCCCTACGTCCAGCGGGGGAGGATGACTTGTATTATCTCGCATCCAAAGCGTGCTCGTACAGGGGGGGTACAAGCAGTGTTACACGGAGTCGGCCACCCGAGGGGTCGATCGAGCGGCTGTGTGTGGTGTGGTCTAGAGTCCTTGAGAACCAAAGTCGGACTGGAGTCCTCAAAGAGAAACCTGGAAAAAGAAGTCTCTGAAGAGCCCCCCTTTCATCTACCTCGGCGTCCCCCTTTTATAGACCAAGGGGAGACTCGAGGGTACAGGGTCCTAATAGTAGAAGTATGGGCGGTGTATCCTCGACACAGTGTTGGCGAAGAGACATCGAGCACTGTGGCGGCGTGGTCTTCCCGTCCTTCAGGTGTTCCCGGTCGTGGCATCAGTAGAAGTCGTCGCAGTACAGTATTCGCAGGCGGGCACGAGTCCCCTGGCCGAAGCGGGACGGGGCAGATGGGACGTCTTCCGTACCGGAGTTGTTGAAGAGGAGAGGGTCGAGCCCTTGGTCGAGGGGGGAGGTCGAGCCCCGTATGACTCTGTCACGTTCCCGAAGCCGTCGTCGAGGGTCGCACTGTTCACTTTCCGAGGGGTACTGTAGAAGTCCGTACTTGCGTAGTGGCGGCAGTGACGGCACAGTCGTCGGGAGTCGGGGACTGGACGGGGAGTTGGCGGATTTGACAGTGGACGCAGGCGCCCATGTCGTCAGGCGGTTTTACTTTTACCCATGCCGGAGTGGTTGGGTTAATCGAGCCCTCGTCCGTCGACGGCGCTTGGAAGGTCGAGGCGTCGACAGGTTGAGGGGGTCAAAGTCGAGGTAGAGCCGGGGGGTCGTTCGTCCGACCCCTCGTCCGTCGTCGAGGTAGAGCCGGGGGGTCGTTCGCCCGACCCCTCGTCCGTCGTCGAGGTAGAGCTGGGGGGTCGTTCGTCCGATCCCTCGTCCGTCGTCGAGGTGGAGCCGGGGGGTCGTTCGCCCGACCCCTCGTCCGTCGTCGAGGTGGAGCCGAGGGGTCGTTCGTCCGACCCCTCGTCCGTCGTCGAGGTGGAGCCGGAGGGTCGTTCGTCCGACCCCTCGTCCGTCGTCGAGGTAGAGCCGGGGGGTCGTTCGCCCGACCCCTCGTCCGTCGTCGAGGTAGAGCCGGGCCAGTGGCTGGTTTCCGCAGTCGGTGTAGCGGGGGCCCTCGATTGATGGGCCACGTCTTACCGAACAGTAGGCTGATCCTTGCCTTAAAAATGGTTGCTATGTTTAGCGTTAATTTATCGAAGGGTTTAGGGTACCCCTTACCTTCGTACCCGACAGTAGCCCCCGAGGCCCCAGAGGAGTGATTTAGAACTCCTCTAGGGGCTATGATACGCGTTTCTCGGGGGGAGCAAGAATTGTCCGGAGGGTTTATCCTTGACCTGCAGGGTTAGTGAGAAATCCGATTCTCCGGGGGGTGCGCGCGAGCGCACCCCGCGGGGGTAGCCCCCGAGGTCCCAGAGGAGTGATTTAGAACTCCTCTGGGGGCTAAAATACGTTATGTAGTGGGGTCTTTAAAGGATACCTGGAGACGCGGCACCCTGTCGAGGGGTCGATCCCGTTCCTTTTCCTGCAAAGAGAAGTGTTCGAGGGCGGCTGTCGAACCCTACCGAGGGCCAGCCTTCGCTCCCTCGAGCACCGTTGGAGTCAGAGCGCCCCGCCCGAGAGGTCGACTCTGTCTGCCAGGTTACAAGTTTTCGACCCTCTTTCGTCGAGGGGCGTCGTGCGTAGTCGGGCCATCGAGCCCTCGAATGGCTAGGCCTTCACTACCTCGTAGCGTCCTTCCCACGGATCCTTTCGCTCGGATCGTGGGGTGAAGAGCATCGAGCTATCCTCGTTAGGACGACGAGCCCGAAGTCCTCGGTGAGCTATTCTCGGGCATGAGTTCATTAGAAATGGTGCCCTGTACGGGTAAAAATCCGAGTGAGAACTCGACCCCGTTCGATAGGGATCGACTAGCGGCCCGGAGGCGTTCTCATTGTTAAGCAAGCCGTACGGCTCGCTAAGCACGACCATATGGACTACCAAGGTGCCAACCCCGTTCGATAGGAGTTGGTGGCTCGATGCCTCCCAGCGTAGGGATCCTTAGGTGTTCCTGGGTATGCCTCGGATATGTCCCAGGGAGTCTCGAGAGTTCGTTCTCGAGCCTCCGGGGACATCCCTGACTCATGTACTCGAGGGCGGCTGTCGAACTCCGTTCGTGGAGCCAGCCTTCGCTCCCTCAAGATTTGGGGGTGGACCGGAGTCCGATAACCATGGGTCCTTCCTGACCTCAGGTACTCGAGGGCGGCTGTCGAACCCTATGTAAGGGCCAGCCTTCGCTCCCTCAAGATTTGACGGATGGTTCGTCATCCGACGCTATCCTCAGGAGGAGGAGTCCGACCTTGTGGACCGCCGAGGGGAAAAGCAGGTGGTTGTTGTATTGAACTTGGGGACATACCTGTGTCGGAGCTCTCGAGGGAGGCTGTCGAACCCTCGGACGGGCCAGCCTTTATCCCTTCGAGGCCATGTATGATCTGCAGTTGACGACCCGAGGCCCTTATCAGGCCTCGAGTACTCGAGGGGGGCTATCGAGCCCGTTCGTAGGCCGGCCTTTGTCCCCTCGAGATTTTGGGGGCGGACCGAGGTCCTAACCCGAGGTCATTTCTGGCCTCGGGCACTCGAGGGTAGCTGTCGAACCCTCTTTCGAGGGCCAGCTCTTGCTGCCTCAAGATTCCTTACCCTCGAAGGCGACGTTTCCGTCCGCGCGCCTTTTTAGGCGGTGTCCGTTCGGCGCAACAGTGCGGTTACAGCGCGGAGCGCGGCGCGGAACCCGATGATGGGACGTTACGCCTTATCCTGGAGGGAATACGAGGAAGGGAGTACAGGCGAATTAAATGCGGAGATTCTCTTGCCTGTGCTGGATCCGTCCGTTGGCCTTCCGCGTATAAATAGTGAGGGCGAGGCATCCGGTGCCCTTTACGCGCACTTGCCTTCCCCGCCTCCTTTCCTTCGTCTTCCTCGCCTTCTTCTCTCCGCCTCTGCCTTAGGCGTCCCGCGAGCAGGAAATCTGCGCGAGTGAGAGAGAAAGAGAAAGATAGGGAACGTACCTTCCGCCTCCAAACCCGAGCAACCCACCGTTCCCATGGCCACTTTCCAGCTCTTCGGCGCCGGCGCCTGGCCTCGTTCCTCGGTCCGTCAGTCGTATCTGGAGGGGTTAGTGGAGAGCGGGCTTCTCCGGCCCGTCACCTCGACGGAGAGGCCGGAGTGGATAGCTCCGCCGCCGGACCACGCCGAGCCCAACCCGGGGAGGGGTACGTGGTGTCGCTCGAGGCCTTCCACCGGGCGGGACTGGGGGTTCCACCCAGCCGCTTCCTGCGCGCGCTCCTCCACCACTACGAAGTGGAGCTCCAGCACCTCACTCCTAACGGCGTCAGCCAGGCGGCGGTCTTCGCCGCGGTGTGCGAGGGCTATCTGGGGGTCGAGCCCCATTGGGATCTGTGGCTCCACATCTTCAAGGCCAACCTCTTCACCACCTCGGTCAGCAAGGGCGTCCGTCGGGAGGTCAGGGCCGGAGGCTGCAGCATCTACGCCAGGCGGCCTGAGCTCTGGCTCCCTGCGAACCCATCCTCGAGCCATTCCGGGTGGCATTCAGGGTGGTTCTACCTGAGGAACGACGACGGTCTGCTCCCAGCATACACCGGGAGGACACTCAACGCTGAGCCCGAGCGCTGGAGGTACGGCGTTTCGACGGACAAGCAAAAACACCTTAAGGGCTTGCTGGACGCGCTCAGGCGTCTGAAGGAGAAGGGCCTTACCGCGGAGATCGCTGCATCAGCGTTCCATCGACGGGGGGTTCTGCCGCTGATGGCTCGACCCCTCCGTCTCGACGAGATGGGTCCGGGGGTCGATGTGTCGGGGTGCCGCTTCGTCGAGGAGTTGACCCCAGACCGCGTGGTCAGCCGCGTCCGCCGCTTTTTCGCGGGGGGGTTCGCCCTCAAGGATGTCGCGAAGGTCCCCATGAAGCCGGACGAGGGCTTCTATGAGCTGGTAAGATCCTTCCTTTTACTTTAAGTCCTCGCACCCGCCCCTCCCGTCCTTTCTGCTTGTTCTCTCACCACCTTGCGTTCCGCAGGGGAATGTGTCCTACAAGCGCTCGCTCCCGCCGGTGCCGGAGGACCGGGCCACGAGGGATGCGAACCGCCTCCGCGCGGAGAAGCAGAAGGCCGACAAGGACAAGAAGAAGGAGAGGAAGACCAAGAAGGCTCTAGAGAAAGAGCAGAGGAAGCAGCGCCGGGCCCAACAGAGGCGGTTGGGCCTCGATGAGGAGCTGTCGCCCTCGGAGGAGGAGGACGAGGAGGAGGATGAGGAAGACGGAGGAGGAGGAGGCGAGGAGACGGCGCCTGAGCAGGCGGCCGCTGCTACCGGTGGGGAGGGGGGGTCGACCTCGAAGTCGGCCCCTCCTGTTGAAGTTGGGCCACGGGCGGAGCGCCCCGTGGCCTCGCAAGAAGTCGCGCCGCGGCGGACGCGGTCGCAGACGCCGCAGCCCTCGTCGGGGGGTCGATCGAGCGAGCCCCCGACGCCCGCTGCGTCGACCGCCCGGGTGCCGGGCCCGCCGGCGCAGGCGGAGACCGGCAAGAGGGCGAGGGTGGCGTCGCCGTCGAAGAGTCGATCGAGCGAGCCCCCGAAGCCCACCGCGTCGAGCGCGCGGGCATCGGACCCGTCGGCGCGGGTGGGGGCCAGCAAGAAGCCGACGGTGGCGCCACCGGCCCCTGCCCAGGAGAGGGTGGCGAGTGCCGCCTCGACCCCCGCCCCCCAGGCAGTGGCATCCCAGAGCTCGACCAGCCCGGCGAGCGCCGAGCCGAAGCGTCGGGCTCCGAGAGGGTAAGTCGAGTTCGTAGTTGTTGTGCGTTTTTCCTTTTTTCGTCGGTGAGGACTCGTGCTTATTATCGCGCACGTGCTCCTTTTTCAGGTCGAAGCGCCGGCTGGGGGTTGCGCTCCCCTCCCCTGCTAAGAAGCTAAAGACGGGGGCTCTGGTGCAAGCCGCCGTCGAGGTTGGTCCGGCAGCCCCGCCCCCTTCGACGGTCGCCCCTGAGGCGGCACCGGCAGCCACGACCCCGGAGGTGGCAGCGCGGGGGGAGGCACAGGGGGCCTCGGCGCCTACCCAAACGGCGGAGGAGGCGGACCCGCCCGCGGTGGTAGCCGTCGAAGCGACGGTCACGGAGCCTGCGCGGCGAGGGATGAGGCCGCTCGTGCGAAGGCGGAGGCGGCGACTATCCAGAAGGATGCCGAGTCGAGGGTCGCCTACGCAAGGGCCGGCTACGAGGCTGTCCAGAAGGAAGCCCGGGAGGCCTTGTCGTCGGCGCAGGCGAAGCTCGATGATGCCCTTCGGTCGACCATCGCCGTTGGGCAGGAGCGGGATGCCACCGTCGAGGCCCAGCGCAAGGCCACGGAGGAGGCCGCCCGGCTGAGGGGAGACCTCGACGCCCTCTCCCGCGAGCGCGACGCTCTGGCCGCCTCGGAGGAGAAGGCTCGGACCCACGCGACCTCCTTGGGCATGGTGGCGATGAAGCAGAAGGAGGCCCTCGGGGAGGCATACAAGACCATCGAGGGTCTCGAGGCCCAAGTCAGGGACCAGTCCTCTGATTTTGACGCCGTCCGCCATCAGCTCGAGGAGGCCGAGCAGGCCTACTCCGCCTTGGATGTGCAGGCCCAAGGTGAGTGTTTCGGGTGTTTGCGGGGTCTGTCCTGTCTCGACCCTTTTTCTGCTTTCGGGTTTTGATCGTTATGTGCTTGTTTCGGCAGAGCTTGCGGAGGAGAACGCCCGCGCCCAAAAGGACCTGGACAATCTTCAGGGCCTGCTGAGCACCGAGGTGAACCTCAACGCGTCGCTCTCGGCCGCCATCAACACCTTCTGCGACGACCTCTCGGTCAAGCCGGAGCCGGAGCTCGAGGGGGACACTCGGGGGGAATCCCTGCTGCGCCGCTTCTACGCCATGACGCGGGGGGTGACGGAGAACGTCCGAGCCGCCCTGCATGTGGGGGTGAAGCGGGCCCTCGCGGTCGTCAACTCCTTCTATGACGTGGATCTCAACCTCGTTGTCGACGGGTTCGCCACCGACCCGGATCTGACCGAGGAGCAGAACGACGCGAGGTGTCAGGAGCTGATGGACCACGCGGAGGTGCCCGGAGGCCAGCTGGCGAAACTCTTCGAGCCCGACGTGATCCCCTCGGCGGATGAGTAGTCATTGGGAGATGTCGACGGTGTGGTCGCGGGCCTGCGAGCCATATCTGGACAAAAAGGTCCATGTAATAGTTAGGCCTCTGTACCGATACAATGCCAAGCCCCCGAGGGCTTTTTGTATATAATGCATTTTGGTCGATGTGCACAGAGTTAATTTCATTTTTTTTGAGCTTTCCCTGCTTTTCTTTGCCTGGGTCGACGCCTGTGAACTAAGTGTTCGACGCACGCTCTTATCCTTGGAAGGGGGGTGGCGAGTAAGGATACCGTAGCCCTGGGGCGTAGGTGAGTCCCTGACTCGACGGCACCCTCGACCCCTAGGGAACTCGAGGCGTTTTTACTTAGTTCAGAAGCGTACTAGAGGGAAAGAACGAGAGGGAGAGTCGAGTTTCGAAAAAAACGTTCGAGTTTTTCGGAGACCTAGGAGGGGGGTGCCCCCCCTGTTAGCCCACGAGGGAGGCTCGATTTTGCTGAGGCAAAGTCGAGGCTACCTTAGTGCTGCGGATGGGTTGTCTTGTTACTTCTACTTCTCGGGCTCTCCCTGCTTTTCTTTGCCTGAGTCGACGCTCGTGAACTTAAGTATTCGACGCACGCTCTTATCCCGGGAAGGGGGGTGGCGAGTAGGGATACCGTAGCCCTAGGGCGTAGGTGAGTCCCTGACTCGACGACACGAGAGGCGCCTTTACCTAGTTACGAAGCGTGCCCGAGGCGACGAAACGAGAGGGGGTCGAGTTTCGAGAGAAAGCGTTCGAGTTTTTCGGAGACCTGGGAGGGGGGTGCCCCCCCTGCCAGCCCCCGAGGGGAGCTCGACTTTGTTCCGGGCAAAGTCGAGGCTGCTTTCGGGCTATGAACGAATGTGAAAAGTGTTTCGAGAACATTTTATTCATTCGGGAATTTGTACATAAATGCGGAAATGTACAAGGCCCTGGGGCCTCAGGGATAGAAGCGACGTAGCTGTTCGATGTTCCACGCGTTGGTGAAGAGCTCTCCCTTCTTGTTCTTCAGTTTGTAAGTGTCGGGCTTCAGCACCTCTGCCACGATGAAGGGTCCCTCCCAGGGCGGTGTCAGCTTGTGACGCCCCTTGCTGCTCTGTCGACGGCGCAGAACGAGGTCGCCGACGTTGAGGTCCCTTTTGCGCACGTTCTTGTCGTGGTAGCGTCGTAGCGTCTGCTGGTACTGGGCTGACTTGAACAGGGCCATGTCACGAGCTTCCTCGAGCTGGTCGAGGGAGTCCTCTCGGGCTACTGTGTTGGCTTGCTCGTTGTAGGCTTTCAGTCGAGGGGACCCGTACTCGAGGTCGGTGGGGAGGACGGCCTCGGACCCATAGACCAAGAAGAACGGGGAGAACCCCGTAGCTCGACTCGGTGTCGTTCGGAGACTCCATAGCACAGCGGGCAGCTCTTCGACCCATCTCTTTCCATGTCTGTTCAGCCGATCGAAGATCCTTGGCTTGAGGCCCTGCAAAACCATGTCGTTGGCACGCTCGACCTGACCGTTAGTTCGAGGGTGGGCAACTGCAGACCAATTCACCCTGATGTGGTGATCGTCACAGAAGTCCAAGAACTTTTGGCCGGTGAACTGCGTGCCATTGTCGGTAATGATGACGTTGGGGACCCCGAAGCGGTGGATGATGTCGGTGAAGAATAGTACGGCTTGCCGAGACTGGATGTTGGCGATGGGCCGAGCCTCGATCCACTTCGAGAACTTGTCGACAGCCACGAGAAGGTGAGTGTGCCCACCCTTGGTTCTTTTCAGGGGACCGACCATGTCGAGCCCCCATACTGCGAACGGCCAAGTTATGGGTATCATCTGAAGGGCTTGGGCGGGTAGGTGAGTCTGCCTGGCGTAGAATTGGCATCCTTGGCAGGATCGAACGAGTTTGGTGGCGTCGTTGACTGCTGTGGGCCAGTAGAAGCCCTGTCGAAAGGCACTTCCTACCAGGGTTCTCGGCGCCGCGTGGTGGCCGCAAGCCCCCGAGTGTAGGTCCCTCAGCAGTGCCCTCCCCTCCTCGAGGGTGAGGCAGCGTTGGAGCACACCCGACGGGCTACGTCGATATAGCTCGCGGCTGTCCCCGTACAGGACGTAGGTTTTGGCACGTCGAGCTACTCGACGAGCTTCCGTGCAGTCTTCCGGGAGTTCGCCTCGCGTCAGGTACTCGAGGTAGGGCGCGCGCCAATCCGTCGGAGGGGTTGGCACTGCGACGGCCCCGTCGATCTCCATAACCCCTCCCCCGCCCGAGGGGGGATCGGTCGAGGGGGGTGGGTCGACCTCATGCTCGAGGGCGGGAGCCCCCGAGCCTAGGTCGACGGACGGTGTGTGCAGATCCCTCGAGAAGATGTCGGGGGGGACCGTCCCTCGAGTAGACGCAATTTTGGCCAACTCGTCGGCAGCCTCGTTGTACCGACGGGCTACGTGGTTGAGCTCGAGGCCGTAGAACTTGTCCTCGAGCTTTCGAACCTCCTTGCAGTAAGCTTCCATCTTAGGATCGCGACAGCTCGAGTCTTTCATCACTTGGTCAATTACCAACTGAGAGTCCCCTCGCACGTCGAGGCGTCGGACCCCGAGCTCGATGGCGATGCGCAGGCCGTTGACGAGGGCCTCGTACTCGGCGATGTTGTTGGAGGCGGGGAAGTGGAGGCGGATGACATATCGCATATGGAACCCTGAGGGTGATACGAATAGCAATCCTGCGCCTGCTCCCGCCTTCAACAGTGATCCGTCGAAGTACATGACCCAGAGCTCGCTCTGCACCTGCGCCGGGGGTAGTTGGGTGTCGGTCCATTCGGCGACGAAATCTGCCAGTACCTGAGACTTGATAGCCTTCCGAGGGGCGTAGGAGAGGGTCTCCCCCATGAGCTCGGCGGACCACTTGGCGATCCTTCCCGATGCCTCCCGGTTCTGGATTATCTCTCCGAGGGAGAAAGATGAAACCACAGTGACCGGATGGCCCAGGAAATAGTGTTTGAGCTTCCGCCGAGTGAGGACGACCGCGTATAGCAGCTTCTGGATTTGGGGATACCTCGTCTTGGTCTCGGAAAGGACCTCGCTCACGAAATAGACAGGCCTCTGAACCGGCAGGGCGTGTCCTTTTTCCTTCCTCTCGACTGCTATGACCGCGCTGACTACTTGCGTAGTTGCCGCGACATAAAGCAGGAGGGGCTCGGCCGGGCTCGGGGGGACCAAGACCGGGGGCGAGGTGAGCAAGGCCTTGAGCCTCGAGAGGGATTCCTCAGCTTCGGCGGTCCACGCGAAGTGTTCTGTCTTCTTCAGGAGTCGATAAAGGGGCAGGGCCTTTTCTCCGAGCTTCGAGATGAAGCGACTGAGGGCGGCAAGGCACCCAGTAACCCTTTGCACACTCTTGAGGTCTTTGATCGGGCCCATCCTCGTGATGGCGGTTACCTTCTCGGGATTGGCCTCGATACCGCGTTGGGAAACTATGTACCCTAGGAGCATGCCTCGAGGGACCCCGAAGACACACTTCTCAGGGTTTAGTTTTATGCGGTTAGTCCTGAGACACCCAAACGCAATCTCGAGGTCTTCGACTAGGTTTCCGACGGTTCTGGACTTGACCACGATATCGTCGACGTAGGCCTCGACGATCGGCCCTATGTGTTTCCCGAAGACGCGGAGCATGCATCGCTGGTAGGTGGCCCCGGCGTTCCGCAAGCCGAAGGGCATTGTGAGGTAGCAAAACATGCCAAAAGGAGTGATAAAAGAGGTCGCGAGCTGATCGGACTCCTTCATCTTTATTTGGTGGTAGCCGGAGTACGCATCAAGGAAGCAAAGGGTTTCACATCCCGAAGTGGAGTCTACTATTTGGTCGATGCGAGGTAAAGGAAAAGGAACTTTAGGACATACTTTATTTAAACTGGTGTAGTCTACACACATCCTATCTTTCCCATTCTTTTTCTTTACAAGCACGGGATTAGCTAACCACTCGGGATGATGTATCTCCTTGATGAATCCGGCCTTCAAAAGCTTGTCGACCTCCTCCCCGATGATCCTGTGCTTCTCCTCGTCGAAGCGGCGCAGGCGTTGCTTCACCGGTTTGGACCCGGCTCGGATGTCTAAGGAGTGCTCGGCAACTTCCCTCGGGATGCCCGGCATGTCCGAGGGACTCCATGCGAACACGTCGGCGTTCGCTCGGAGAAAGTCGACGAGCACGGCTTCCTATTTGGGCTCGAGGGTGGCACTGATCGTCAGCACCTTCCCGTCCTTGAGGCCGGGGTCGAGCGGGATGGTCTTCGTGTCTTCCGCCGGCTTGAAGTTGCCAGCGTGGCGCTTGGGGTCAGGGATCTCTCCGGACAAGTCGTCGAGGGCCGCGAGGATAGCAGAATCCTCACGGGCTTCGGCTTTTTCCACGCACTCGACGTCGCAGTCGTATGCGTGCTCGTAGGAGGTGTCGACGGTGATGACTCCGAGGGCCCCGACATCTTGAGCTTGAGGTAGGTATAGTTCGGGACCGCCATGAACTTGGCATACCCCGGTCTACCGATGATGCCGTGGTAGGTGCCTCGCCACGCGACCACCTCGAAGGTCAGCTCTTCCTTTCGGAAGTTCGAGGGGACGCCGAAACAGACCGGTAGCTTGACGCGGCCGATCGGGAGTGCCTTCTTCCCCGGGACGATTCCGTGGAACCCCCCCGCGCTGGGCAGGAGCATGGTCCTCGGGATCCCCAGGAGGTCGAGGGTCTCGGCGTAGATGATGTTGAGGCTGCTCCCCCGTCCATGAGCACCTTGCTGAGGCGGGTGTTGAGGATGATCGGGTCGACGACGAGCGGGTAAACCCCTGCGTTGGGGATGTGCTCGGGGTGGTCGTCCTGATCGAAGGTGATCGGCGTGTGGGACCAGTCGAGGTACCGTGGGGCCTGGGCCCGAACGGAAAAGACCTCTTGACGCTCCCTCTTGCGTTGGCGCGTGGTGAGGCGGGTCGAGGGTCCCCCGTAGATCATGTAGCAGTCGTGGATCTCGGGGAAGCCTCCCTTTTGAACATCGCCCCTGACTTGGACGTCATAGGGCGGGTCTTCCTTGTCGTCGTCTCTCCTAGGACCAGGAGGGACGAAGTGCCTTCGAAGCATGCGGCAATCCTCGAGGCGGTGGTTGGCCGGCCCCATATGGTAGGGGCAAGGCTCTTTCAGCATTTTGTCAAAGACGCCCCCGTCGGGAGGGGGCCCTCGAGGCTTCCGCTTGTCCGCTGCAGCGACAAGGTCGTCGGGGTCGTCGTCCTGCTCGACGTTGGGCTCGACGACGCGCCGGCCCCGTTGGTTCTTCTTCTTCTTCTTCTTCTTCTGGCCGCCGTTGCCGTCGTTGTTCCTCCTGGGCCCCTTGTTTCTCTTGGGCCCATCGTCCGAGCCCCCGGGTTCGTCCGCGTTGCCCTCCTCCTTCGCTGGGGGAATCTGGAAGAATGCGCCAACGGCCTCCTCGCCAGCCGCGTAGTTGGCGATGACGTCCATGAGCTCGTTGGCGGTCTTGGGGATGTTTCGCCCCAGCTCCCGCACCAACTCTTTGCAGGTCGTCCCGGTGATGAACGTCGTGATGACCTCGTGGTCGGAAATGTGAGTCAGTGCGGTACGCTGCTTCGAGAATCGGCGGGTGAAGGTGCGGAGGGTCTCTCCTGGTTTCTGCTTGCAGCCGCGAAGGTCCCAGGAGTTGCCCGGCCGCTCGTAGGTGCCCTTGAAGTTGCCCTCGAAGATCCGAACTAGGTCGGACCAGTCCTGGATCAAGTCCGGGGGTAGTTCCTCGAGCCACCTTCGAGCGGTGTCGGAGAGGAACAATGGGAGTTGGCGGATGATGACGAGGTCGTCTTTGGCTCCCCCCAGCTGGCATGCCAGCCTGAAGTCGGCAAGCCAGAGCCCTGGCTTGGTTTCGCCGTTGTACTTGATCAAGCTGGTGGGTGGACGGAAGCGTACGGGCAGGGAGGCCCGCCGGATAGTCCTTCCGAAGACTCGAGGCCCCGGTGGCTCCGGAGACCGACATCGATCTTCGTCGCTGTCGTAGCGCCCGCCTCGGTGAGGGTTGTAGCCTCGAGCCTCGGCGTCGCCGTATCGACGTCGATTGTTCACTCGAGGGGGGAGGTCGTCGACGAGGCGTTCCCGGACTGGTCCTGGCTCGACCTGGCCCTGGGGCGCCTTGTTCTGGTGGACAGAGGCTTCCCGATTTCGTCGAGGGGGCGCTGCTTGCCGCTCAGAGGCAGCCCCTCGACACCTCGAGGCCGAGCTCTCCGCCTGCTGGATGGCCGCAGTCTGGAGTAGCCCTGGATTTCCTCCCTAATACGTTGTGCCTGGGGGGTCGATGGCGCCGGCATGTCGCGGAGCAGCATCGCGGCTGCTACAACATTCTGGCTGGCATGGTTGAAGACTCGGGGTTCAACGTTCCCTTCCTCGATGATCTGCCGGTGGACCTCCCGGGCCCGCTCGCGAGCTCCTCCACCCTGAGGACGCCCTCGATCCCGCTCGAGGGCATGTTCAAGCTGCTGAAGACGCAGGCGCTCTTCCTCGAGCTTGCCGAGGAGCTCTCGGACCTGCGTAATCTGGACGTCGGGGGGTGGATCGGCTCTATCGGGATTTGGGGGGATGGCGTCTCGAGGTGGCGTGGCGTTAGCCCCCCTCCCTTCTTCGGTGTCCGCTGTGTCGTCGACGTCGTCCTGAAGGACGGTTTGCTCGTCGAGATGGAAGCACTCCCGAGTGGAGTCGTAACTCTCGTCGGGAGAGTCCGAGTCGAAGTCGGCGTGGTAGAAGTGGGGGAAGAGCCTGCCTGTTTCCTCCTCCTCCAGGCGCCGCCGTAACGTGCCCCACGTACGGGGCAGCTCTGGCTCGCCCAGTGAAGGGGTAGTGACGGGATCGATCGTCGCCCATGACGGCGTCCATGGAGACTCGTCGTAGGTATGTACTCGCTGCCCTGCGAAGGCAGAGTAGAGCCCGGCGCTGTTGCGGATCCCATATGGGAACGGGTCGCGCGGTGGTGATGGGGTCGTAGGTGTCGGAGAAGCCACAGGAGCCTCCGGGGACGATGACGCAGAAGAGTCAAAGTCCCACTCGGGGAGACGCCTGCCCTCGGCCCACAAGCGTGGGTCAAGCGGACCCCTAGGAGAGGGGGCCGTGTCGCCAGCTGGGACCGAGGGAACGGTATCCGGCACCCCAGAGCTCGCACGACGGCGAGCGCGTCGAAGTCGCTCGCGCCTCCTCCTGATCGCAGGCCAGAGTCGCAAGCGGAGGGGCCGTCGTCTGATCCTAGCTGGCTCCGGTGCAGCGGAACTGCTGACGTCTAGGCCACGGGTGGAAGGAAATACTACGAAGTCGCCCTGGTCCGTAGAAACGAACCCTAGACTGCCGAACCAGATGACGGTGTTGAACGGGAACGGTGGGATGGTGGAATCCATCTGAGAGAGTAGTTCGGAGTTGATCGGCACGCGAATCCCCCTACCTGGCGCGCCAACTGTCGGTGTTATGACCCGGGGGTCAAGACCACCAACGAGTAAATTTGTATATCGCGTGCTCCCTCTCTCAGACGTGATGCAAGATGGACACAAGATTTATCCTGGTTCGGGCAAAGAGGGCCCTACGTCCAGCGGGGGAGGATGACTTGTATTATCTCGCATCCAAAGCGTGCTCGTACAGGGGGGGGTACAAGCAGTGTTACACGGAGTCGGCCACCCGAGGGGTCGATCGAGCGGCTGTGTGTGTGGTGTGGTCTAGAGTCCTTGAGAACCAAAGTCGGACTGGAGTCCTCAAAGAGAAACCTGGAAAAAGAAGTCTCTGAAGAGCCCCCCTTTCATCTACCTCGGCGTCCCCCTTTTATAGACCAAGGGGGAGACTCGAGGGTGCAGGGTCCTAATAGTAGAAGTATGGGCGGTGTATCCTCGGCACAGTGTTGGCGAAGAGACATCGAGCACTGTGGCGGCGTGGTCTTCCCGTCCTTCAGGTGTTCCCGGTCGTGGCATCAGTAGAAGTCGTCGCACTACAGTATTCGCAGGCGGGCACGAGTCCCCTGGCCGAAGCAGGACGGGGCAGATGGGACGTCTTCCGTACCGGAGTTGTTGAAGAGGAGAGGGTCGAGCCCTTGGTCGAGGGGGGAGGTCGAGCCCCGTATGACTCTGTCACGTTCCCGAAGCCGTCGTCGAGGGTCGCACTGTTCACTTTCCGAGGGGTACTGTAGAAGTCCGTACTTGCGTAGTGGCGGCAGTGACGGCACAGTCGTCGGGAGTCGGGGACTGGACGGGGAGTTGGCGGATTTGACAGTGGACGCAGGCGCCCATGTCGTCAGGCGGTTTTACTTTTACCCATGCCGGAGTGGTTGGGTTAATCGAGCCCTCGTCCGTCGACGGCGCTTGGAAGGTCGAGGCGTCGACAGGTTGAGGGGGTCAAAGTCGAGGTAGAGCCGGGGGGTCGTTTGTCCGACCCCTCGTCCGTCGTCGAGGTAGAGCCGGGGGGTCGTTCGCCCGACCCCTCGTCCGTCGTCGAGGTAGAGCTGGGGGGTCGTTCGTCCGACCCCTCGTCCGTCGTCGAGGGGGAGCCGGGGGGTCGTTCGCCCGACCCCTCGTCCGTCGTCGAGGTGGAGCCGGAGGTCGTTCGTCCGACCCCTCGTCCGTCGTCGAGGTGGAGCCGGAGGGTCGTTCGTCCGACCCCTCGTCCGTCGTCGAGGTAGAGCCGGGGGGTCGTTCGCCCGACCCCTCGTCCGTCGTCGAGGTAGAGCCGGGCCAGTGGCTGGTTTCCGCAGTCGATGTAGCAGGGGCCCTCGATTGATGGGTCACGTCTTACCGAACAGTAGGTTGATCCTTGCCTTAAAAATGGTTGCTATGTTTAGCGTTAATTTATCGAAGGGTTTAGGGTATCCCTTACCTTCGTACCCGACAGTTTGAATTACATGTGTGGCTCTTTATTATTCCTTTTTATTTAATTTAGTCGCATGACAGATTGCTGCTGTGCTGGTTCCCTTTGAAAAAGGAGATGAGAGTCAACAATCTCACGCATCACTTTGTAACCTTTTTGCACTAATCTGTCTCTGATCCCATCATTTAGCTCGGTTGCGAAATTGGCGCGGCCTGTTTAACGTACACTCTGCCTACCATGGGAAAACGGAGACCCACGCCGACTTTCGCGAGAATTTATGTCCTTTATTCATGTTCATGACAGAATACGCTCATCTTCTTGACATGGAATTCGAATTTATTGCACTTTTTACTACAAATCTACTCCTATATAAATATAAATACGCGCGCGTACATGTGAGACGGACCATGTCTGAACTTGTGAAGAAAAGTACAGGTATGGTCTGTACCTTCCTCCACTAGCAGTGCATCACAATTCTCTGAACATTGAAGAAGCAGCAGTCCAGAGTTCTGAACTTCTGACGCCGTGCGTCAATGAGATGAGAAAGAGATGAGCGAGCGCGGCTGCTCGGCAACAGCGAAAGATTCCAAAACACAGAGCGATGTGGCGCGAAGTCGCTGGCCGCCGTTTCTACCCGCCAACACAACTCCATTTTTTTTCTTACCTTTCTCCATTTCCTTTAAGCTTTCTCTTTCTCTTTTCTTTTCTTTTGTTTCCAGTTTGTGTCATTTAGGATAAGCTTGCTCGCTCGATGGACAGAACAGGCAGGCAGGCAGGCTGTTTGGCAACCACTTGGATTAATAGGTAGAATAGGATCGTGCTGAAAAAAGTCATGGCGACAGGATATGCGTATATAGAATAAAAAATGGCGTACGTAGGTGTGCCCGTCTGCAGAATTTGGAGGCATGCAGAGGAATAACAAATTGTTTTTGTGATACACCTGTTCGTCAGCTGCATGTTCTACGTTTGCATCGTCGTGATCGTGAGATGACGAGCTAGCAAAACAGGGCGCGTGTTCCCGGACCACGACGGGTTCGTGTTAGGACTCTACTGCTTCTGTCTCTTTGTGGATCCTGTATTCCTGTTGAATGGGTTCAGACAGGAATTATACTAGTAGAAAAATCTCTTTTCTGGTATTTCAAGTTCCAGTAGTTGTTTAAAGTTTTTTTTTGCGACTGTTTATTTATAATTTATGTATCTTTGAGTTTGACCGGTGCTACTCTCGAGTTCACCGAACTCAAGTTTGACTATGTGATTTGGAAAAGAAAAAATGATATATTAAGAGGACCTAATCGCCTTTAAAGATAATTTAGAAGAAAAAAAAGGAAAGGGCATTCGAAAGCTCCTAGTTGATCTAGAGGCAACAAAAGTGAAGAGTCCTCCCTCCACTCCTCCCTTCTAAGGAGGAAGTCATCCATCTTAAGGATGTACATTCTTTAGAGAAATGGATCCTAGAAAACAAAAAAAAAGTTTCAAGACAAGAGTCCTAAAAAAGGTTTTTGATCGTGGTGATTTAAAGAATCGAGTCGGAAGAGGCTTTGGAAAGCCTATGGCAACATGCTTCGCAAAGATAGAACATGACAAGAGAGAAAAGCCTATGATGGTAGTACTCTTCATGGAGTTGATCGACCATGAAACCAATGAAGGGAGGAAACAAAAATTGGTGATGACTCCTATTGTAAGATTAGAGACCTTAGTCTTCGATTCTTGAATGATAACCACAAAGTCGACAAATGGTAAAAGTTTAAAGACTTGTCCCATAAAAGATGAACCACAAAGCTCTGGTCGATAAGGTGGTAATGTTGCCCTTATTGTCTCTTTCCATAGCTTCACGTTGCGATAAACCCATACTACTATGTTGGTTGGAGAAAGTTAGAACCGGTGAAGAGTGATTTTACAAGCTTCAAATTTTTTTTGAAGAACAAAGATAAAAATACCTCTTTTGCTATAGCGTATCTACAACATATAAAAGGGCCCAAAGCCAATAGAGCCTCACCAAACAAGGCCTAACTCCTCATTATAACATATTTTTTGCATTATATCATAGCAATTTCTTAAAAAAGGTATTGTTATTTACAATACTTAAAATCTTAGCATGAAGTATATGTAAATTACTGACTTTCTAGAGGAATCATGTCAGTTTTCACGAGAACTTCTAAAACATAGGTTGTCTAGTTTGTAATGTATCAAACTATCTTTTCCAAAAAAAATTATTTCAAATGGAATGCCTTATTAGTAGAAAAGGTATGTACTCCTCCTCTTGCTTGTTTTTTGTACTCAAAACGAACACAAAACGAATGCAAAACTCATTAGGCCAATTTTTATGGTAAAGGGGGTTAAAACATAAAACTGTCAAGTTCCACACATCATAATTAAAATCTATAAAGTGTGCTTAAGGAAAAGAAGGTTATGTATCTTACAACAGTGTAGTCCTGCATTTCAACTGTTTTAGGACGTGTTTGGTTTAAGCAGAACCATTGCAAGTTGCAGTGCTTGCTACTCTAAAAGCGCGACGATCATAACAAGCACCATACTTTTTGGCAAGGTATGGCATCACCTCAAGACAACAAATGTTGCCACACATTTAGCTACCTAAAGCTATGGCTTAAGTGCAGCATGAGTAGTTGTCTCGTGAACTAAATAGAGCCTTAGATTCTTACTTGACAATGAACCATCAAATCGATGTTTAGGCCAATCAAACTACAAACTCATGTGTAAACTAAACAAAAATAAAATAAAATCATGCGAAATAGAACATATTTGTTTTTTCTACTCAGATAATTTGTTCATCATGTAATGCAACTCATACATTTTGATTTTAGATATGTAGGCCCTATTTAAATGAAAAGTATTTTTGAAATATTAGATAAATATTATAGTTTTACATAATACTTTGGTTTTAAAAGCTACTGAGTATTTGAATACAACAAATCTTGTAGTCTCTAAAAACCATGATTTTGGGGGTTTTTTGGAGTGAAAGTCCAGTAATAAATTTTTATCTAGATCATAATTTTGTGTCTCTTTGACTTATAAAATCACATTTATATGATACTATCGTTATCCAAATAAGCTCTTAAGAAGTACTGCCTACATACCGATAAAAAATAACATTTAGGACAATGTTTAGCATACCAAGAATGGAATAATTAGAGCATAGTTTTCCCCATCTACCCCTATTTAATAGTGATGCGGCTGCATTCTATAGCAAGGAAAGTCACACATGTATACTGGCTAGTGCACTAGGGTTAGATTTGGGTGGTGCGGGTTAGATTTTGAGCGGTGTGGGTTAGATTCCCTCCTACTGCAATTTTTTTTTGGCTTCGTGTTTTTCAACTTATATGGATGGGAGTCGAGGCGTTGCGTTGCTGGCTTGCATGCGTGTAAATGGCACTGGCTTGCATGCATGCGTAAATGCTAGTTTTGACGGACTGCATAGTTGTTGGGATCGAACGGTCAAGGCTCAAGGGCATTCATGTCCAGTACTTGCTCAACCGACCAGAACGTCATTCTTTTTTCAATTGAATCTGTGTCTTTCAACTTGTATGGATGGGAGTCGAGGCGTTGCGTTGCTGGCTTGCATGCGAGTAAATGTCGTTGACTTGCATGCATGTGTAAATGCTGGTTTTGGCAGACTGCACATTTGTTGTGATCGAACAGTCAAGACTCAAGGGCATTCATGTCCAACACTTGCTCAACCGACCAGAACATCATTCTTTTTACAATTTAATCTGTGTCTTTCAACTTGTATGGATGGGAGTCGAGGTGTTGCGTTGATGGCTTGCATGCGCGTAAATGTTGTTGACTTGCATGTATGTATAAATGTTGGTTTTGGCTGACTACACATTTGCTATGATCGAACAGTCAAGGCTCAAGGGCATTCACGTCCAGTACTTGCTCAACCGACCACAACGTCATTCTTTTTTTAATTTAATCAATCAGCTAGGACGTCGATTAAATTGCAAAAAGAATGAGGTTCTGACCGATTGAGCAAGTAATGGACATGAATGCCCTTGAGTCTACTTTTCGATCCTAGCAACTGTGTAGTCCTCCAAAACTGGCATTTACGCATGCATGCAAGCCAACAACATTTACACACATGCAAGCCACAACGCAATGCAACGCCTCGACTCTCATCCATACAAGTTGAAAGACACGAAGCCAAAAAACCTTACGGCAGCAGGGAGTCAAACCCGAACCGCCTAAAATCCAACCCCAATGCGTTAACCAGTATACATGTGTGACTTTCCTTGCTATAGAATGCAGTCGTAGCACTATTAAATAGGGGTAGAAATGGAAAACTATACTCTAATTAATTACTCATGGGTATGTTAAGAGTCTATTTGGCACGACTTCTCCTCATGGGCTTCTTCAGAGGAGTCAGTGTCATTTTGGAGAATCCGAAAGAGCTAGAGTCGAAGCCAGAAAAAAAAACTGCCAAATAGGCTCTAAATGTTGTCTTAAACATCATTTTTAACTAATATGGAGGGAATATATAATTGGAGGTGCCCTTAGGACCATATTACTGCCTTGGTGATGGGGAGACTTATAATTAAAGGCGCCCTTATTACAGCCAAACAAGCCGGTAAAGGCCAATAGGCAGACGGGGATCTCAAAGTAAATAGCACAAAGTGCTGGGGTCAAAAGACGTAGACCGCCGCATCCGTGATCCATCTACTCCTCTTCCCTTCTTATCTGCTACAGCAATAAATCTCCCGAGGCAATTTTGGCGTGCTTTACTTACCTGCTTCCTATTTTTCCTTTTCTGCGACAAAATCCTTTTTGTTAATTGCGAAAACGAAAGAGCCCGTGTGAACTGGAGACAGGCGAGGAAAAGAGGAAAAAAGAGAGATAAATTGGAGGCCATTAGCAAGCAAGAAACCATGAGTTCTAGGTTAGCTGCAATCTCCCTCCTTATCTTAATCTGTTCTGTTCATCTCCTTGCGTGAGTCTGTGGTGCTAGTGTGATCCTCTCTCCTAGCTCATGAGCTTCCGGTCTGGAACTTTGCTTATCCTTTTCCTTTTGAACTCATATTTTTTTTATTCATTCTGCAACTGTTGGGTCAGAAATTCTGGTGATTTTGTTTGGTACCCCTGCGAAATCCGGGCAAAAGTGGGGATCTGCAGCTTCTGTGCTTTGTTGGCTTTAAACCTACCTTTTCTTGGACCTTTTACCATTTCCTTTGCCCATTTTTTTATCTCTCATTTCCAGCAGTAATTTACTTTTCTTTTCATTTCTACTTATCTCCATATTCTATTTCTTAGAGAAATTTGGCTGACTGTGTGTTTGTCGCGTCAAAGATCTCGTACTTGAGCGGTGAAGGGTTTTATGGGTTTTTTGCAGGTTCGCAATCCCTAGTCCTAACCTCACTTGAGCGCTCGTGAGCTCTCTCCAGTGGCTAAAGATTGCAGATTTGAGTTCTAGTCCAAGAAACGGGTGGTGGTCCGCCATGGAGGTGAGGTCCGAGCAAGGGCTGATGGTGGGGAGGGATCTATTCGGTATGCCAAAGAGCCCGCCGGCGCCGGTGCCTGGGCCGCCGGCGTCTGCCGCCATGCAGAGCGTGCGCATGGCGTACACCGCGGACGGCACAGCTGTGTACGCTCCGGTGAGCTCCTCGGCCGCAACGCCGTCTTACCAGCCGCAGGGCGCGGCCCACGGTGCTAGCGTGTCTGTGGCGACGGTAGTTGGTGGCAATGGCGCGTCAGCTGCGCCGGGCATGGGGGAGCCGGTGGTCAAGAAGAAGCGCGGGCGACCAAGGAAGTACGGGCCCGACGGGTCCATGGCGCTGGCATTGGTGCCTGTGTCGCCGGCTACTGGGTCGCCGGCAACAGGACAGGGTTCTTCCGGGCCGTTCTCACCGGCTGGGTTAAATCCGGCGAGCTCTCTGCTGGGGGTGTCGCCTGATGGATTTAAGAAGCGGGGCCGGCCTAAGGGTTCTACCAACAAGCCGCGCGTGGATGCTGCTGGTAAAATTTCTACTCCCACTGATTTTAAGGTTTTAGTATGGTTTCTAGACTCAGAATTAGTAAGGAACTGGAGAAGTACTTGTGGATAGTTTCAGCATGATATATCAGGATAAAGTTATTATTGAGATTGAAGTGGCTCAAGTGCCTTTATCCTTTTAGAATTTGAATCTGCTTCATGGTGAGCTGAAGGATGTACTGGTTAGAGTACCCTTCTAGCTTTAATTAGTTAATTGTGCAAAACTATAAATTGTGGATGCACTTATTTGTCCTCACTCCTCAGTTATTTCAGTGTACAATTTACCACGTGTTCATTTTGAGAGTGGTGGCATGTGGTTATTTCTCTGCTGAATTACATGCTGCTAGTTATTCTAAGTCCTGCAAAGCTGATGTACATTGTCACATTTTTCTGTTGATGATTTCAGCATAACTAGCCCTAACATGAAATCATCTTGCAGGGTCATCAGGAGCTGGATTTACACCTCATGTTCTTACAGTTCAAGCTGGGGAGGTATAACACGCTATCTTGCATTTTTAAAATGTTGATTGTTGTTTTATTGTCAGAATATGTTGTTGTTTTTATTCTTCCTGGATTCTTTGCACATGTTTACATTCTTTTGGACTTTCTCTTTTCGCTATACTTTTCTTCTATATATAATGTTCCCACTATGCAACCTCTTTTACAAAGCCAAAAAGGTATGGTTTGTCATTCCATCAGTAAGTTGAATTGCCAAATTGTTCATTCAGACATTTAGTTTGAAGCACTAAGCAATTCCAACTGAGCAAACACATTATGCTTAGAGGTCTTCCATCATGTGGTAACTGATTATTATTCTCTTGATTGTTTGGAACATTTCAAGTTTTGCCCTCCCAGTTTGGCTTGTGCATATGATTGCCACTTTATAGCATTATTGTTTAACCTTCATGTTTGTATCTTTCATTATATGATGTTTGATGTGAAATAATTTTCAGTTGCTGTAGCTTTGCTAATTAATGGTACTTGCATAGCATTTCTTTTTATTTCAGTGTTAAGGTGTTCAGTTCTGGATCTGTGACTGTTGATGAAAGCAAACTTCAAGGTTCAGAATTATTTATCAGTAGTGTTTTCTGAAATATAACAAAACACACTCTTCTTTTCAGGACGTGTCATCAAAGATTATGTCATTTTCTCAGCATGGAACGCGTGCCATTTGTGTTCTTTCAGCAAATGGTGCCATATCAAATGTGACGCTTCGTCAGACTGCTACATCAGGTGGAACTGTAACATACGAGGTTTGTGCCTATGGCCAGTGGAAGCTAATAAACATACTTCTCTCCTTCTCGGTGAAATAGAAATAGCCTCAAGCTTTTAATTGTAAAGGTTCTAGATATCAAGGTATATATCTGTATTACAAATGATTATAATTTCTTTTTTTCCCTGCAGGGTCGATTTGAGATACTGTCACTGTCAGGCTCATTCCTCCTGGTGGAGAATGGTGGTCAGCGTAGTCGAACTGGAGGGCTCAGTGTGTCACTGGCTGGTCCTGATGGTCGTCTGTTGGGTGGTGGAGTCGCAGGACTTCTCATAGCAGCTTCACCAGTTCAGGTATTATGGGTGTGTTTGGTTTCCTGGTCTATTTCTAGCCTGGCTAGCTTTTAAGCCTGGCTAGCTTTAGCCTGTCCCCGCAAGCCAATGTCTAGTTGTTTGGTAGTCTGTATTATCTAAGCCTGGCTAGTGTAGGACGTGTTTGGTTGGCTGGATTGCTTTGCATAGAGTCACCTCTTTTTACATTCGGTAAGCTTACATGCTTTGAGGTATTTCATCGAACACTTGGTGGGCACCCAAGTCCCAAGCACAGCATCTGAGCAGTTGGACGAGCAGGGCAGAAGCACAACGAGCACACCACCACCAGCATACGCAGAGAAGCAGCCCCGAGCCCCACAACCACGGCCATGGGGTGGCCTGTTCACCGTCCGTAGCAACGTGCCGGGGTGGCCTGGCCGCCGATGCCGCCTGTGCGTTCTACTCCCTCGCGTCCTTCTCCAATGGCGCAGGCCGCCGCACAGGGAGCTGGGAACCGGACGGAGACGAGCTCGCACAGGCTGCTGGGAGAGCAGATGAACTCGCACAGGGAACCGGAGAGCGGACAAGCACGCACCGAGAGGGGATGAGACGGGCTCGCACAGAGAACTCCGCTGCCCTGGCTCCGGGAGCCCTTACCGTGGCGTGCTGCCTCGGCTCCGGCATATGCTGTCCAGGATGAGGACTAGCTCTCGGCGCGGCGCATGGAGGAGCGAGGTCGAGGAGTGCATGGAGGAGCGACCTCAAGCGAGGAAGAGCAGCGATGCGCGAGTGAGAGGTGGAGGAGGTGGCGCAAACGGAGCGAGGAGGACCGGGAAGGTGACGCGAACGCATACGAGGCTCGGCCAAGCCAGGCCTCAGAAAAACGACCTCCGCCCGCGTTCTTTGGGAGCCAGGCTAGAGGTGTACGGATGGCTAGCGGTAGCCAGACTCCAGCCCACCTACAGCCAACCAAACAAATCAAACTTGGCTCCAGACAGCCAGGCTAGAGGTTAGCCAGCCAACCAAACAGACCCATGTTTCTCCGCTGCAATTTTTCCGCATTCCCTCGTTTTCTAAATGTAGTGCTCCAAAATGGGTTTCATATCCTAAAAGTTTGAAATCACCGCGTAATTTCTACTGCCTTACTTTATTGGTCTGTTGTATTGTACACTCAAGACAATGATGCTGATTATCTCTGCGCATATTCCCTGCAGATAGTACTGGGAAGCTTCAATTCTGGAGGCAAAAAAGAGCGAAAGAAGCATGCTCCTTCAGAACCCACATCAGTGCCACTGAAGGTCGCTCCGACCACCGGGATGGGACCCAACAGCCCTCCTTCAAGAGGTACATTGAGCGAGTCATCTTGTGGCACAGGAAGTCCACCACCACTGCATCAAGGCATGGCTGCTAGCAATAATAACCAACCGCCGTTCCTGTCGAGCATGCCTTGGAAATGAGATTGCAGTTTGCATCCTCTTGACCAATTCCAGGCTTATACCATTATCGGCAAACTGCCTCCCGGGCAGGATGTAGCAATTTGTGCTTCAGTAGTGCTCGTTTTCTGAGTAGCTCTTATGTAGTATAAATCAGAAGCTTGAGTAGGAAGATAATTGCATCTGGTAAATTTGTAGCTCTATTGTAGGTTTCACCCTGAATTCCTGTGCTAGGTGTATTATTGAGCTGTAACAATGTGATCCTTTGAGGGTTATCAAATGTTGTTTAGTTAAATGTTCTACCAAGGTACATGTCGTTTTGAATCAGAAGATTCTTATATGAATTTGTTGTTTGCGATTTACCATTTTTGCTCTACAGAACGTTTGGAGCCAAAGGCCCTGTGCATTCTTGGCCCTCGATCACTGAAATTTGAGCCTTTTGCCTTGAAAACATTTGGCTTCCTTGGTCGTATGCCGAGCCCTTAAGGTTGTGTCATACAATTCCCACTGAGATGGCGTGCCTAACCTTGTTTTTATTTTAAAACGAAAGAAGTGACCTAGTACTGTTTATACAGAGCTCATGGTGTGTCATCAAACACGCAATGTTGCGACTTCAACAAGAGAATCAGATCCACTAGCAAAACACAGCTTACATGAAACATTCAACAGTGCAAGTGGCAGATGCCAGAAAGATATTTATCTAAGCACACATTGAGGAAGCGGTCGCAGCCAATGTTTGCCGCTGAGTTAAACAGTACAACTTCAGTCCCGATGTATGGTCGACGGTAAAAAAAGTCCAAGATGTGCTATTATGATATTCCAACATGTTCATGTTTCCATGTAAAACTGATCCTACACCTCAGCTATTTCTCCATCAAAGCTAACTATTGTGATTCTGTGAAGCAGCGCCCACAATGGACAGAATCGTCTCAGCAGATCACAGCGATCAGCATAAATGTAATGTTCTATTTTTTCAACAAAACCCGATTGACAACATCCAACGGCAGAGCATAGGCAGGATCCAAAGGCTTCACCCCAGGGTACTCCATTAATGAAAGACCTGCTTGCAAGAGAGGTTAACTGATTCAGCATCTAGTCTAGTTCATAATTCTAATCAACTTAAGTGCCACACAAAGATTCTTATTTTATGATAAAAGTACCACAGTATGGGATGAAAAGCAGCACCTGCAATTCCAAAGTATGTGTGATAGATATCGACTGCATTATCTGGCCTATCTGAAATGCCACCATTCTCTTTGTCCTTCCGATCAACATGAAGAGAAGAGTTGGAACCAATACTTATTAGTCAAGGGACATAGGGTTACCCAAATGGCAGTAGGGGGAATAATGAACAGTTACCTGGCAGTTTAGTATGAATTTTGCTAGCTTTTCCTTGTCAATCCAATGCACTCTATCAATCATTACTAGGCTTGATAACACCCACCATGAGTAGCAAACCTTGAGAATTTGGTACAGTTCAATTAAATCCAGTGTGGCAACATGTATTGAAGAATGCAAATCATACATGACTTATAACAAAGTAAACCTCACATCAGCTAGTTTCTCAGGCCGCCCATTAAGTCCGCCATCTTTACACTGACGCTCACAGAGCCACCATCCTAGGAGATCTCTATCAATGTGATACAGAGACCCAGTGATTGCAAGCGCACCGACACAACAAAATACTGCATGCAAATGCAAATGTATATCGTGTTCAGGTTACCTGAACCACTGTTGAAGCAATAGCTTGCAGAAAATACTTGAGTTTAGAAATAATCACATCCAGCAAAACTAATTTGAAACTACTCTCTCCATTCTAAATTATAAGACGTTTTGGCTTTTCTAGAAACCTAACTTTTGCTATGCACTTAGATATACACATATGTCTAGATATATAGCAAAAGCATGTATCTAGAAAAAAAAAATCCAAAACGGCTTATAATTTGGAATGGAGGAGTGCTACGCAGCTAGTCTTATGGTGATACTAGAATAGGTCAATTAAAATGCCATCAATAATCAAAGGAAGTTGTAGTGCTACAAGCCTACAATAGTACAAGTCAGATTACAGTAAAAAAAATGAAGTAATAATATTCCTCTAAAAAATAGCCAAATGCATTCATATTCTATAACCAGTTTGCCCATTATCATTCTTTAATAAAGCATCCTCTAGAAACAATAGGTTAAATTCCAGTTACACTCGGAAATTCCACAAAGCAGATTTTCGAGTGAAGACAAGATAATACATACTTTGCCCAGCATGAGACTCCCCTCCTGGCATAGCTCCGAATCCACCATCCAAGTTCTTACAGCTAACAACGAAATCTACAGCTTTTTGCACGTCGATTTTATGCAGACGGTGCAGTAATGATAAGGTACATAGGGCAATATACGAGAACCTACACACACAGAAATAAAAAGCAACATCTGACATGGATTATTATGTTGGGACCTTGAAATTGGGAACACATAAAAGGTTTTTACCTAGTGTCAACTTCACCCCAAATATCACCAGAAAACGATCCATCCTTGTTTTGCAGTCCAGCGACATCTGGCATTATTTAGATAAGGAAAAGGAACTGGATTTCAAGCAAGGTCAGTGAGCTTATAATAATAATAAAAACAAGGTTGCAGAATTCGTTTTGTTCACTAGGACATTGGTAATCTCAAGTTTACATACACCAACAGCATGAATCCAATTCAAAATCTGGGGAAAAAGGATACAATCAGCAACTTTGTTCACGTCAAGGACATCGAGCCGATCGAAGAGGCAGAGGACCTGCACGGCGCTAAGCGTGTAGAGGACATGCGGATCGTGCCCAACGTTCCCTCCAAATCCGCCTGCGCAGCCACATACAACCCAAGCAGAACACACACACACACGAATCATCAACGACCTAATTCTCCATGACACAATTCACCGAGGGGAGAGTGTTGGTGAGGGGGAGGTACCAGATTCCGGGTGGTAGCAGGACATGATCCAGTCGACGACCTCGGCGGCGTCGACGGCGTGGAGCTTGTGGAGGAGGTCGAGCGTGGTGAGACCCCAGTAGGCGCCGTTGAGGCGGATGTGCTCCATCACCAGCGACTCGAACGAGTCCTTCTTCTGCGCAAACAACAACAGCGGGCGTCGGAAGCCGCGCGGGTCGGGGGAGGAGGATTCGCGGGGACGAGGGGCGGGAAGGGCGGCGACGTGGCCGCGCCGCGCTCGTTACCTTCTCCACCGTGACTATGTAGCGGACGTGCTGGTCCGCGGCGAGCTCCGCCTCGTCCGCCATGGCCGCCTTCTCCTCTGCTCGCGCTCTTCGTTCCTGGCCGCGACACTGCCACAGCACGGCAGGGCATGAGGAACTGAAGTATTGAACGAGCAGAGAGGAGGACTGGAGGAGACGAGGATCAAGGAACTGACCAGTTACTTCGCTGATTGAATCCTGCTGGGGTGAAGGGAGCTGCCGCCGCCCGCTGGGCGATTTGTTGGTGAGGCGCCTAGCGAGCGCGGAGCAGGGGCACCAGACTGCAGCTGCAAGGGGCCGGGATCTGGGAGGGGTGCCGCCAGGCTGCGTCGCCGCCGGCCGCCGCTCGCTGTTCGCTGTGCAGGCGTGGGAGCCGGGAGGTAAGTTGGGCCGTATCCAAATCGGCCCAAACGCGTCGGATACTTGTATCCGGTTTGGTACGTATCCATTGTCAGTACGTATTCAAATCAGCCCAATCGTATTCGCAACGCAACAAACTGTTCAATTTTACTATTTTATTATTGGAGAACCGTATGCTATGTAAACCAAAGAGCTGTGCAAACTATATAAACTCTAATCTAGACCACTGAATTCTAATTTGATGGTTAGAAATAAAGGTGTGTTATTTTAGTATTTAAACCCTCACTTATCTCATCTAATCTAAGATTTTATGGAATCACTCTAGCCCCACACGCGTAGTACACCTTCGCGGCGCCACCGCAGACCTCCGCGCCTCTGTTGCTGCTGGTCGACGAGCTGCCGTTCTGGGAGGCTGCCCTGCCCCTGTGAGTGCGCGGGCACGGCCGTCCACGACGACGCCGCGTTGTCGCGTCGATGTCGTCGGGCGCGAAGAGGTCGTCGTACACGCCAGACGCAGCCGCCACGGCGTCCATGGAAAGAGGCACGTGCTCGTGGCGCGATGCTAGCACGTGCACGGCGGCGTCGCATGGGCTGCAAAGCGCCGTGGAGTCCGCCGCGTAGTACACCACCGCGGCGAGCGCCGCAGAATGCGCACGCAACTCCCCGAGCCGCTGGGCTTGTGCTGCCTTCGCTTCCCATCTCTCGTTCTAGGCTTTTTTTTCTTTTTCTTGGGCTTGCTTCAACTTTCTTGAGTTTCTTGCGTTTGTGCTTGCGATTGTGTTTCTGAATTGTTATCTTATTACATTGCACCTGTACACTCTGATTCACGCACCGGAGCCGGAGACGATAGCCCAGCGAGCTTCGCTCTTGGCGGCAGGTTCCATATATGCATGTCCATGTCGGAGGTACGGTGGCCGGCAACTGGAGGACCCTACCTACTGCACACAGTCATACACTCCCATCGTACACGCACGTTGCTTTAATTTGCATAGCATACGCTCCCTTTATTATTAAGTTGTTGTTGGTATCCGTGCACTGTTAATGTGAGTTACGAGTAATATCGTAATATGCCAGCATATCAGGAGCCTTTATTAAAGTGCCTCATGGGCTTCTTGAGGCCCTCTCACGAGTAGTTTTCAAATACTTCTTTCATCTTAAATTATAAATACGTTTGATTTTTTCGCTCTAAGTTTAATCACTTGTTTCGTTGAAGAATTTAAGCACAATATCACTTATTTTTTTTTGTGATCTGCTTTATTAATAAAAATACTTTTAATAATGACTTGATTTTGAATATTTATTTTGCACAAATTTTCTTTGAATAAGATGAGAGGTCAAATTTGAGATAAAAAAAAGTTAAACTTCTTATAATTTGATAATGAAGAAATAAACATTAATCTTTTTTTTTCCTTGTCGTTCCAAATTTCATAAAACCCGAGATGAATATGGGAAATAGGATACCAGAAAAACAAAATGAAAGCACATCATTTCGTTACCATATTTTTTTGTATGATTATGAAAACGGATGGGGGCAAGTTTTGTCATCTCCATTTTCTTTCCAACAAATAAGCTAGATCCGTTGGACCATATTAACTGTCATTTTGTAAACTACAGGTCCTTTCTGTGATCCGAAACAAGGGCTTTTCTGGAACTGATGGGTCCCGGCCGGTCGCCTCGCCGGCGACCACCGCGGGCGCCGCCACTCTCCGACTGCCGCTCCGTCGACAGCTCAGGCACGTTGCTTTGAGCCTTTGACCGCGGGATCCCGTGAGGGCAGTAGGGGAAACAAGGCCTGATGGGCTTGAGATATTTTGGGCTTTATTTAACCAGTGTGCGCCGACCCCGGCCAGCCCACCAAGACTGTAGCTGATCGTGGCCCGGCGCGTCGCCGGTGGCAACTGGCAACCGAGCTGGGTGGCGTGGCACACAGCAGGAAGCAACGCTGCAATTGTGCAATGCACAGTTTGTTGCCAAGATTCAGGCATGGTACGGTGGTTCTCATTGTATTGTACTTGACCTGATCGAGAAACCATCATGGTACCGGCTGGTTCAGTTTGCTGGCAAGATTGACAACATTTTACACCTGCTTGGTTGCAGCCTTGCTATTTGTGGGAACTACATGCGGCAGTGCATACGCGCAGCCATACATACATTCCATCTAGCTCGATCTTGTGCAGACCCAAAAGAAAGAGAAAGCAGATATAGAGAGAGAAGTTAAAATGTCATCTCTGTGTACATACACGCGGAACGTATACGTACGTCTTCTTGATGCACGTTCCCCAACAAACAACAACCCAAGCACGCAAAGAAAAAAAGAAGCTACGACGGACGTACTACTAGCTAGCTAGCTAGAAGGATCCAATCCAACTACAGGTCGATCGGTCTACACAGCAAGCTAGTCCACGGCAGCTAGCTAGCTAGCTAGCTTTAGGACGTCATCATGCATTCCTCCTCCGTCTGTACTGCAGATCGAGATCGAGATCGAGACATGGAGGCGGTACGGTGATGAGATCATCTATCATATGCATGCATGAATGCATGGGATGAGCAGATGGATGGATAGAGAACTGATGATGATGGTCATCAGAAGAAGGCGTAGGAGTTGTTGAACATGAGGGTGGATGTGGCGTATGCGCTGAGCAGCTCGTTGTGCGTCGACCATGGCTCGGCGCGGAGCCCCACCCGGCGGAGAGCCTTGAGGATCTTGCTCCGGTTCACGCACCCAGTCACCACCACCTTCTGCAGGCTCGCCTCCACCTCCACCCGCTCGATCCCTGCATGGAATTGGAAACAACGAAGGCCGGCCAGGCTAGGCTTTGGGTAAAAAAAAAGGAACTAAAGGTCGTTCAATACAGTTATTATTCAGATCTAGCATATCGATCTACATGGACGAGCGATCGAGTACGATGGCAGCAGCAGCAGCAGCCAGGAGCTAGCTACTGCCGATCGTACTGGAAATGATCTGCCGGCCGGCCGGGATATATGGGCTTTATTAGCTAGCTGGAGGATCGGAGGAGCTCATCAGGTACGTACCTTTCACTTTGGACAGGCATTTGCGTACCCGCTTCTCATGCAATGCCACCATCTCCACTTTCAGCTCCGTGCTCTGCATGCGTACCAGCAGCGATTAATCAGAAAACGCGCACAGGATTATTATTGCCATGCCTTAATTTCTTCATAGTTTTATACTATGCATGCATGGATGTGCAGCCCTAGCTACTGTATAGCTTAATTGCACTGCATTGCTTGCGAGTATGTACATCCATCCATCATGCAAAGAAAAAGCAACACCGTACTGCAGATTAAAGTGTACTACTAGCTAGCTACGGATTCATACTAATTATTACCGTCATACTGATTCACTGTTTCAGCAGAAGCTTGCACTTTTTGCTACCTATATATAGTAGCCGAAGCCGTACGTGTATCTAACATCTTGTTGCAATGCAAGTGCAGGCGGCTATATAAACATGATCAACATCTTCACATGAACAAATTTTTCTCTTTTTTTTTCCCGATCGATCGAGGAGATCGTCAACAATTAGACACATAAAGGATCACTGAATATATATAATCATCAACTTTACATGAACAACCAACCTATAAGATCGCTGTTAAGTTATTAACATACATGCACGCACATTTATCAGATCATGAATTGATCCAGTGACTCAAACGTACAATGAGATACAGTAGAAATTATAATCCCCATACCTCCATGAGAAAAACCAGCGGTGGTTTTGTCTGGTTGATTGGTTGGTGATCGATGCTATAGCTATAAGCTATGCCGTCGTCTCGTTGGCCGGCTTTCGATCGATCGAGACGGGAAGAAGAAGAAGATCAAAGAAGAAGAAGGGAATAAGACGAGAGCAGGAGCTGCCTTCTTATAGCGGCCAGCAGCAACAACCCTAAGAAAAAGGCCAAAAGATCCATCCAGCAGGGGAGGGGGCAGGATGTGATGAAGGGAAAAGGTTAAAGACGACGGTGTTCAACAGAGATTCGTTCCTGACCTGCTGTTGTTGCTGTAATAATCTAATCGATCTACAGTACAGTGCGTCTAAATAAGCTCAGCTAGCTAGCTATAAGATCGACCTCTACGACCCTATGCCACAGTGACCTCCTCTGCTTTCTCAAAGGCAACCCTAGGCAGGTCGTCATGGAGAAGAGCGACCGGCCGGTGGTCTCACCCATCGAGGCCCTACTAGCTGTCTCTCTGCCTCTCTCTCTCTCTCTCTCTCTCTCTCTCTCTCTCTCTCTCTCTCTCTCTTCTTGCTCATCCTTCTGATCCGGCCAATAGTTTAATTACTTGCCGAGCTCCCTTCTCAATGGTCCATGGCTGATGCATGGCATGAAAGGAGAGGTTGATCTCCAGCCCGGCCTCTGATCAACTGTGGTCAGCTTCTGGTAGGTGCCGCACATGTGTGTGTCAGCATTGATTCCATGGTTAAGAGTGATTGGCCGTAGAGGATCCTGATGACGTGGATGGACTGACGGGCGCCATTGACAAGTCCAAGCAGCTCGCTTTTCGCGGTGTCGAGCGGAGAGGCCGTAGTTTGGAATGTCTGGGGAGATCTGCATATTACAAGCTTAGCTTACAAAAAGAGCAAAAGCGCAAAAGGTTAAAGCGAGCCACGATTGGGGAGGGTGAAAAAGAGCTACTAGCTGCGGCGACGAGACAGCATTATGGACCGTGACGCAAGTTTGGTATTTCTTGCCCCTGTCTGTCTCCACACGACACGCATGAACAGGGGTCAGATGAATCTTCCCTTCCCTTCCAGAACACGAACTCACAACAAAACACCTCTTATTAACTTCTCCAAGTTTGCTTTCTGTTGACTCAATCAAGAGAGAGAGAGAGAGAGAGAGAGGGGAAAAAAATGGAACAGAATATACACTATACATGAAAATGGTGAGCTGCTAGCCTGCTACTGGCAAAATAAGAAAAGAAAAGAAATGTGAGCTACTGGCCGGAGCTGGTGAACACTGCATCACGTACAGACTCACAGCGATGACATTCACATGCAAATGCAATGACACCGAAGTATAGTATATAATTAACCTACAAATTAACTAGCTTGTCACTCTACACGGTTCTATATATTCATATCAATTAAATATAGTAATCATCCTGACCTCCAGAGATTAAACCCAGCTAGCTATAGATTGATCGACACTTTACCAAAACTTTATGCTCTGCCGACAAAACTCACTCAACATTGCATACACGCAACTCGCCCGCCCGCAGACAGATTATACACTTGTTGGAGAAGACCAAAGGGAAAAAAAAAACCCGAAGGGGACACAGCCTGCTGACAGGCCAACTAGCTAAGGCCTATGGCGATGCATTCCTCGCCGCTAATTCAGCTGCAAATTCTCTCTCAGTAGCTGGGGAAGAGATCCTTGAGCTGGACGGCGAAGAAGTCATGGCCACTGCTGACGCCGGCACGGCGGCAGCCCTCCTCGTGGCAGTTGCCGTCCACCTTGCGGAGGCAGCCGAGGTCGCTGCAGCTGATCCCCGGGATGACGTGGCCACCGAACTCGTCCCCGGTAGCGGCGTGGTGGCTGCACGTCTCCACGGTGAGGTCGTCCAGAGTGCCATCCCGGTACACGATCAGCCCGTCCTCCTCTGGGCTGCAGTTCCGCATCGGCCTGAACACCTTGTCGAATGCCCGGTCGTGCGGGCTCGTCACCGGCATCAGCCTGCGGGACAGAGAGAAGAAGACGGGGAGGATTAATTAGTGACACTGCCACGTACGCAAGAGCAAGGAAGGTGAAACGAAAATAATAATAAATCATGTCGTCGTCGCAGGAAAAAGGAAACAAAAATAAACGGAGACATGCATGCAGAACTGGGCTCTGATCTCAGGCCCCAACAGCAGAGGGTCAGCCTGCATAACTTTCATTGCCATGTTTGGACTGGGCTTCCTTTCAAAAAGGGCTGGACTGATCTGGGCGTGAAAGAAGCCCAACGCGAGGATGCCAAGTGCCTCCAGAGTGTAAACCCTATAAAAAGCTCGTAATTCGTTTTCACACGAAGAAGAAACCATCAAATTTTTTTTGTTAAACAGTCGATTTTCCTGAAACTGTAATTTTTTTAAAGTTTTAAAAAATTCACTCTAAACCATTTTTTTCTAACCACGTTTTTACACATCAATGATTTTAAAACTAAAGTTTCTTAATACAACAACATCCAAACAAGACTTTAACTTTTGGATGATTTCACCAACTGTAAAATACTCGAAAACTCACAACAACAGGTAGTTTGTTTCTTCTTGTACATTACGTAGTAGCATGATCGATATTGAGAACTGGTAAAACTCGGCAGTACGTACGAAGAAACGAACGACAGACCAATTCCATTGCAGACGCCGATGAAAGGAAGACCAATTCCATTGCAGACGCCGATGAAAGGAGGGTGAAAAAAAAAAACTGACATCGACATTTCAGTGCTCATGCAGTCCCATCCTCGATGATACCAAAGGGGGACTGGGCTACTGAGAGCTACTACTAGTAGCAGTGACACACCGGACTCCATCTCCGTTGGCGCGCGGCTAGAATAAGAACGAACAAGCAGCAGCCAGCAAGTTTGATGTGACAAACCAAACTTTACTGCTCTATGTATTTACCACGATCATGCTCATGCATCTGAATCACATATAACACGCTAATGGACTGAACAACCTTCACCTTTCTTCATCATGTCAAAAAAAAAAAAACAATTACTTGCTTAAACCCCCTCCTGCTGCTAATGTCGAGTTGCGTTGATCCAGTCATCAGTTTCGCAAACGCAAAAGCGTGAGAACGCCGAACCTAACTTGATTAGCGTGTCACCAAATATCCTTTCAAATCGCAATCAACACAAAAAAACAAGCAATTTTCTCTCCCCTTTTAGGCTGCTCGAGGATTTCGCGGGATTCCGGCGCAATCAGCAGCAAAATCCGTATACGAATGCGATTGAGAAGAAAATCGTATTGACTCTACTAGAGACCGGCAAAAGGCACGCCGGCGGCGATGAGCGCAACAAAAGCTAGGCGCCGAGCGAGCGGTGCGGTGGTAACAAAGGCTGGAGGAGGCTGCTTGGTGCAGGCAGGCAGGCGTGTCCCTATCCGAACACGAAGAAGGCAACAAAAGCACGGGAGCAGAGGCGGCGGCGAGAAAAGTCAAACGTAGCCAGGGGGTGGGGCCAGGGAGTCAGTGACCAGCGAGACGGACGGACGGACGCACCTGAGGTGGAAGAGGTTGGAGACGCGGTGGGCGCCGAGGTAGGCCTCGACGGCGGCGAGGAAAGCCTGGTACGTCTTGAGGTGGAGGCCGTCGACGCGCGGGTACGGGAGGCGAGGGCGCGGGCCTAGCCACCGGCGCGGGACCGCCGCCGCCGGGCTCGCATTGCCGCTGCCCAGGAACGCGTACTCGCGCCACGACACCCCGGGCCGGTCGTCCTGCTGCTTGGGAGGCGGGGCCGGCGGAACCGCTACGAAGCCGGCCAAGCATAGGATGGGCTCTAGCTCGGCGTGGGTCAGGATGGGCCGGAACGTGGCTGTGTGCCATAGGGACAGCTTCTTCGCTACCTCCTCGATTGACATCCGCCGCTCCCTTCCCTTGCCGCCTGGCTGCGCCTGCGCCATGGCCGCCGCGCGTGTGGGGGGGTTTTTCTCGGGGTTTAGGGTGGTGGCCATGGTGGATGGGTGGGTGGAGTGGATGGAAGGGACAGGGCACGGGGCGACGACGACTCCTCTCGCGTTGTTTATGCGCGGCGCAGAGATTGTCTTCTCTACAAATCAAATCAAAGGCGAAAGAGAGAGAGAATCGCAAGGTTTAAAAGGGGACGAGGAGGAGGAGGGCACCGCACCGCACCGCACCAGGGGAGGGGAGGCGAGGTGGAGGAGACGGAGACGGAGACGGGCATTGGGATTCTCCTCTGCGTCGCGAATTTTTTTTCTCTCTTCATCATCAAGCAGCAGTCGGGGCCGGGCAGAAACGCTTGCCGTACCAGGACGCCGAGGGAGGAAACGCCCCGCGTGGGCCGCCTAGCGTGACTCTGACAGGTGGGGCCTCACGCGCGCGCTGTGAGCCTGTGATGATGAATCATGGTTCATGAATGCCTGTGATCTCTGGAGATTTTTGCCCCCCACCCGTACGTGACCTGTAACAACTGTGCCCTCGCTAGAGTTGTCTTGAATTGAATCATATCGATGAGGGTTTGAATCCAAGCGTGATCGACTCTACGCGTTATCGTGTTTGTCCATAGACCGACGACATATGTTACTATCAGCCTGTTCGTTTGGCTTTTCAGCCGGCTTAAATCTAGCCGGAACAGTGTTTTTCTTTCACAAGAAATCAACCAGCAGTGAATAATCCTACCGAAACAGTGCATAATCCTGCCAAACGAACAGACCATATATCGATTTTCGCTAATATAGTGTTAGCGGTGTAGAAAACGCTTACCAAAACATGCACATGTTAGGGGCTCTTGGTCCCTTCACAGGAGGGATCCTAATCGGAGCCACATAGCTCCTCTTACTAGCTCCTCCACAAGAGGTTCAGATCAAAACGACACGTGCGTTTGACTTAATTAGATTCTCAATCAAACAACTGCTTTGTCATTTTGTTTTCTTGAATATGACGTACCATGTTCTCTGTCCCTCGTCGTGAAACGGGAGGTCGAGCTTAGTGAATGTTAAGAAGAGTTGATTCGTAGTTTGAAACCTCTATCAATGTTTTTTTAAAAAAAACGGTCGTCGATTACCAAAACAATCACACGCTACGACTTTTCGTCCCTCCAAAGGGGGAGCGTCCTAATTCGAACGACAGAGCTCTTCTTACTAGCTCCCTCCACGAGGGGCTCTCATCGAAACGGCACACGTGTTTTACTTAATTACATTCCAAAAGAACTGATTTGTCGCTTGTTCGTACCATATCCTCTGTCACTCGTTATGAGACAGGAGCTAGAGCTTAGTGAATGTTAAGATGAGTTGATTCGTAGTTTGAAACCTCTATCAATGTTTTTTTTAAAAAAAAATCGGTCGTCGATTACCAAAACAATCACACGCTACGGCTTTTGGTCCCTCCAAAGGGGGAGCGTCCTAATTCGAACGACAGAGCTCTTCTTACTAGCTCCCTCCACGAGGGGCTCTCATCGAAACGGCACACGTGTTTTACTTAATTACATTCCAAAAGAACTGCTTTGTCGCTTGTTTGTACCATATCCTCTGTCACTCGTTATGAGATAGGAGCTAGAGCTTAGTGAATGTTAAGATAAGTTGATTCGTAGTTTGAAACCTCTATCAATGTTTTTTTTAAAAAAATCGGTCGTCGATTACCAAAACAATCACACGCTACGGCTTTTGGTCCCTCCAAAGGGGGAGCGTCCTAATTCGAACGACAGAGCTCTTCTTACTAGCTCCCTCCACGAGGGGCTCTCATCGAAACGGCACACGTGTTTTACTTAATTACATTCCAAAAGAACTGCTTTGTCGCTTGTTTGTACCATATCCTCTGTCACTCGTTATGAGACAGGAGCTAGAGCTTAGTGAATGTTAAGATAAGTTGATTCGTAGTTTGAAACCTCTATCAATGTTTTTTTTAAAAAAATCGGTCGTCGATTACCAAAACAATCACACGCTACGACTTTTGGTCCCTCCAAAGGGGGAGCGTCCTAATTCGAACGACAGAGCTCTTCTTACTAGCTCCCTCCACGAGGGGCTCTCATCGAAACGGCACACGTGTTTTACTTAATTACATTCCAAAAGAACTGCTTTGTCGCTTGTTCGTACCATATCCTCTGTCACTCGTTATGAGACAGGAGCTAGAGCTTAGTGAATGTTAAGATGAGTTGATTCGTAGTTTGAAACCTCTATCAATGTTTTTTTTAAAAAAAATCGGTCGTCGATTACCAAAACAATCACACGCTACGGCTTTCGGTCCCTCCAAAGGGGGAGCGTCCTAATTCGAATGACAGAGCTCTTCTTACTAGCTCCCTCCACGAGGGGCTCTCATCGAAACGGCACACGTGTTTTACTTAATTACATTCCAAAAGAACTGCTTTGTCGCTTGTTCGTACCATATCCTCTGTCACTCGTTATGAGACAGGAGCTAGAGCTTAGTGAATGTTAAGATGAGTTGATTCGTAGTTTGAAACCTCTATCAATGTTTTTTTTAAAAAAAATCGGTCGTCGATTACCAAAACAATCACACGCTACGGCTTTCGGTCCCTCCAAAGGGGGAGCGTCCTAATTCGAATGACAGAGCTCTTCTTACTAGCTCCCTCCACGAGGGGCTCTCATCGAAACGGCACACGTGTTTTACTTAATTACATTCCAAAAGAACTGCTTTGTCGCTTGTTCGTACCATATCCTCTGTCACTCGTTATGAGACAGGAGCTAGAGCTTAGTGAATGTTAAGATGAGTTGATTCGTAGTTTGAAACCTCTATCAATGTTTTTTTTAAAAAAAAATCGGTCATCGATTACCAAAACAATCACACGCTACGACTTTTGGTCCCTCCAAAGGGGGAGCGTCCTAATTCGAACGACAGAGCTCTTCTTACTAGCTCCCTTCACGAGGGGCTCTCATCGAAACGGCACACGTGTTTTACTTAATTACATTCCAAAAGAACTGCTTTGTCGCTTGTTCATACCATATCCTCTGTCACTCGTTATGAGACAGGAGCTAGAGGTTAGTGAATGTTAAGAAGAGTTGATTCGTAGTTTGTATCAATAATTTAAAAAGGCACTCTCAGATCTCAACATGCCTCACTCGTAGGGAATGATTGCTCTTGAGGTTGTTTGGATACATGTCTGGAAAACTTGTTTGATCATGATATATCTTATAATCTTATAAAAGGTTTATTTTTTACCGTCTCAGACTTAGACACATCTTGCCTGGCATACATACATACATACCAGGGCTCCTTTTAAACAAAGCTTTGCCTGATCATCTTAATGTGCCTAGATAGGAAAGAGAAAGGGTTAAATTAATTCCTCTAAAAACTGGCGGAGCCCACAAAGTCAGCGGGCGGTGCACACTGAACTGGCGCAAAACCGCGTGTGCTCCTAGCCACAACCGGTGTTCCAGGGCGGCCGGGGATGGATGGATGGAACGCAGGCAGAGGCAGGGGCGGCGCAGTGCACGCGAAGCCAACCAAACACATGCCATTTCACTGAACCGGATCAGTTTCGCTTCAGTTTTGTTTACTCGCTCTCGCTACAAGGCTGTCCGTGCCCAAAGAGCCTGCGCGTCGCGCTCGCGCCGCCCCTAGCGTGGCATGCAGGGCCGTCTCGCGTGTGCGTGCGTGTAGTGGTGGTCTTGTCGCGTTTGCCCGGTGGTGGTGCTCGCGGTGCGGTGCAGCCGCGCAGGGAGACAAAACTGCCTGCCGCCCCAGCAAACCGCGAGAGGAACCGGGCACGAGGAGGCGACCGGAGGTGAAACTATGTTGTGCTTGTGCACCTGCCTGCTCCTGGATTGGCATTCGCGTTCTTTAATATGCACGGGAAGTCGTGAGCGGCAACGTGACTGACTGACTGATAGTACCAAACCATAGAATTGAGCTACAGCCTACAACTATGAACCGAGGTGTTTAACAGAGGCAGCAGCATCGAAGCGCGTCGTCGTCGTCGATCACGACTTCCGTATGTAGGAGTAGGTCGGTGTATCGTCTAGCTAGATTTGGTTGGGACTCTAGCTACGTACACAATTACGGTACATACTGACATACATATATAGCTAAATTAAATTATGCACCAATCACACGCTCTGTGAAAACGGTGCCAAAGTAAGACATGAATCAAATGTGTCTGGGAGTTAATATCCAAGGTGTAGCCTTTGTTTAGATATCGTCGGATTCACCTTAATTCATTATCGTCTGTGAAAAAACTGTATCAAATTAAGGCAGAAATCAAATGTGAATATGTCCGGGGTTAATATACAAGGTAGACCTTGTTTGGATATCGTCGTCGGATTTACCTCAACCCACGTGTGTTGAAGTGGATTGAGGTGAAGTTTAGTTCAAAACTTTACACGAGTTTAAAATACTTTTAGGTTAACATTTAAACCAACATTTTAGTCAAAACGTTAATAAAAAAAATCAGATTCCATGTGGGGTGTGAATCTTGATGTAGCTACGTGTAATGAACTAATAAAACGTAAGTACACCTAACCATGTGAAGAAGAACAATGTGCAATGGAGCTCAAATGAAGCTAAAGGCGCCTACAAGATTATATGTTTTAACTTTTTAGTAGGGCACAAATAATCATAAAATAGTGTTTTTTTTGAGACCACAACTAAATTCACTTCCACGGAAAATCGAAAATCCTGAATTAATTAAATCTAGAAAACCACATCCTAAAATTCATTCTCACAGGAAATAAAACTCAGATTCTGTGAAGCGTCGTTCGAGTGACTTAGCCAACTAGACTAAACATCTTTTGGTCATTGTCATGTTTGGTTGGGATCCTTAATTATTCCCACTAGATCCTGATTTTTAAGCTGAACCAAATAAGCTCATTGTCTTATTCTCTCCCTTAAACTTGTTATATCCTGGCCACCTATTTACCCTCTTCATACGCTTACAATCTATTATTGATCCATGCATGTTGCTCATTCTCAAACTATTATTTCACTTAGAGGCCCCATCTTAACCATCTCTCACAAAACATATCGGATGACATTCTTATTGCAATGTTAACTACCAACTGTCACTATAAATATGAGGTGCCATATAAGACACATGTCAGCAGTGTGAGAATACTAATGTTGGAGTGACAATACTAATGTTCGTTGTACTCCCTCTATCCAAAATTACAAGATATTCTAAGAATTTTGGAGAGTCAAATCATCTTAAATTTGACTAAAGATTATAGAGAAAATTATAGTTATTTATAACATTAAATAGACATACTCTAAAAATATAATTGATAAAAATTTAAATAATGTTTAGTTAATATCATAAATATTATTATATTATAATAGTTTAGTTAAATTTGAGATACTTTGTTTTTTTAAATTTTTTAGGATGTCTTTGGTTTGGGATGGAGGGAGTAGATTTCTACGGCAACAACTGTTGCAGCAATATACTTTGCTCACAGTGCTGGCAGCAGCTGCACCGAACACACCAGTGACCATATTGTATCTTGAGGTGAGCATCTCATGCTGCTTTGGTAGAATTAAAAAACCGTGCACGAATCGCAATTCCGCAAAAAACAAAGGAGAAGAGAAATTGGGCCACGTCACTTCACGATCACCCTGCCATCCCCAGCCGTCACCACTACTCCTCTCAAGTCTCATCGCCATGGGAACCAGGAATCTACCCCCCGCTTCCATGGCGACAGCATCCACAACGCTGCTCCTCTCCCTCGCCCTCTTCGCCTTCGCCTGGGCGTCGCCGCCATCGCCGTCGCTGGATGCGGAGGCGATCTCCCGGTTCCAGGAGTACCTCCGCATCGACACGGCGCAGCCGGCGCCCGACTACGCCGCGGCCGTGTCCTTCCTCCGGAACCAGGCCTCCGAGGCCGGGCTCGAGGCGCGCACGCTGGAGCTCGTCGCCGGGAAGCCCCTGCTGCTACTGCGGTGGCCCGGGCGGCGGCCGTCGCTCCCCTCGATACTCCTGAACTCCCACACTGACGTCGTGCCGTCGGAGGCCAGCAAGTGGGACCACCCGCCCTTTTCCGCTGCCCTCGATGGGGCATCCGGTCGCATCTACGCGCGAGGCTCCCAGGTGAGATAACTTCCTTACTGACACGACTGCTTAAAGCCACGAATTTTTGTTTGTTTAGTGTTGAACTGTATACATGTCCCAAGTCCCATGCAGCATATACAGTAATCAAGAGTACCAAAAATCCATTTTTAGCTACTAAATATACCAGTTGGTTTAATTCCTTAATCGATACTGTAGTTGGCTCTGTATACATGTGCCATGCAGGAAGTGATCTTTATAAATTGTATAATTGAATTTGCTCATGATGCATGCTTGCTCTTTTGTCTGGGATTTCTTGTAGATGATTACTGCAAATATCAAATTTTAGCTGTACTAACAAGAATGTTAGAAATGTTTAGTCTAATTCTATGTGTATCTTGTATCTCTCCAGGACTCCAGTTCAGTTAACGCGTGAAGCTGAATGCAGTACATTTTTACACTGAATTCACTTACAATTAGAAGTTATCTTTCTTCATCCGAAAAGGGCTACTCTTAGTCTGTATATATTTATGTTCCTTGTACATGTCTTCCTGAAGTACCCATCTCCTCTCACTATAACTGTCTAAAATGTTAAATTTATTATCTTAAGCTGTTCGTTCAAATCAACTGATTATTTTAGCACCATATGCATGCTCCCTTAGAGATAGTTTTTTTTTCCACACACACTTTTAATGAAATGGTTGAAAGCTACAAAGCTGTAAAAATACAATGGGTTCATGTGTTTATCACACCTAATATTTCCTTGGACTTCCTGTGTCTGATGCAGGACATGAAGTGCGTGGGGATGCAGTACCTTGAAGCCATCCGCCGACTCCGTTCTGCAGGATTTGTTCCAGATCGAACTGTTCATGTAATATTTGTTCCTGACGAGGAGATTGGTGGGCATGATGGTGTTGAGCTGTTTGTTTCGTCTAAGGAGTTCAAAGACATGAATGTGGGGTTAGTCCTGGATGAGGGGCTTGCCTCTCCTGGGGAGGAGTATCGGGTGTTCTATGCAGAACGTAGCCCCTGGTGGCTTATTATAAAAGCAAAGGGTGCACCAGGGCATGGTGCAAAGTTGTATGATGGCAGCGCAATGGAGAATTTAATGAAAAGTGTGGAGGCTATCAGGAGATTCAGAACATCGCAGTTTGATTTAGTGAAGTCTGGGGAGAAGGCTGAAGGCAATGTTGTGTCAGTGAATTTTGCATACCTGAAGGCTGGCACACCAACACCAACGGTTAGTAGATTTATTTTCCTGTTACTGATATGTTAATTTGCTGTTCTAGTTTTCTTGTAATTGTACCTTGATCTTAGTAGATCCATTAAACACATAGTGGTAGCTTAATAATTTGATCCCTCAAGGGTTTGCTGATGTGATTTCATTTCTTTTCCTATGACACTAATAGGAAATGAGGATACATTTATATGGCACTTGTACTTATAAGAATTGATGCACTAAAAAAAACAGGGATTCTTATTGTATGCTTAAGATCTGTTGTTACACATTGATTCTGTTCATGCTTTAGAAACTTCTATGTACTGTGAGTTCAGTTTCAACCTATATGCTCAATAATCAATACATGAATTAAATCTATGCTAAAAAAGGAGGACCTTATGCCTGGATTATCTAGTCTTCTTGCCTTCTATTCTAGGAGTGTTGTAATTCATCCACCATAACTTGTTTTCTTCCTCTTTCCTACCTAATGTTAGCTTCCATTCTCAGAATCCTTTCTTTTCTCATGAGATACACATTGGTATTCAAATTACACTCATTATATACTTTAGTGCCATTCTTTCTCGAAACAGCTGAATGACAATGAATTATTAAAGCTCCTATTGTTTATAAATGCACTTTCATGTTGACAATCATGCTTGATGATAAACATGTATTTTTTGTTCTTGTGTCCATAAAACTGTTAGCTATTTACACATTTCTTTTGTAGAATTTGGGAATAGTTCACCATCAGATTCAATCAAAGTGAACACATGTTATGAGCTGTAATATTTCAAACTAATCGATTCATCCTTTCTCTCAGGGTTTTGTCATGAATCTCCAACCATCTGAAGCAGAGGTAGGTCTTGACATCCGAATGCCTCCTGATGTTCATACTGAAGCACTGGAGAGACGTCTTATTGAAGAATGGGCACCTTCCTCGCGCAACATGACCTTCGAGGTATGATTTTTTTTCAATTCCTTATGCCATCTAGATACTTTTGACTTCTTTATGGTGATTTCGAGTTTGAGTTGTATTATATTTCCTCTGTCCCAAAATACAAAGGACACTAGGATTTTAATACAATTTAAGGGAGATGGGAAAAGTCACATGTACCCCTCATTAAAACACGTGCAAAGGCTTTGTTGGTTTGAAGGTGGGGCATGCTAATTACTGAAAGTAGTTTTAATTTACCATGCCTTCTATTTAAGGGCAAATTTCAATTGCTTGGGTCACTTAGTTTTCAGAATGGAGTGAGTAGTTGAGATACAGACATGTAAATGTCACTGAATTAAGTCAACAACTTTTTAGAATGCTTGAAGATGAGTTTTAAACATCCTACTGCTCTTTTTTTTTTCATATTACAGTTCCATCAAACCTTTGTATGCTAGGTTTCAAGATTTTTTTTTTCTTGTGTTTTCATATTAAAAAAACCAGAGCATCTGGATAATTTGTTTTGGTTTTAGATTTGTTCCGATTGCTGCATCAAAAACTGAATCACAAGTTTCTGAGAAAAAAAACAAGCTGTTCTAGCCTTGTAAGCGGCCATATTAGGATTTCATTTCTTGATACCATGGCCAAAATGAACTCCCGATTCTATCATCCCGATTCAGAACTGTCCATTCAGTAAATGGACCGGTGTAATTATTGGGGTGGGCTGTGCCAGAATTTATGTAATGTGTCATTTAGGTAGATCTTTATCTATTGACTTAGTTTGTTAACAACCAAGACCTATGGACATTTAATTTGTGATCTCTAAAATTTTTCTTGGGTAATAATGATTCGAGTTTAATTCATATCAATTGCATTCTGTTGTCCGAAACGAACTTGTAACATAGATTCCGCGAGTGGTATTTCATTCTCAGTAAAACCTGTGTGAAGATTTTAGGGAAAAAGGCCAATTATGTCCTGCATTTTGTTTTGACAGTTTAAACAGAGGGGTTCTGTCCTGGACAACTTTGGGAAGCCAGCCTTCACACCTGCCGACAGTTCGAACCCATGGTGGCCAGTGTTTGAAGAAGCTGTTAAGAGAGCTGGCGGTAAACTTGGTAAGCCGGAGGTATTTCCTGCCTCTACGGATGCTCGCTACTTCCGGCAGATTGGTTTACCAGCATTCGGTTTCTCTCCTTTGGCAAACACACCAGTATTGCTCCACGATCACAACGAGGTTTGTGCCATTTTATCTCTTTTTGAAAGATAGATGTCTTCTACATTTCCCCTCCCATAAATGTCATATGTACCTTTTAACTCATAAGTTTCACGTGTTGCAGTTCCTGAGCAAAGACGAGTACATCAAAGGAATTGGGATATATGAGTCGATCATCAGGACGCTGGCCACTCACAACGATGAAGCCAGAGACGAAGAATCAAGGGCAGAGTTATGAGATGACCTTACCTTGCCTCGATGCAAGGCTTGCAGCTCAATTGGAGCACTGAAATCATGTTTAGGCAAAACTGCTGATTCCATATCTGCTCCAACGGCTAAATTAAACAGCGAGCATGATTACATGAACCTTGTACATTTTTTTTGAACCTTGTACATTTTCAGTAAAGTTAAACACGAATAATCGATACCCGGTTGCTTCAGGATTCAGGTTATTGCTATGCTATCTGATGGGTCGCTGTTTCATAAATCTAGCACTTATGCACTGAACTTTTTCTGCTAATATTCTGTTCTATTTTATGCTTGTGATCTTTGTGACACTTGCATTGCTTCCATTCTGTTTCAGCTGTTGAGTGCCTGTGCAGTCTGCAATGCACGGGAAGTTTTTTTTCTTCTATTTTCTTCAACCTCTAATACCGATGGATTATTTAGGGTTTGTGGTTTCCTGAACGGAATAAAATCCTCAGTTTAAATTTGTAGAAAAGAATAAGAACGAGTTAGTGCTCTTCTTGGAACAGGGACTTAAGTGCGTTATACATTTATATGCCCCAACTAGAATGCCGAAGTTTTACATGATTCAAATTCAAGTCACATGGTTTCTCATGAAAAGAAAAAAATATTTTACATGATTCAAATTAAAGTTCCATGGTTTCTGATGATGAAAAGATTAAAAAGTTACCTTCACGGCTTCACGTCAGCAGTCTCCTCCATTCGAGTTGTAATGAAGTCTCTGTTCAAACGTCCCCCTCGCAACCGTTTTGCCGCCACTCGCCGGAGCAGTCGCCCCGTCCACACACACCCACGTCCGCACCCTTCCCTCGCCGTCTTCTCCCGCCTCTGCGTCGAGGGGCCGTTCCCCGCCGCGCTCGAGCTGCTCCCTGACCTCGCCGCGGCGGGCCTCCGCGCGGACCCCGTCTCCCTCACCCGCCTCGTCAAGCTCTGCGTGCGCCACGGCACGGCAAGCGACGGCCGGCTCATCCACCGCCACGTCGAGGCTCATGGAAAGCTGTCTCACTACAGCGGAGTCACCGCCGCGGGTGGCCTCTTCGTCTCCAACTCGCTTGTCTCGATGTACGCCAAGTTCGGCCTGCTCGACGACGCGCTCAGGCTGTTCGACGGAATGCCGGAGAGGAACGTCGTCACCTGGACGACGGTTGTCGCGGCGCTGGCAAACGCGGACGGGAGGAAGGAGGAGGCACTCAGGTTCCTGGTGGCCATGCGGAGGGACGGGGTGGCACCCAACGCATACACGTTCTCTAGTGTCCTCGGTGTGTGTGCCACGCCGGGGGTGCTCGCAGCTGTGCATGCGTGCACCGTAAAGGTAGGGCTGGACTCGGATGTGTTCGTGCGGAGTTCATTGATCGACGCATACATGAAGCTTGGGGACTTGAATGGTGGGCGGCGTGTGTTTGATGAGATGGTGACCGGAGATTTGGTCGTTTGGAATTCAATCATTGCGGGTTTCGCACAGAGTGGAGATGGAGTCGGTGCGATAGATCTGTTCATGAGGATGAAGTTTGCTGGGTTCTCGGCTAACCAGGGTACCTTGACGAGCGTCCTGCGGGCGTGCACGGGGATGGTCATGCTGGAATTGGGGAGGCAGGTGCATGCTCATGTGCTCAAGTATGAGAAGGACTTGATCCTGCACAATGCGCTTCTAGACATGTACTGCAAGTGTGGGAGCTTGGAGGATGCAGATGCTTTGTTCCACAGGATGCCACAGAGGGATGTAATCTCATGGAGCACCATGATATCTGGGTTGGCGCAGAACGGGAAAAGCGCTGAGGCGTTGAGGGTTTTTGACTTGATGAAATCTGAAGGAGTGGCACCGAACCGCATAACCATGCTTGGAGTACTCTTTGCCTGCAGCCATGCTGGTCTAGTGGAAGATGGCTGGTACTACTTTAGGTCCATGAAGAAGCTCTTTGGCATTCAACCTGAGAGAGAACACCACAACTGCATGGTCGATCTCCTTGGTCGAGCAGGGAAGCTGGATGAGGCTGTGGAATTCATCCGCGATATGAACCTTGAGCCAGATTCAGTCATTTGGAGAACTCTCTTAGGCGCTTGCAGGATGCATAAAAATGTCAATCTTGCAGCATACGCAGCCAGAGAAATACTTAAACTGGAGCCTGACGACCAAGGTTCTTGTGTATTGTTGTCAAACACATATGCGGATCTGCGGCAGTGGACAGATGCTGAGAAGTCGTGGAAAGCAATGAGGGACCGAGGTATGAAGAAAGAACCAGGGCGAAGCTGGATCGAGCTGGAAAAACATGTCCATGTGTTCATTGCTGGGGACTTATCACACCCATGCTCTGACACTATAGTTCAGGAGCTGAACCGGTTGATTGGAAGGATCAACGCTCTTGGTTACGTTCCTCAGACAGAATTTGTGCTGCAGGACCTCGCAGTCGAGCAGAAAGAAGATCTGCTGAAATATCACAGTGAGAAGATGGCGATCGCATTTGGAACGATTCATGCGGTGGATGGGAAGCCCATCAGAATCATGAAGAACCTGAGGATCTGTGGTGATTGCCACGCATTCGCAAAGCTTGTCTCCAAGAGCGAATGCAGGATGATCATCATCAGGGACCCTGTTCGGTTCCACCATTTCCAGGATGGAGCTTGCTCCTGTGGTGACTACTGGTAGCAAGGTACTGAATGTTGTTCTGTTCCAGATTGACCTCACTTGATGAGGTTGTGGTTATTGCGACAAGACTACCACATCTATGCAAGCGTTCTTTGATCCTTATTATGGAAGTGGCTGCAGAAATGTTCTCTCTGTTCACTAGTGACCAGAATTATGTAGATGCTGTTTATTGAAAGAAGAGCTAGAAAAAGAATGCTGTCTTCTAGTAAAAAAGAGTAAAGAAAAAAGATGATTAGTTAATTAATTAAAAAAAGTAGAAAAAGGGAAGTAAAGGGTGCAACGGAAGTCATGGCCCATGGAAGGCCCACTGGGCCACCCCTTCTCCCTGGTCCACCTCACCTAAGCTGCATCGCAACAGGCGCAAACACCCCCGAAACAAACGACACCAAGGTTTCCGGCGGCGTCCACCCACGGCCACTACGGGAGGTGCGTGAAGGCTGCTGCCGCCTGCCGGTGACGCGGCGCCCATAGCAATAGTGTAAGGGAGGATCGGTGCCGTTGCTGGTGGTAGCGTTGTCCGTGAGCGCGGCGAGATGTCTGTGCGGATAAAGGCTGTGGTTGACAAGTTCGTGATGGAGCTGAAGGAGGCACTGGACGCGGACATCCAGGACCGCATCATGAAGGAGCGGGAGATGCAGAGTTACATCGCTGAGCGCGAGCGCGAGGTCTCCGAGCGGGAGGCCGCGTGGAAGGCCGAGCTCTCCCGCCGCGAGGTACCGTGACTCCCGCCCCCCTTCCATTCTGCTCAATTCTCTGTTCCATCCTTTCCGCATCTCGTCTTGGCCAGCATCTTTTACTGTCAGTTGTTCCGTGATCACGAACACGGAACCGCTTCGATTTGTTTCTTGTGATCTATGAATCGTATTGATGATCTGATAGCTGATGCATTTTCAATTCTTGCTTGAAATATGATTGAGATGACACTGGACTGAACCTGCATCTGCACTGCACAGAGTTTCTTTCATGAGTTGATGTCAATGTCCTTCAGTTTCTTGTGATGCCAAACAGGGTGTACTAAGGGGATGTTTGAATCCCCTTGGCAAATTGGCAAAAGAGTAAAAATAATTGCTATTTTTTGGCAAATGGATCCAAATATGTAAGGTAAAAAATGACAAAAGAGTAAAAATTTGTCATTTGCCAAGGCAAATAGAAAATCCTTCCACTCATATCTCTCCCTCTTATGCATGACATGTGAATGAGTGTAATTATTAGGGGTATAATTATCTTTGTACGTACCATTTGTCATTTTCTATTTGTCATTTGTCAAGGGATCTAAACACCCTCAAGTGGCAAAAGATTTGCCAAATTCATTTGACATTTGCCATTTGCCAAAGGATCCAAACATCCCCTAAATTAGTTCCCCCAACTTTCCCCAACTTTCCATCGCATCCCCATCCCATCGAATTCCTATTCTCCGTCACATCAAAATACCGGCACATATATGGAGTACTAAATATAGATGAAATAAAAAACTAATTGGACAGTTTTGTTATACTTTGCGAGACGAACATTTTAAGCCTAATTAATCAATGTTTGAAAATTATTACCAAATAAAAACAAAATTGCTACAGTGTGACGTGACAAGTGTTACAAGATTTTTTTTCACCCCATTTTCAGGATAAAGCTGTTCACTCTAGTTGTCACCAAAGGCAGTGAGGGGAATAAAGCTGGTGTGTTTCAGTTCCGTAGAGAGTACAGAAACCATAGAAAGGACCAAAGGTGATAGGTCGGGTGAAGATAAGAATATACTAGAGTATTGGGCAATAGAGGAAACAACTCCCACATGGATAACAGTAGGAGTGGGTTGGAACTAGGAAGAGTTTCTTCCATTCTTGGACAGACCAGGTTGGCGGATGGGGTGAGCAAGTATATAGAGATGAGTGTTTGGGCCCTGCTAGGTAGGGATACACCAATCTTGTTTTTCATAGAGAGTCCCTACACCCACACTGATTCGATGCTCTGTTTCCAGCTTATAAGGACATTGTTGCAGTGCAGTGTGTGCTGGTAGCTTGGAGACCTTAGCATTGAAGGACTTATTAGCTCTCAGTTTTTATCATCTCAGGCTATATAATTGAATATACCTTATAGGTTGACGTCCAGCGTCACTGGAGAGTAGAGACACCTTTCTGATTGCATGCAGCATATGCTGTCAATTTCTTCTAGTCAATGAACTATATTAGGCTATAAATTGGATAAGCAACAATCAAATGAGCAAGATGGATGTCATAATCATCAATAGATCAGGTTTATGTTCAGAAGATAAACCTAATAAACTACACTCATGATGACACACTGAGTTACTCCTATCAAGCAATAGAACAGATAACTACACACATGATGAAAACACCATGATTGACAGTGAGGTGTCCTTTTAGGGTACAGTGATATTTATCCTAGACTTCAATTAAATTGCCCACTTCTCCGACACAACAACATCCTTACCTGAATTCATCTTTTAGGTAAAGTGAAGACTAAGAAATAAAGACAATCGATCCAAGTAGTGGGTTGTGAGAGAAACATTTCCAACACCTTGTGTCATAATAGGTGAACCACGGCATCTTCTGAGCTCCCACGTCCAAAGCAACTCTTTTTTTTTTCTTGGTGTTTTTTTCCTTGTACCTCTTCCTCATTGGCACAACCTTTGGGTTGGGACCCGCAATTTGACATGGCACGCCTTTGTTTGTTTTGGGCAGGCTGAGATTGCGAGACAAGAGGCAAGGCTGAAGATGGAGAGGGAGAACCTGGAGAAAGAGAAGAGCGTCCTCATGGGCACCGCTTCGGGTCAGGATAACCAGGACGGAGCCCTGGAGATCACCGTCAGCGGCGAGAAGTACAGGTGCCTCCGGTTCTCCAAGGCGAAGAAGTGAGTGGTGAGCTTGGACAGGACGACACTGATGAGCGTATTCAGGGATAGTAGTAGTACACTGAAATCAGTTTTAGACGTACGTATCTGTCAATCTGACATAGACTGCGGGTGTACGAGTTGAGTTGGTTTGGTACTCGCTGCATCGTGCATCCTCCTCATTGATAGCGTCATTGAACCAACGCAACACTACCTGAGCATGATTCAGGTCACTGTTCGTAGCATGAACCTCAGGATTGATGACCTCTGTTTTGGATCTACAATTAAACTGACTGCCAGCTTTTTTTTTTTTTTGACAAGGTACAGTTTCATTTCAGCATCATGTCTCTGCAATGATGGTTACAGAGTTGATGCATACAGAATGCAGAATGCATCCATCACCGAGCGAGCACTGCTGTACATTTGCTAAATTGGAACAAACAGGCTCAAAAGTCAAAGTATTGGAGTGAGATACAGAGAAAAGTCTGTTTAGCTAGAGTATCTGCTGGAGTACTATTGAGGTTCCTGCTAATCTTGTAGTAAATCTTTGAGGCTCCTGCACACCGAGAGTCGGCAAAGACCCGAGTATTGGAGTAAATCTTGGAGTATTTGATTTTCCAATCAGGAGGATTGGTTTGGTCTGCAGCATTTAGGAATTGAATTGAAGCAGCTGCTAGGCAGTCTGATAAGAAAATGGTGTTATAGAAGTTGAGGCGGTCGTCATCTTCTGGAAGGTACAAATGGTGCGGTCATCTTGATACGATTTTTTTGGCTTAATCACTGAACTGACACTATTTTCAAACCTTGCTAAAGAGGACTTATTAAACCGGTATCGGTCTGGGACGTTGCGAAATCTTGAATAACGACGAGGGGGGGGGGGGGGGGGGGGGGGGGGGCAGCCGAGGCTTTAGAGCTCCAACCCTATCCTGACAAGGACCGTTACCTGAAAAACCAGAGGTGTTTTGTCGAAGCGTGTGATGATGTGGTCGCCTCAACCTCCCAGGTGGGCCACCCTACCCTACCAATCCGTTCGCCTCACCTCCACCACCACAGAAGCCAGCAGCAGCAGCAGTAATATTCAACAACGAACTAGGAGGAGTAACATTTTTCTTCTTTCAAAAAAAGAAAAAGAAGAGAAATGCGATGCGGTGCGATCATGCAGGAGGAGCATCCAGACACGTCACACTGTTTTGCCAAGTGATTAAATTAGGCCCCGTTTAGTTGAAGCCAAAAACCAAAATTTTTTGCATAGTACCTGTCACATCAAATTTTACGACACATGCATGGAGTATTAAATGTAGACGAAAAAAAAACTAATTGCACAGTTAGTCGAGAAATCGTGAGACGAATCTTTTAAGCCTAATTAGTCCATAATTAAATAATTTTTGCCAAATAAAAACGAAAGTGCTACCGTAGCCAAAAACCAAAAATTTTTGTAACTAAACGGGCCTTAATCGAAGTGATGGGAGTAGTAGTACACGTGTCCGCAGATCCATGCGCGGCTGGCTCTGCACTGTAGTATGTCAACTCGTGTGATGAGTGAGTGACAGAGCGAGCCAGAATGGAGACTGCTGCTGCATCTGCGTCAGCACCATGGCTCAGGCCAGTGCTCTGCACGACGCACGCAGCCAGACTACTGCCAGAGATCTGCGTCCTCTTGACTGAAACTTGTGCTGCGCGGCCATGTGCTGCGTGCGACCTGCGCGCCACGAGTGCCAGTGCGACACACGCACGCACGCAGCCAGCAGCAGTGGGAGGAGCACACCGCACCAGCAGTGCACAGGCATGGAGTGGTTCTCGTTGCATTTGCATGCATGATTCGGTCGGTGTGACGACTATTCCAGGCATGGCCAGCGAACGCCAACGTGCACTTGTGTGCAGTGCAGCAACTGGTGGTATGTACTGTAGCCGAGATCGGAAAAGCCGAAAAGAAAAGAAAAGAAAAGAAAAGGGGGCCACAAACGCACACGGCAGACGCGTGCGGGGGAAGATAGATGACACACACAGCTGCAAGTTCGGCGAGCGAGCGGTGGTGTCGTCCCCCCGCGCCGATCGACGTGCTGCTGGGCAGGCCAGGCCAGCGGTGGATCGGAGGAGTGTGTGTGCTCAAGTGGTGGGTTTCCTGTCCCATGCGCCGCTGCCAACGTGCCTCAGAAGAGGACAGAGAGGCAGGGAGGACGCACCGCACCGCACCGCACCCGCGATGGCGATCCGAGAAGAACCAACTTTAGCCGGCCGTTGCAGCGGTTCGAGGAGGCTTCCGCCCCACCCGCTCGATGCATTGCTAACTCACCTCCACTGCCGACTGTCGACTGGGGACTGCTTGCCCCATCATTCATTCTTCTCTATCTATGCCACCAGTACACCACTGGTGCTGGAGCTGGATCATCATGGCAGCAGCAGCAGCAGCAATGCCACAAATCATCGATGGAATTAATTGACTGTCGGTTTCATTCTCACCTCTTAAACTAAAGTTGACTAAAATATGAAATGTAAGGTGGCCGAGAGATTCTCTCACTATCCAGACACAGACACTGGATGGAGGTGGTTTCGGTAAATGGCCATTAATAATTAATTAAAAGTAACTAATCACCCACACTCACTCCAGTGGAAGGAGAATTAATTATCCACTGGGCCGCGAAAGAAACCAAAGGGATACAAGATCCACCCTGTCCCTCCAAGACGGTAGCCGATCCGATGCTGACGCCACGGGACAAGGACAGCACAGCACACCACCCTCTCTATCTCTCTCTCGTCTCTTCCCCACAAAGCCCCGTGCCCGAGCAGGGGGCTCCATTTCCCACTCACCCATCCCCAGAAACCAGGGGCACCAAGAACCACCCACGGCGAGCACCGCCCGCCTCCCTGCGCATTGCACAGACTTGAGCCGTGAGCGACCGAGCGCCCCAATTCCCCAAATCCCACCGCCCACCGGACCGGCAATTCGGTGCCGCCTCTTCTTCCCTCTCTCTCTCTCGCAGCTCGGGCCGGCGAGTGCGAGTCCCTCGTTCCGGATTCTCGTTTCCCTTGAGAGCCAGCCATCCACGTCCACCTCCCGCTGTTGGATTGGATCGGGTGGGTCAGGTCACCGCCGCCGCCGCGGAAAAAAGCTGACTTTCTCTCTCTCTCTCTCTCTCGCGCGCGCTCGAGCTGTGATCCGGCGCCGCACACCTGGGCTCTGGTGGTTCCGGTTCTTATCCGGAAAGGGGGAGAGAGGGGCGGCATCCGAGGCGGGGGACGAGAGAGAGAGAGGGGGGGGGGGGGGGGGTCACGGGCCACGAGCGCCACGTGACGAGCGGTTGGCGATGGCGACGATGCCCGCGGGAAAGCGCCGCAGCGGCGAGTAAGCAAGCCCCCCCCTCGCCGAGCCTTCTTACATAAGGTGGAGGAAGAGGAGGAGGTGCGGGGATCCCGTTGCGTCCCTTCCGTTACGACCAACGACCGAGGGATAGGACAGGAGAGGAGTGGAGATCTGGGCTGTTCCGTTCCTGACCTCTGCCGCCGCCTCGTCGTCGTCGTCTCGTCGGTCGAGAGGAATGGGGACGGCGGTGGATGCATCGGCGTTCGGGTCGGTGGACGGCGTGGTGGGGGAGATCATGCGGCTACACCGCTCCCTACCACCGCGCCCATCGCTTGAGGACGTAGAAGCGGCTGAGTCCCTAGCGCACGCGGCGGACCGGGAGGAGCGTGCGCGCCTCGACGCCGTGGATCGCCTCCGCAGACCACCACCCGCCGTCCCTGACGAGCTCTTCGGCGTCGCCGTCGAGATGCACCGCGCTCTCGCGGCCTTCCACTGCCGGGAGCAGAAGCGCGACGCCACTAGACTACTCGAGCTCGACGCGCTCCATGGCCTCTTCGATGACCTCATCCAGCGCGCGTCGCAGTGCGTCCCGTCCAGCTCCAGCTCCGGCTCCACCCGCCGCGTCACCGCCTCCGCTGCTGATGCTGCTGTGACCACCACCACCGCCACCGCTGTCGCTTCTTCGTCTTCCTCCTCCTACGCCGCCGCGTCGTCGTCGTCGTCCGCGGACGGCACCGCTGACCGCTACTCCTCCATGGGCGCGGCTAACGGGTTCAGTGCAGCGCCGAGGATGGTGACGGGTATGGGCCGCGTCTCCATGGATGACAGCTATGTCAAGAAGGCCAAGGCCGCAGTGTGGGACGACGGGGTTGTGGCTGCGAGCTCTCATATGCCGCGAGGAGCAGTTGCTGCAAACTCAGTGGCGACTCGTGTGGACAGCAGCGGTTATGGTGAGCCTATTCTACCTTGAACTTCTTTGTTACTTACCAAATTTGTGGTTTAAGTGGAGTGCTTAGATTTACTTTCATGCAAAATTGTTAGCATTTAGAGCTTTAGTGAGTTAAAATTGGGAAGTTCTGTTCTCTGAGACAAACAAAATGGAATTTGCTTAGCTACCAACTAGTCCATGATTTGTGATAATAATTGGGTGGCCGTTGGAAGTATGTACAGCATATTTATTGATTCTTTGCTTCATGATTGGCTTTTGCAGGTGATGACAGCGAGAAATTGACCCTCATTAAGCTAGCTAGCATGATTGAAGTGGCTGCAAAGAAAGGCGCTCGTGACCTCAACCTGCAAGGCAAACTCATGAACCAGATCGAGTGGCTCCCTGATTCAATTGGAAAGCTCACTGGACTTGTCACCCTTGATATTTCCGAGAACCGGATCTTGGCCTTGCCAGAAGCAATTGGGAGGCTTTCTTCTTTGGCCAAGCTTGACGTTCATTCTAACAGAATTGCCCAGCTTCCTGAGTCAATTGGGGGTCTTTCTAACCTGATATGTCTCGACCTGAGGGGTAATCAGCTTGCGTCATTGCCAGCCAGTCTCGGTAGGCTGGTGAAGCTTGAGGAGCTTGATGTGAGTGCAAACTATCTTACCTCACTCCCTGACTCAGTAGGAAGCCTTACACGTCTGAAGAAGTTAATTGTCGAGACAAACAACCTCGACGAGTTGCCGTACACTATTGGCAACTGTGTGTCATTGGTGGAATTGCGGGCAGGCTACAATCACCTCAAGGCTCTCCCAGAGGCTGTCGGAAAGCTAGAGTCTCTGGAGGTCCTCTCTGTGCGATACAACACTATTAGGGGCCTTCCAACAACAATGGCATCTCTCACAAAGCTGAAGGAGGTTGATGCGAGTTTTAATGAGCTCGAGTCTATTCCTGAGAACTTCTGTTTTGTTACTTCTCTTGTTAAACTGAATGTCGGGAACAATTTCGCTGACATGCAATCCCTGCCTCGTTCTATTGGCAACCTTGAGATGCTTGAAGAGCTGGATATAAGCAATAATCAGATTAGGGTGCTTCCTGATTCTTTTGGAAACCTGCAGCATCTCCGTGTGCTCCGTGCAGAAGAGAACCCTCTGCAAGTGCCACCAAGAGATGTAGCTTTAAAGGGAGCTCAGGTGATTTTCTTTACTTGCTTTTCTGGAACTAGTAGCGGCCATTTGTGGCAAGGTTTGTTCATTTTTTTCTTTTGTTTTGTAGGCTGCTGTTCAATACATGACTGAATATGTTGCCAAGAAAGCCACAAGGTCACAACCAATGAAGACAAAGAAGACTTGGGCTCAGTTCTGCTTTTTCTCCCGGCCTAACAAAAGAAAGCATGACCGGATAGACATGGCGTCATGATTTATTGTGAGATTGATGACATTAAACAGCTGTTTTTTCAACCCTTGTTTCTGAAGAGAACTAATGGGTGCATCATCTTCGATTGCTACCATTGTGAGTATGGTATGGGTCAACAAGATGTGATGGCCAGAGCTTTCCCATGGACGAGGCTGCAGCCTGCAGCTTTCACTTCTAGAACCATGAAAATGGTCAGGTTTCATCGAACCTACTCTCTTGTTTCCACCAGGCCAACTCAACTCTGAATAACCGCCGGAAGAGTCTAAGTCTTACTTCAGCTAAAGAATCTAGAAGTTGTGTAGTCTCTCGGCCTTTTTCATATGATCGAGGGCAGCTGAGAAGAGGACTAGAAGATTGCTGAAGTTCGGTTAGCCACGTGCCCGCAGTGCAGCTTGTCAATATTATGGATCCGGTGAAACTAAGACCTTGGTTATTTATAAGATTTGCTTTCAGAGATAATTTGTTTTCTTTATTTCACCATATATGTTCTTTTAATCTTCTAAGATGACTGCAGCTGCAGCCAAATCTCAAGGATACGATGGTCAAAATTTGTTGGCCTCCCTTTTTGTATTCCTAATGTTTATTAGTTTATTCTGAGAAGTTTCTGTCATAACTAGTGTGTTACAATCTTTCTGAAGCAATTAATAAAACACAAGATTTTGCATGTTTTTCTCTGATACGGTTCTTCTCTCGTGTGATCTCAAGCAGCTATTCGGTACATTAAGCACAAGGACCTGGGATGTGTTTTTTTTTTCTGTGAAATTCCTTAACTTCTTTTTGCGCTCGAAGGGGGCTATAATTGTTGATTTCAGATGGTTCTATGTTGATGGCGTATGACCCGGTGTTTGTGCAATCTGACATATCTGAATGAACACAGCACATGGCGATGACATCGTTAAACATTCGAGTAACTTTCGATGCAGAAAGCAGACAGCGATATCAGCCAAGACGGTAGAACTAGAAGGGCTCAATACCTCAAAACAGATCCGAAGGGACCTTGGATCTTAATCCGAATCCATTCAAGTTTGCAACACCAGTGAGCAGAGCACTGAGCAGTGAGGCGGCCCCACCAGCGCACGCAGCCGGCGAACCAGCCACCTGACGATGCTTTCTCCCAGGACGCAGCAGTTCAGTGCTCATCCCTGTCCATGAGAGCGACGTCTCCGTGGAGACGAGAGAACATGGAAGCTTGTCTTTGCATGCCAGCTGCGTCTCACACACAGATCCATGCATGATGGCTCTGTTTCCTTGATTGATTCGATCCTGACCTGACTTCGCCATGGAGCTGGCTGGTTGGCTGGCAGTGGCCCCGACCTTCTTGTTTGCTGGCGCCTGGTGGACTCATGAAATTCAGGCAGGACTTGCATTTTAAGCAATGTCCAATAATCCTGAAAATTACCTTGCAAATGTCATGCGCAAATTCATGCTGAAAAGTAGTAGGATCATACGATTTATTTTAACTTGAGCTTAGGCTTCTTAGCATGTCTGAGAGAAGCGAGAAGGTAGGCGTGCTGGAAAACAACCAGAGGAGTTTTAAAGTGAGTGCTATACAGTACTGCTACCTTCAGCTTATTTGCTAACCTATGAGAGGAAGATGGACCGGTGATCGTCATGTCGAGCTGTATTTCATTGACTGATTGCAGATTGTGTACTTATCTGTCCACATTTCAGTGTTTATAATGTCTTATCAGCTCTCGATCTGCCTCACACCATTGCAAAGCATAAATAGGCTTAGAGAGAACACTTCAACTGCATTCTCCAACTAATACATTGTCCATTACTCTGCTTTTAAATACTAGGATCTTACCAGCTTACAGCACACAAGAACATTCGACGTTCAATTAACAAAAAGGTAAGCACACCACTACTATCTTTAGTGTTCATCTAAGGAACCATGCATCTACATTACAACAATGCATTTGCTCAAAGATTTTATCAAACAATTTTAAAAATACAGCCAAGGAAGTTAACCAGTGTTCATGAGTCATGACTACACAAGATCATCGAGGGTAACTTGGCGATAATAGTTTTTCCTGTTCCATAGTGTATTGTCTGCTTGTGCCGTTAGTTACCGGTTCAATTGACATGTACTGAACCTGTGCCTCATCCTCATTATTTCTCCTTGCTGTTGTAATACATGGGGCAAGTTTTTTCTTCAATAACAAGTTTTCAAGTCTCATCTCCACTTCCCTCATTGTAGGCCGATCTTCTCCCCTTAATTTAGTGCACATCACTGCAAGTGCGGCTACCTCTTGGATGTCTCCATCTTCTTCCTCTGTGACTTGAGGATCTACTATACTGGCTAGGTTGTTTGTTGTGAGCATCTTCTCAAAATGTGAAACAAGATTGTCTCCTTCGTCAGATCTATAGCTAAACGGTTGCTTTCTACTCTCTCCATCTCAAATTGTAAGTCATTCCAAGAATCTTGGAGAGTCAAAGCATCTCAAGTTTGACCAAGAATTATAGACAAAACTATAAAGATTTATAACATCAAATAGGTATCCTATGAAAATATAATTGATAACAAATCTAATGATACATATTTGACATCATAAATATTATTATATTGTTAGTCAAACTTGAGAAACTTTAACTCTCCAAGATTTTTGGAATGACTTACAATTTGGGATGGAGGGAGTAGTAAGCAATTATATAAGAAGAACACCAAAGCTGAAGACATCACTTTTGTCCGTTAATCGGCCTGTGTAATGGTACATAGGATCTAAGTATCCCAACGTTCCTTGAACAATAGTTGTTACTCCTGTTTGATCAATTGGGATGTACCTTGAAGATCCAAAGTCTGATACTGTCAAGGGCGTTAAACCCCTGGCTGGCCGGCCCCGACTACGGAGTTCGTAGCCGTCGGCCGTCTTCTCCGGTGAGGTTATACCCCTCTACCGTAGGCTTAGTAGATTAGATGGAAGAAGATAATATATTGCTTAATTTTATGGTTTGTAGTACAAGGGAATATATAGCCAACCGGCTAACAAACTTAGAAACAAACGATCATAATTTCTTGGCCTAATCATCTCCTAGCCACTAGGCCCGACCCTGCCATCTATGTCCGCGGTGATCGCGGCATGTGCCGCGTCGCGCGCAGCTGCGCGTTCTGCCGACCTGCGGATGTCCCGCGCCCTGCGCCGCCTCGCATAGGACCGTCCCCACATGACATCTCTCCCCTCCTCGAGAAGCAGCTCGTCCTCGAGCTGGAAGCTTGGAAACTGCTAGCGGAACGCCTCCAGGTCCTCCCACATTGCCGATTCGGGCGGTTCACCGCGCCAGTGTACGAGGAGCTGGCGAACGCCGCACGCCAAGCGTGCCCATTCCACCTGAGCCGGCTCTGGGGTCACCACGCCATGGTGAATGGGTGGGAGTTCCGGTGGGGTCGATGGCGGCTCGCCGCTGAACTTCTTGAGGGCGCTCACATGGAACACGTCGTGGATGCGCGCCTGAGGGGGAAGGGCCAGACGTACCGCCGCGTTGTTGATCAGTTCGGTGACGAGGTAGAGCCCGATGTACCGCGGCTTCAGCTTGCCCTTAGTGGCCTCGGGCAAGGAGGACATGGTGTGCTGGCGGAGGCGCAGCAACGCCCAGTCGCCCACTTGGTAGGACACCTGGCGATGTCGCCGGTCGTAGTGACGCTTCTGCACCAGCTGCGCCTGCTCCAAGCGATAGCGAACGTCGACGAGGAATGCATCCCGATCCGCCATGTCGCGAGCCACCGCCGCCACCCTAGTTTCGCCTGGCTCGTATGAGCGGAGCGTGGGCGGATTGCGGCCGTACACCACCCGGAAAGGTGTCTCCTGGAGCGACGTCTGGAAGGCTGTGTTGTACACATACTCGGCCCAGGGAAGCCACCGCAACCATTGTCGTGGCCGGTCCACCGTGAAGCAACGAAGGTACATGATGATGACGCGGTTGGCCGCCTCCGTCTGGCCGTCAGACCGAGGATGGAAGGACGACGTCATGTGAAGCTTGGTGCCCATCAGCCGCATCAGTTCACGCCAGAACATGGAGGTGAACACCGGTTCGCGGTCCGAGACGATGGACTGCGGCATGTCGTGGAGGCGTACAATGTCGGTGAAGAATGCCTGGGCCACTGTCTCGGCGGTGTATGGATGTGCCAAAGGAATGAAATGGCAGTACTTGCTGAAGCAATCGACGACGGAAAGGATCACCGACTTCCTGTTCACCTGCGGTAGTGCTTCGACAAAGTCCAGTCCGATGTCCGCCCAGACTGTGGAGGGAACCGGCAACAGCAGGAGGAGACCAGCGGGAAGTAGCTGCTCCGACTTGTACCGCTGGCATGTAATACAATCCCGCACGAAGTCCTGCACACAACGACGCACGTTTGGAAAATGGAAGTCGCGGCGGAGGCGGTGAAGCGTGCGCTGGACCCCTTCATGCCCGTCATCGTGGATGGCCGCCACGATTTCATTGTAGCAGCGCCGAGGCTGGCGGGATGTAGAGCCGCCCGTCGTAGGTGACCAGCCCGTTAGCGAGAGCCCATGGCTCGGCGCGTGTTCCAGCGCTGATCTCGTCGTGGATGGCCACCAGCGCCGGGTCCGTGGCTTGGGCATGATGGAGCCGGCCGATGAAGTCGAAGCAGGGGCCCGAGACCATCAGCAGCGTGCCCGTGGAAGCCTCCTCAGTGTCGCGGCGAGAGAGAGGAGAGAGAGCGTCGGCTACCGTGTTTGACGCGCCGGACTTGTACTCGACGGTGAAGTCGAAGCTGAGCAGCTTACCGACCCAGTGATGCCGGGGAATCGTCGCGAGGCGCTGGTCGAGGAGGTACTTGAGGCTGTAGTGGTCGGTCTTGACGAAGAAGCGGCGCCCCCATAGGTACGGTCTCCAGTGGCGGATGGCGAGGACGAGGCCGATATACTCCCTCTCGTAGGCCGCCAGTGAACGATGGCGTGGTGCCACCGACCGACTGAAAAATGCGATCGGGTGGCCCTCCTGGATGAGCACTGGCGCAGACGTATGTGGACGCATCACACTCCACGATGAACGGCTTGGTGAAGTCCGGGAGCGCCAGCACCGGCGCAGACGTCACGGCCCCTTTGAGGGCGAGGCAAGCTGCAGCGGCGTCGTTGTTCCACATGAAGCCTTCCTTCTTCAGGAGCGCGGTGAGGGGGGCGGCGATGGAGCCGAACTTGTGGACGAACTTCCTGTAATAGCCCGCGAGGCCCAAGAAGCCAAGCACCGCGCACGCCGAGCGGGGCTGTGGCCATTCGTGGATGGCTTGGACCTTGGCGGGGTCCATGGCCACTCCTGACGGCAAGATGGTGTGGCCAAGGTAGCCGACGGAGTTGACGCCGAACGAGCACTTGGACCTCTTGACGAAGAGCCGGTGTTGGCATAGGAGGGACAGGACGGCGCGGAGATGGCGTAGGTGATCGGCCCAGCTGCTGCTATAAATTAGGATGTCGTCGAAGAAGACGAGGACGAACCGGCGTAGGTGTGCGCGCAGGACGTCGTTCATCAGCGCCTAGAAGGTCGCCGGGGCGTTGCACAACCCGAACGACATCACCAGGAACTCGTACAGGACGTCATGGGTGCGGAACGCCGTTTTGTGAATGTCCTCCGGCCGCATCCGCACCTGATGGTACCCGGACCGCAGGTCCAGCTTGGTGAAGAAGCGTGCCCCGTGGAGCTCATCCAGCAACTCGTCGACGACGGGAATGGGGAACGCATCTTTGACGGTGAGGGCGTTCACGGCGCGGTAGTCGACGCAGAAACGCCAGGAACCGTCGGCTTTCTTGACGAGGAGTACCGGGGACGAGAAGGGCGAGTCGCTGCGGCGGACGATGCCCTGCTGGATCATGGCGACACATTGCCGTTCCAGCTCGTCCTTGTGCGCCGCCGGGTACCAGTACGGGCGAACTGCGACAAGCGCGACGTCCGGCTTGAGGATGATGCTGTGGTCGCGGGCGCGTGGCGGTGGCAGTCCCGTGGGCTCGGCGAAGACGTCCACGAAGGTGGCCAGCAGCTCATCTAGGAGCGGCGCCCTGGCCACGGTGGAGTGGAGATGCGACGCGGTGGCGCTGGGCACACCGGACCAGTGGAAGGAGCGCCCTTGTAGCTGGAACGCCAAGGATGGCGTGGCGAAGTCCCATGTGAGTGGCCCGAGGGTGGCAAACCACTGAGTGCCGAGCACCACATCATACCCTGCAAGTGGCATGACAAACAAATCGATTTTGAAGACGGTGTCGTCGATGGTCACGAGCGCCGCGCGGATGACCCCTGGGCACGAGACCCGCTCGCCGTTGGCCACGACGGCTGTGAGCCGGGGTCGGGGTGCCACCCTAAGCCCCGTGCGTTCCGCTGCCCCGACGGAGATGAAGTTGTGGGTCGAGCCACTGTCGAGGAGGGCGACGAGCGAGGCCGTTCCCAAGGCGACGATGACCTGCATCGTGCCGCCACAAGGTACGCTGACGACCGCGTGCAGGGAGAAGACGGGAGCTTCAGAGTCCCCGAGTTCGGCCACCGTGTCCTCGCCGGTGTCGTCGATCTCCACGCCCTCGACGAAGAAGATGCGCTTGCAGAACCTATTATGGCCACACGAGAACTTTTCGTTACAGTTAAAACACAGGCCTTGGCGGCGTCGTTCCGCCATTTCCTCTTGGGAGAGGCGCCGTTGATTGCCTTCGCCACGACCCTGCTGGCCAACCGGTGGGGGGGGGGGGGAGCGCCAGGATGGGCGGGGGTGCTGGGAGCGTGGGTCGTGCTGCGGGCGCGGGGAAGATGCCGCACGGAGGAGCCCGAGGCTGAGGCGGAGGCGGTGGCGGCCGGTCGGACTCCATTAGCTCCACCTGCCGTGCCAAGCTCATGGCAGCCGCGAGGGACTCAGGGTTGTGGATGCGGACGGCGTGGCTGAGCGGCGGTCAAAGTCCGCCAGTGAAGAGCTGGACGCGCTGCGCTTTGTCCAGATGACCCGCTCGCGGCAGGAGGGCCTGGAAGCGGTTGGCGTATTCCTCCACGGTCCCGGTACGCCGACACTCGGCGAGCTCGAATAATGGCGCCGATCGGAGGGGAGGCCCGAACCGGAGGTTCAACAGTTCCTTGAATCGCCCCCAGGTCGGCGTACCCTCGTCCTCCTGGAGTTGCGTGAACCAGAGCTGCGCGACGTCGTTCAGATGGTAGGACGCCCGCCCCACGCGCTCCTCGGCCATGGTGCGATGCTGGCGAAAGTAGGAGTCCCACTTATTGAGGAAGAGCAGAGGATCAGTCGTGCCGTCGAAGCGGGGAAAGTCCCACTTCTTGTGCTGGGGCGGATGATCATGTGGCGGACCACCGTCCGATCGACGTTCACCGTCGCCACCGGATGACGACGCGGTCTTCTCCTTCATCGCCGCCATATCGGCCTTCATGGTGGACATATCATTGGAGAGAGTCTTCAGGGAGGCCAGGACGTCGGCGAGTGTGGGCTCAGTCATGGCTTGCGCGTGGTGTGAGGATACATCGGAGGTAGGGGAAGGAGGCGCGACAGGGTCGGGGTGGGCGGCTGCGGTGGATGATTGGGTGGAGCGGGTGGGTGAGGATCGTCGAGACCTTGATACCAGGTTGTCAAGGGCGTTAAACCCCTGGCTGTCCGGCCCCCGACTACGGAGTTCGTAGCCGTCGGTCGTCTTCTCCGGTGAGGTTATACCCCTCTATCGTAGGCTTAGTAGATTAGATGGAAGAAGATAATATATTGCTTAATCTTATGGTTTGCAGTACAAGGGAATATATAGCCAACCGGCTAACAAACTTAGAAACAAACGGCCCTAATTTCTTGGCCTAATCATCTCCTAGCCACTAGGCCCGGCCCTGCCATCTATGTCTGCGGTGATCGCGGCCTGTGCCGCGTCGCGCGCAGCTGGGCATTCTGCCGACCTGCGGATGTCCCGCGCCCTGCGCCGTCTCGCATAGGACCGACCCCACATGACAGATACTTTTGCTATTAAACTATCATCAATAAGTATATTGGATGACTTAATATCTCTATGAAATATAGGCATGGAAGAGCCTGAATGTAGATAGGACAAAGCTCTGGTAATTTCAAGTGCAATCCTTATTCTATCAGCCCACAATAATGAAATTGGTCCTTCGACATGAATATGATTATAAAGGGTTCCATTTGAAATGAACTCATAAGCTAGTAACGGAACTTCTGTCTCAAGGCAACATCCTATGAGCTTCACCACATTTATGTGGTTTACTTGCGAAAGAACTACAACTTCATTTATGAATTCCTTGATTTCTCTTTGCACTACTATCTTTGATTTCTTGATTGCCACAACATGCAGATCTAGAATTCCTTTAAACACAACTCCGTGCCCTCCGCCACCAATCACACGAGAGCTATCAAAATTGTCTGTGGCCTTCTCTAGATCCCTTAGGGAAATTATCATTCTTTCACCAATGTTTGTGTTGCTGATACTAATTGCTTCAATAATAACCCATGGTTTTGGTTGAAATTTTTTTGTTTCATCTTCTTCAACCTCTGTAGTTTGATTCTACGTGCTATGAGGGGTCCACCAAGTGCTAGAAGCAGAAGTGTTGTACTACCACCCACTCCTAAACCAATGCTTAAACCTGAAAAGAAATACCACATCAAATTCATTAAGGGGCAAATATTTAGTTTGTGAATAATTACAGCTAATCCACACTTAAGTCCACGAATTATTTTAATGAAATAAATTAAAAAAACGTAACAAAGTCATATAGCGGAATGGTGCCTCCGGAGGATTTTCTTGATTCTAAGGAACTCTCATTTTGTACGAGGATCTCCATAGGTTCCAAGTTCCATAAGGATGAAGAAGAACCAATGGGAGGAGGACTTTCCATGATGGGCTGATGTTGGGCCGGTCCACCGTCAATGAGATGCACCGTGGAGGTGTCCTAAACAGTTTTTTCTAAGTTGGTGCTGCTTCAAGATGGATCTAGTGCCTCAGATTTATTTTTTCAGACTGTTCTAAACTATCAGACTTAAAGCACGGATAGTATGATTGATAGTATAGCTTCAACTATGGCCGAGAGGAAAAAAAGAAAGGACTAGATGATTCGGTGGTCCATCACTTGACTTGATCAGGCTTATTCAAAATGAAAAGAGGAGGAATCAACTCCCTTCGTCCTAAAAAGATACAATTCTAAATTTTGGATAAGCCAAATTTCTATAAGCCAAATCTATGTTCACACACTCAAATTAGATATAATGTTTCATAAACTTTTGTAATTTTTCATATAGATTTGAGAAAACTTAAAAGTATTTATTTTTTCCAAAAATAAGATGATCTTTTTTGGAATGAAGGGAGATGGTACGGTGAGTAGAAGAATAATCTGACCTGACTATTCAACACTACAAAAGACGAGACAAGAAATCAATATGGCGGATAATTAATGGGGAGAAAAACAGAGCACCGGATTAACATCTGTAATAGAAAATAAATGCACTACCAAAATACATTCAGTGTAAGTATAATAAAATTACTTTTATATTGTAATGTCGATGTATTTTTCTGTAAATCTATTAGAATCAGATAAACTTTACTTAAATTAAAGAGACCCATGTTTCGGAATAGGAGTAAATATAATAGTGCACATAGTGACACATGTACCTGTGTTCTTTTTTTTTTTTTTTTTGGCGGCGTGTACCTGTGTTCTTGATACAACCCCCTTTTGTCCAAGGGTTTCCGTAGGTCCATTGTGGACACCGGCACTGGAAACTCCCGGGGGAGTTTAGGCAGGCACCGTAGCATGAGTTGCCCTCTGGGTTCTTACACTCATCTCTATCTAAAATGATAAATGTACATTGAAGATTATTAATGATAAAATTTTATATGTTGGGAATCAAATAGAACTGGCAGTGCACTAGCTCATCAACTCGTGCTCTTCGGCAAGCAAGAATCTTAGGAGACATAAATATTTGAAGTATATTTTTTTTATGAAACTGGAGGGGTGTGCACCCCTACAAGAATTTTATTGAAGAGAAAAGTAATAAACAAGAACAAAGTAAAACAGTTACAAGCAGGAGGCCACTGCTAGAGACTAACTTATATGGAGAGCTTAAGGACAGTAAAAATGCTTATATCTTTGCCCTATGTTTTCATTCATTTCCTAACACACTTGTATGGATACTTTGTAATCTAATGATAAACTTCAATTATCAGTTATTTTACATGGTCTCTATCCATATTTTTTATTTTCCTCCCTCAGTGTGTCGTTGCCTTGTCCCTTGTGTTTATCAAACCATAGCATAAGTTATGCAAGCTCTTGTTGCAGTTCATATGTCATGAGTGTGTGAACATAGATTTTGACTTCCCAATGAAGTTTCAATCTTATTAGTTCTTAGTGTACATTTTATTCAAAAAAAATTATATTACTAAATTATTTGTTCTAGTTCCTTAATTATACTAAGAAGAACTGTATTAGATTATGAAAACATTAGAAAGAGCAAAGATAAGAAATTTTGACTAGCTAAAGGTTAAACTTTATCAATGAATTTCTCTTATAAAACAGTAGTTTGTGCAATGGGATAGGGTTGACTGACAAGCAGATGAAACAGTTATTGTTGTTAGTGACAATTAGGGTCTGCTTTATTATATTGAAGGTGGTCATTATTTTTTTAGAATTTCTAGGACTTTATCTCTTTTCTACCTTATCTCATTTTTTTTAAGAATCAGGAGGAGCCAGGGGCTCCTACTGCAAAAACCTCAAATTAAGCAAAATGAGTGCAAATTACAACAAAAGCAGGGGGGGGGGGGGGGGGGGGTAGCAGCTAGCTAGACCGAGAGGACCAGAGAGAGAGGACTAATGTCAAGGTTTTAAACGAAGTCTCTAATTCGTAATACAAAGAATGTTTGTCTTATCTTCCAATAGGAGTGATGGGTACTTTTATAAAATCAAAGAGCCTTTGCACATAAAAAGTATAGAAAAGTATGGGACATGAAGATGAACCTTTGCATCCGTTGACGAGGTAAGGGTTGCCTTCATATCCCCTAGAGCACTTACAGGCGTAGCCGGCATCAGTGTTGATGCATTCGCTATTGTTGCTAACACAGGCATAGGACCCATTCTTGAGAACTTTTGAATCATTGCATTTCTTGATTGTGACCCCCCATTGCATCACAACAGGTACTTCTGCATTATTTGTGTCATAGAACGTCGTCGAGGTGAGATAAGTGGTCCTGAATTTGAAGGCTTTCTTGTCCATCACAGTAACATAATTCCATGGGGACTCCCTCCATGTCTGACCATTATTGTTTTTTTTTTTAGGAAACGTCTGACTATTATTGTTGTTCAATGGGAAGAACATGGCGTTAGTAGACTTCACGTCCCTGGGGAGGTCCAACCGGCAGCACCCAGCATCAGGATGGCATTGGTCGTTCACGGGTTTTTTCACGCATGTCGGTGAGCAGCCGACCCTGTACTGCGAATGTGTTTTATAAAACATTCCAAGAATTTTGGAGAGTTAAAACATCTAAGTCTGACCAATAATTATAAAAATGTGTTTTATAAAATATTCCAAGAATTTTGGAGAGTCAAAACATCTAAGTGTGACCAATGATTATAAAAAAAACTATAAAAATTTATGATACCAAATAAATATATTATAAAAATATAATTTATAATGATATTTAGTTGACATCATAAATATTATTATATTGTTATATAAGTTAAGTCAAATTTAAGATACTTTGACTCTTCAAGATTCTTAGAATATCAAGAAGACTAATTTTACTTACATTGTTGCTGATGATGTAGCTAACAATGTTATTGCAGCCGAGAACGATAACTCTGTTATCACTGCGCGATAGCACGTAGGGCGTGCTGGTAATGTTCATCTCCACTCCGTGGGTTGTTATCACCTTATTCACGGATTCGTTGTAGAATTGCCGAGATATAGGAGCCTTGATCCAGACCTTGTTATGCGGCACGAAGATCGTCATCACCTCCAACTTACTACCATGGAACAGCTTGGTGCCGCCCGCGGTCGTCAAGCAGTTGAGATGAAAGCGCTGGTCGTTGTTGACTGCGCATCGACGTTCCAGGGCGAACGGGAACGGGACGTCGATGTCACCGCACTTGGTGGTCGTTGGGCAGTCGGGCCTCGGTGACACCGGCACGTCTATGGCGGCGGCGGCGGCGGCGGCGGCGGCAGCGGCAGCGAGAACCACCGGAAGGCAGAGGAGAAGACGACGTGACAAGCCCATGGGACGTACCAGTAATCTGGATTCGGTTGTTCTGTAGGCTACTAGACTGTTCATGTAGTACTCTATATAAAGACCTGAGTACACATGAGCTAAGAGTGGACTGTGGACTGACCTTTTCTTTGTTTTGGATTTCTTTTCATGACACTTCCATGGAAATGGTACGCCGGTGGTGCCGTCCAGGCCGGCGATTTTCGCAACATTGATAATGCATCGTCTCAAGACCCGTGCGATTGGCCTAAAAATGTGCAGAGGAAGTTTTGTCACAGGCAAGTTCATATGTATGGAGTAGTTGCCTTCTCGCTGTGCCTTGCCAGGTGGCAACACTTTGACGCCACCTTATTTACTTAATAAGAAAAACACTCTGACATTAGTCACTCAAATGCCTTGCCAGGAAGTTTATTGACGCCCCACCTACTCGCCCTCAACCACTCTGTTAGCATCGCTGACAAATGTCCCTCGTGTGAATTCAACTAGTAACAAAAGGTTCCCTCTTCATGGATGGACCCACATGTCAAAAGAGTTAAAATAATATTTGTATTTGTCCTTTTTTTGTTACAAAATTTATAATATGTAAACTCCTGTACTCTGCAAAATTTGTAACGTTTGATCTTTCCAGATATGTTCCTGTACATAATTATACTCTTTCATATATCAATCACTACTCCTAAAAAATCCAGTTTGCTGCACCTTTACTTCAGCAACGATGTCGCTAGCCACGGTAGAGTCACGGACTACTTCAGCTAGTTGTTGGTGCCATCAGAAAATTCCATCACAACCAGGGCCAACAGAGCCATGATTGAACACATACATAACCATGACAATAATTTATCAAAAATCTCACAAAAAATAGAAGAAAATAAATAGGGAAGAGATTAAGGTCACCAATCAGACAGTGAAGTAACTGGTTCTTCCCTGCATGTCACCAGGATCTAGCTAGTAGCAGGTTCCCTATATCTGGCTTGGATTTGTACCATTGTGGTTAATACACTCACAAAAATTGAAAAACATATCAGATATAAATCAAGCCATGTTATTTTTGGAACCAGAAGATTTATTTTAAATACCGTTTCTAGCTAGTAGCAGTGTAGAACTAAATGAAAATTTAGGGCGCGTTTGTGACCCTCCGCATGACGCTGCTTTTATTCTCTGAAACGGTGCGCCGGCGCTGCCGCCCCGAGCCGGCAATTTAATGTGTCACCTCAACATTCGCGCGATTGTCCTACATTTTCGGGTAAAGTATATTTCGTTCTCCTGGTTTGTGTCTCACACAAGTTCATAAACTATACTGTTGTTGTGCCAGCCTGCAGGAAAACACATGCACTTTGACTGACGCCACCTTTAGAAAAAACACTTCAACGTACTGTCGCCCTCACGCACACTGCCTGCTGACAATGCCTCTCACGCATGTATTCATGTGCTTACAAAATGTTCTCTCGTGGACTCAAACGTCAAAACACTTCAAATTTAATATTCGTATTTGTCTTTGTCTTTTTGTTTCAAATTAATTTTATAATATCCAAACTCATGTCTATCAATCACTCCTTAAAAAAAAAAGTAGAGATGCAAGCGAGCTTGTCCGCGAGCCCGCATAATATATGTGGGTTCGCGGATAAACCCGCTTGCATCCCTAATTGATATTGCATTTAGGTAATTATAGTGCACTGGTACAAAATAACCCTCAAGACAACACTTACCTTGAAGCCTGTGAATCCACATTTCAAGGATCTGCAAAATCCGGTTGCTGCACTGTTACTTGAGTCAGGGACTACTTCAGCTCTACTTGGTGGCCAACACAAAGCTCCAACATAGGCACGATTTAACACATATATAACCACGGTAATAATTTATCAAACCACCCCCCCCCCCCAATAGAGGAAATTAACGAAATAGGGAAGAAATTAAGATTGTTGGAATATTAGGTAATTTAACGAGTAATTTAATTTAGAAAATAACGATAATGGAAAGGTTCATGACAACATGTATGTGTTCATGTGAACTAACAGTAGCGAATATGTAGATTATACTAGAAAACACAAGCACTCCGCGGGAAGAAGAAGGGGAAGGGAAACTGCCGTAATCAAAGGCCCCGGCATTATGGAACACCCACGTCCACGGCCCAACCGGCGGTGTATGTGCGTGTGGCAACCAACTATTCTTTCTCAACCTCTCAAAGTAACTGGTGGGAGACCAATCATTTAAGTTGAGTCATTCTTCAGTTAATATCATATATAGTACTAAACCATTCTTTACACATTGGACAAAATAGTTTATTAGATTAAATATTTAATGGGTCAAGCCCACATTATATCTAACGAAGATCACCAAAATCAGCCGTGGAAGGAACTCGTTCTTCCATGTGATCAGCATCTAGAGCAGCAGGTTCCCTATGGCCTGGATTTTGCACCATTGTATTAACACACTCACAAAATTGGAAAATATGTCAGATATAAATCTTACCATATGTTATTTCGGAACCGGAACATTTCTTTCAAATACAGTTTCTCGAAGTTTGCATCCCAAAGCGTACTGCAAGTCTGGAACTAACTGAACCAGAGAATAGATCTACAACACCATCATCACATTCATCAATGAAAATTCAATGGGTGATGGAGTTGAACTATTGTTGCTGTAGCACACATAACCAACACCATTAGTTTTGTAAATTGATTATTAGTGTTATCCTAAATGATAGAGAGATGGTCACTTGTCGTTTAGTTATTATTCAGGCTAACAGATCCCTAAATGAGCAAATTAACTATTTAAACATAAACGATGTACCTCCGTGTAGCGTTTAATTAAATGATGTGTAAATAGACTAAATGACCATTTCGGCAAACAATGATGATTATGTTGTTCCCATAGTTCAATTAGCTACATAATATGATGTGTTCCCAACTAATTTCTACACTTCCACCCAAAAATTACATTTTTGGATAACAAAAAGCTGCCTTCATCCCTACAACATAGGAGTTAGGCTAAACTTATTACAAGAAGATTTCCACATTCAAATAAGTATACACTTAAAACTTCATCTGGGGTACGTTGCTGACAACAAGATTTCCATTTCCATAGTGTATTGCCTGCTTGCTTCATTGTTGGTAACCAGTTCAATCGACTTGTTGTGATCCCTGGTTTGATTATGACCATATCTCCTTGGTGCTTTAATGAAAGGAACTTGGTTCTTCTTAAAAATTAAATTCTCCAATGTCATCTCCACTTCCCTCATTGGAGGCCGGTCTTCTCCCCTCAATTTGGTACACCATGTCGCCAATCTAGCTACTTCTAGGATTTCTCCATTCTCCTCTTGCATAACCTGAGGATCTATTATGGCATCTAGTCTGCCTTCTATGACTAATGAGGTGAAATGTGAAACAAGGTCATCACCATTGTCAGACAGATAGAAAAATGGCTTTTTTCTTGTTAGCAATTCTACAAGAACTACACCAAAACTAAAAACATCACTCTTATCAGTTAACCGACTTGTTTTATAGTACATAGGATCTAGGTAACCGATTGTTCCTTGAATGGCTGTAGTCACTCCAGTTTGATCAATTCTGATGTACCTTGAAGCACCAAAATCTGATACCTTTGCAGTTAAATGATCATCAAGAAGTATGTTGGTGGTTTTAATATCTCTATGAAATATTGGCATTGAAGCAGCCGAATGTAGGTAGGATAGTGCTCTAGCAACTTCAAGTGCAATTCTCAGCCGATCATCCCATGATAATGATATTGGTCCCTCAACATGAAGATGGTGATAAAGGGTTCCATTTGAAATAAACTCATAAATCAGGAGTGGAACTTCTGTCTCAAGGCAACATCCTAAGAGCTTAATCACATTTCTATGGTTCACTTGAGAAAGAACAACGACTTCATTTATGAATTCATTGATTTCTCTTTGTACTACAATCTTTGATTTCTTGATTGCCACAACATTTAGATCTAGATTCCCTTTAAACACGGTACCATGCCCTCCACCACCAATCACACGTTCTCTATCAAAATTGTTTGTAGCTTTCTCCAGCTCCCTTAAGGTAATAATCATCCTCTCACTGATGTTTGCATTTCGTGATATCAGTTGTTGCAACAGTAAACCATGATTTTGCTTGAAAAAATTTTGTTTATTTTTTCTTGTCTTGATCTTATGCATTATGGAGGGGCTGATGAGTGCTAGAACCAAGAAGCATGTGCCACTGCCTACTCCAAGCCCGATGATTAAACCTAAAGTATAAAATGATGCATCAAAATTCTTGAAGTTGGATTAGAAAAAATATTATTCATTACATTCCACGGTATTGGTTGTTTTAGATTTATCCTGAATATAAGTTCTCTAACTTTGACCAAATTTTTAGAAAAATATACTAAAATCTAAAATGTCAAATACATTGACTACCAGGACATATTTTATTTCTGATTTAATGAAACTAATTTTACATTATAATGTTGGTGTATTTTTCTACAAACTTTATTTATTAAAATCTGAATAAATTTTACTTAGGATAAAACTAAAACAACCATTGCTTTGTAGCAGGAGTAAATTAAATACAGTGGACACAGTGGCTTGTTACCTGCGGATAAACCACATCCCCCATCCGTCCATGGGCTTCCTTTGGTCCATCGTCGACACTGACACTTGAAACTCCCAGGTGAGTTTCGGCAGACACCATAGCATGAGTGGTGTTTTGGGTTCTCACACTCATCTGTATCTACAAAATAAAAGTATATTGAAGATTATTGAGAATAAAATTATGTATGTTGGGAAGCAGATATAAACCGACAATGCACTAGCGTATCAACAGCAAGAACTTTCGACCGATATGGACATAAATAAATACCGAGGAAAAGGATTTCTTGATTAGCAAGCCGAATGATCTCTCCTATATTGTATTGGGGTTCGAGTCCAATGGGATACAATAGGATTGATGAGTACTGTATCTTATAGAAAAATCTAAGAGCTTTTGCACAAAAAAAGCACATAAAAATATGGGACATGAAGATGAACCTTTGCATCCATTGACGAGGTAAGGGTTGCCTTCATATCCCTTAGAGCACTTACAGGCGTAACCGGCATCAGTTTCGGTGCATTCGCTGTTGTTGCTAACACAGGCATAGGACCCATTCTTGAGAACTTTTGAATCATTGCATTTCTTGTTTGTGATCCTCCATTCCATCACAACAGGTACTTCTGCATTATTTGTGTCATAAAACGCAGTCGAGGTGAGATAAGTGGTGCTGAATTTGAAGGCCTTCTTGGCCATCACAGTAGCATAGTTGCATGGATGGTAGTTCTCCCTCCATGCCTGACTATTATTTTTCAACTGTACGAACATGGCTTCAGTAGACTTCACGTCCTTGGTGAGGTACAACTCGCAGCACCCAGCATCAGGATGGCATTTGCCATTAATGGGATTTTTCATGCATGTCGGCCGGCAGCCGACCCTGTACTGCGAATGTTTCATATATATATATCAGTATCTGTTTAGAGAGCTGTGGATAGAATATGAACAAGACTAATTCTACTTACATAGTTGCTGACGATGTAGCTAACAATCCTATTGCAGCCGAGAACGATGACTCTGTTATCACTGAGCGATAGCACGAAGGGCGTGCTGGCAATGTTCATATTCTCCCCATATGCCGTCCCCTTTTCCGCGGATTCGTTGTAGCATTGTCGAGATATAGGAGTCTTGATCCGGACCTTGTTTTGCTGCACGGAGATCTTCGTCACCTCCAACTTACCATGAAACAGCTTGGTGCCGCCCGCGGTCTTCGAGCACTTGAGATGGAAGCGCTTGTCGTCGTTGATTGCGCACCGTTGTTTCAAGGCAAACGGGAACGGGACGTCGATGTCGCCGCACCTCTCGCTCGTTCGGCAGCCGGGCCTCGGTGACACCGGCACGTCTGTGGCGGCGGCGGCCAGCACCACACGACCACCGGAAAGCAGAGGAGAAGACGACGTGAGAACTCCATGGGCAGTATACAGGTGATGATTTGCCTGGGATCGATCCTACTATATTATGTCACATTACTGTTACTAGGTTAACTAACTACCACGCGCTGCAGTGAAGTATTTATATTGTGAAAGGCAGTGTGGTGGACTACAGCTTACCTTAATTAGCTTTTGATTTTGGACTAATGACAGTTTAATTTGTTGGCGCGCTAAAACGACGTGTGGCGCTTCCGTGGAAATGCATGGAATGTCGGCAATCGTCTATTCTCCCGGTTGATGCTGTTTTTAGCTGTTTTGTTGTGAAATAAAAATAATGTACCATGACTGATATAAATCGGATTGATAAGTCAAGCGAACAGGACGCCAACAATGTTCTGCAAGAGAGACAGGTGAATTTTTTATTCTCCAGCTGTGGGACTCACTAATCCATAAGAGTATGTTGTTATTTTTAGATTCCATATGAGTATGTTGTTGTGTCTTGCCTGCTGGTAATTTAAATAATCGGAGTCCTTAATTGATGTCACCTTTAACAAATCAACACTTTGACGCACTGATGTCACCCTCCAGCGCTGCTGCCAAATGCAGTCTCCTCAGGATTCAAGTAGTTACAAAACGTTCTCTCGTGGACGTACTCAAATGTCAAACATTTGAAATGTTCCTATTTGTCTTTTGTTACAGATTTTATAATATCAAACTTCTGTTTTCTGCAGTTTTATTTATACCATTTGATCTTTCCAGTTCCAGCTATGCATGTGTCCCTTAAATATATTGGCACTATCTATCTGCTACTTACTCTATCCAACAATGACACGCCTAAAATAATGTATTGCATCTAGCTGTAGTTCACTATTACACAAAACCCTTCTGGACCGCACCTAGTTAATTTTGCATCTTCTGAGTCCAGATTTGAAGTGTCTGCAGATAGAATACGAACAGGGGCCAGCAGAGGATTGTTCGAGTAAGTATAAAAACATGACAATTAATAGTTGTTATTAAGAACCATGACAACAATTAATAATCGAAGCCTACAAAAAAAAATAGTAAAAAGTAAAAGAAACACAGAAGTAATTAATTAAGTTCACCAAAACGTAGGTGTTGGAGTTTTTTTTCATTTTTAACCTATTTAAAACTTAGTTTAAGTATAACCATTAGCTAACATTATTTTTATTTCTATCCCTTTTAATTTGGTTATGCCAACACCCTTGGCGCGGTAGAAAAACGTTGTCACTTCATATGACCTGTATATTTGCCCGTGCTAACACTACGGGTTATTAAATCCAAAGTTAATTCTATCAAATTTGAAGTATTTCATTCAGATTTAGTCAAAAGCATAATGTTGTGGCTCCAAAAAAATTTAGAGCAATGCAAGTTCAAAAGACATAGATGTACTTTTGTAACAAAAAATAAGAATTCAATCTTATTTTATAAAAAATCATATATGAAAAAACTTATTAAAATATATTATTCTCCCTCCCACACAACTGTAACTAAGCGCTCGCCTTCGCTCGTGCACCGGCGATGACGACAACTATCATATATGACAAAAATTGTTAAAAATATAACAATGTGAAATTAAATAACCATATTAAAAAGACATTAGTTTAAAAGGCAAAGTTCATAAAATTACCACGGTTATGATATCAAAACTATATTTTTGTCATTGTATTCATCATGTATTTCTTGTACAGAGGCTTTCGTTCTTGTTTCAAACTCTATATTCTTCTCTCTTCCATCTATACAAACATGCACAAATCATTAATAATAATTAAATAAATATCTCTACTTAAGAGACCAAAGTGGACAAAAATTGTTAAAATATATTATCCCCCTCCCACACAACTGTACCTAAAATAACCATATTAAAAAGACATTAGTACAGTGCCTGTGCTAATGCCATAGTTTTTTTAGAGATGCACATGAAAACAATGAAAGTGATATTTTTCAATAGTTGATCTTTTACGAAATTGTAATCGAACATGTATATAATCCGGGAATACTTTTGCGTAAAAAGTCATAATCAAGTTATTTCTTGCATCATATCATTTACAACATATCTGTATTTTTTTGTTCTGCATAAATGAAATAAGTATTTTTTGATAAGAAATAAGAAACATATTATATGTGATTATCGGTCTATATTTGTTTGGAACATATGTTAAGAATTCACGTTTCAAGGAATAAAGATTGTTGTTCCACGAAGACTTTGTGGGTTTCATAGTGAGACTGAACTTTTTAGCAATATTGAGAAATGTAGATGTATATGACATGCTTGATCATAACCCTTGTAACATACAAATGGAGGAAGCGGATCCATAATGTGGCGGCGCCGAAGTGGTTCGTCGCACGTATGAAATAGGAAGGCTAGAAAATAAGAGTGAAACAAACGGATATATAGAGAGAGAAGGGAATAAATCAATGGATGGATTTTGCATGCATTATTTGTGTATAGGTCCACCACCACTGATTAATACTGGAAGATAATGATTGCATGTAGCTAATCATTTTTAGAATAGAGAAACAACAAAAACTCCAAATGACGGGGAGTTTAGAAATTCAGAAATTGCTTTCAATCCTCACCTTGCTCAGCGTGATGGTCGTTTGTATCGAATCTGTCGCGATACAACTTGCCGCGTCCTACTCGGTTGCTCGTCGCGACCTGTATCAAGTAACTCATCATGTAAAACTTCAATTATTTTATAGGACCGTCACTGCTGATCAACACTGGAAGATAATGATTTTAAGAACAGAGAAGCGGCAACAACCCTAGATGACCGGGATTTAGAAAAAAGTTGTGAAACCTCACCTTGCTCGGACATTATTCAACGTGTCGTAATACATCTTGTCTTGTCCTTCGCGTCACTCGTGCCGCGTTCGTCGCCGTCGTCTGATCGTCGCTTGCGCCAACGTCGCGAGCCCAGTCCTTCGTGTCCCGGACTACCAATCATACATTTAAGTCTTATTTCCATGATTTTGTTACTTTGAACTTCAGATCGTCACCAGAGTGTTGGTGCAGGCTAACGTTTTACTCCGGTCCAACTCTAAAAATGGTCGTGGTTGCTGCCGACGCCCGTATCCGTCGCGGCATAGCCAGCCTACAGTAGTCGTGGGTCCATGAACGCTCTGTCCATCGCATTTTAGGCAGAGAAAGTCATGCCCGTGATGGTCGGGACTTGGGCGGATCTGAGAGACCGCGGCCAACGAGATCAACGTGCATTTCTTTGGATCGGTTCTGAATCGTGTCCGTGTGTTTTTTTGTCCTTTGATTTGTTTCCTTTTTTTTATTCGGTGGTGATCGTGTTTTATTTTGTTGTTTTTTATTTGTTCCCTTTTATTATTCGGTGGCGAGATCGATCGGTGTTTTTTTTGTTGTTTTTATTCGTTTTCCTTTTTATTCGGCGGCGAGATCACTTTTTTTGCATCCAGAATTCGTGCATTTTTTATTGTTCACATTGTGTGTTTCCTTTTGTTATTTGTATTCTTTTGTTTTTTCTTGCAAATTTCAGGAATTGATTCATTGTTGTATAGTTTGAAACCGGTGGGGTGAGAGGGTGAGAAGGAGGGTGAGAAGCCTGGCTGTGGGATCAGAGGTGAGATCCAGGCTTCCCACTTTTTTAGAAGATTTTAATTATAGTAGAGATAACATACAAAGTAATAATTCAATACGATATCAGATTCTCCAACAAGCTTGTTGACACATTGCCAATCCGTTAATTAACTGCACAACTATCATACTAATAACCATTGTACCATAGCCTATATTTTACCTTGCAAAGCCCACATAACTTCACACATCGAAATAGTAACTTATTTATCTTTACTGATTTCACTCTTCTAATTATAGTGTCAAAATAAACTATTCTTGTAAGAATTTTATGAAGCTACTAATTTCACTCTTCTAATTATATTGTCAAAAGAAATTATTCTTGTAAGAATTAAATCAAGCACGAAACTGAAAACCAAGTGTGCGCTTTAATATAATTACTCTTGATGTCTAACCAAATAAGAAAACCAAGTGTGTGCCTTTTCTAATCTGGGAACTAACCAAGACCATGGAACACGTGGCCCCAAGCATCTTTCACCGTCTTCCCTTGCTCCGTAGTGATGTCCTCTGCAAAGCCTGCGAGAGAAAAATGCTTACCTTCTAAAATCAATTTCTGAATAAACAAATATGGCAGTTAGAAAGTTCTACGTTTTCATAGATGACCAATGGAGTAGTAATACAATAAACTGAAGAAACGTCGATCAAAGGGTACCCTCATCTCAATTTGACATATTGGAAACTTGTAAAGCAACCTTATATTTTCATCAATTTCACAAGACATTCTAGAAAATATCACTCTTCTTAATCTCGTTCTTTTTGTTATCATGAGAAATCAATTTCAAACTGAATCAACATAATCATGAGAAACTCAAGACGATTATTGATACATAGTTATTATTATTGTTATATGAAAAATTGAATGCATATACCATTCTACCCTACAGCGGCTACGGCTTTAAGAACTGCATCAAAAATTAGTACCGTGGCAAAAATAAAAGGCATTGTATCCGCACACCAAGCTGATTCGAGTGACTGTGTTTAAAAGTAAAAGTACCGGGGTCAAGCCAAGAAAATAAATAAATATATTCCTTCTCAATTTTAAAGGGAACAATATGATGTAAAACTGGCCTAAATAAGTGGTCTCATTTCTGGCCCTTTGGCCATGATAGCGTGAGTCAATAGCCACACAAATGTAATATTTGGAGGCATACGTCTACAAAAGCAAACTCGTCAACTAAAAAAGTTTCAGAAGCACAAGTACTTGTCCTTTGTTCACCTAGCTGTTTTTTTGACAACATTCACCTAGTTGTTTTGAAAAAAGTAATAACAGGTTCTGGTTAGAAAAAAAGAGGCAAAATAAAAGGGGAAATGATAAACAAGCAAGCAAGCAAGCAGAAGTTTCAACAAGTGAACTTGCGGCCAGCGGTGGTGTGCATCCTGGGCTCACATGCGCTCTCTCCCATGAGGAGAGTTGATGTTTCTTTTCTTTTCTTTCTTTTTTTTTGGAAAAAGGCTCGGGGATTCGATCCCTGGGTGCGCTGGCCGCGGAGGCGTACGACCGTGCGGGAGCAGAGGACGTGCGTTGAAGCCTGGGACCATCTAAATAAGACCAGCCATCGGATCGAGTTGAAGCCTCTCAGAGGGAATTAAGAGCCATAGATTTTAATGATATTAAAATCTTATATACAATTTTATTGGTGCACGATGGTTAGACTCTCTCAGCGGGGACATAATCTTGGATGGATTGAGCATAATTTAGATTGATCCATTATAATAGAGAAGATATATACCTTTTGACGAGTGCTCCAAGACCGAAGGGCGCTCGTGTCCTCAGGAAACAGAGTACGCCATCTGATGGCTGGATTAAGTGCAATATGAATTGGTGGTGCTTTCTATACTTGGGGACATGGGGAGGAATTCGGGCGTGTTGGTTGGTACTGGCATGGCCTCAAACACTCTGATCATGGAAGCAGCAGCGTGTATAGATGGCATGATCTTGGCTGGAGAGATGAATTTACGATGGATGCAAGTGGAAATAGACAACCAGGAATTAGTAGAACTTTGGGTAGATCATGCATTTCACCGATCATCAGGGAAATAAGAGAGCTTTGTGTTTCTTTTCTTGATGATTGTTCTCTGATGTATGTTAATAAGCAAAGCACGTCTGAGATGGTAACAAAGTGGTGTTGGATATATATCGAATATTATGTACGAGTTTGGTTATGATAGGACTCTGGGTTGTATTTGGCAGTATAGTGTAGAGTTGGTGTTGGACTTTGTAACCCGGTTTCCTCATAAATATGAGAGGGGGATTCACCATGACAACATAGCGACAGGTTCGCGGGAAGGCGGCGGCACGTTGCCGGGATCCTGGAGCGGCCGGTGTTGCTGGTATTTGGGAGGAGCGCCCATAGTCATGCCCCGGTGATTAGGCTTCGGCTGAACCTCGACAACAAATATCGCGTCTCTTGTGTCGTCTGTGATCTTACATGTTTGTCTTCAATCTATATTTCCGTGCGTGGGGATTAGCAGACAACCCGTCCGTTGTGGGAGCTAATTCCTAACAATTGGTATCTAGAGCTATGGTTGGATTGAATCTAGAGGTTGTGCGGAAGATCATCAAGAGGTTCGAGGATGTGTCGTCTGTGATCTTGCATATTTGTCTCGGTAGATTCAATCGACGTTTCCGCGCGTGGGGATTAGCAGACAGCTCGTCCGTTGTGGGAACTAATTTCTAACAATTGGTATCTAGAGCTATGGTTGGATTGGATCTAGAGGTTATGCGGAAGATCATCAAGAGGTTCGAGGATTAAGCATCTACAAGGCGTCGTGCAACGTATGGAAACGGATACGACGCTAGGTGGAGCATGGTTGTGGCCAACGCATGTGAACAGTACACGTATGGTTACGGCAGGCCGACGTTAGCGTCGGCGGCGGCTAAAGTCTCTAGCCGGAAGTTGTCATCAAGTTGTGAATAGGCAGTTGGTGATGATCAGCTTCGGAGACCCGGGCAGCTCGGAATGTTTGGCGGCTTGTGAAGGAAACTCGTGGATCGAGGTAGCGGATTTGGCAAGGACTCAAATTGAGTTGGAGTCGTATTGCCGGACGTGATCGAGTTGGCCACAAGTGGAGTCCATGGAATTAGTAGAACTTTGGGTAGATCATGCATTTCACCAACCATCAGGGAAATAAGAGAGCTTTGTGTTTCTTTTCTTGATGATTGTTCTCTGATGTATGTTAATAAAGCTTGTAATCATGTAGCTCATGCTCTAGCAAAGCAAGTCTGAGATGGTAACAGAGTGGGAGTGGCAGTTAGCCCGAACCTGCATAGTCAATCTATTGACCGAAGATTGTAATCATGTTACCCCTGTTTGGATGATAGATCGGACGTTTAAACATAGACTAAGAGCATCTCCAACAGTTTTGCAAATGAGCTTTGCATTCTTATTTTTATAAAAAAATATCTAAAAACACCTATCCAACGGTTTGACAAATATGCTTTCCATTTTTTGTTAACTTGGCAATTTCCTGGGAAGAATTGACATATATGCCTAGCGGATCATGCTTGACATTTTCCGTGCTCGACCCACACATTTCTTCTCGCCGCCGCAATTTCTACAATTTTAGTAATTGTCAAGTCAATTTTGTTAATTGTCAAATTAATTTTGCCAAACCGTTGAAGATTGACTCTTTTTATCTTTGTCATATTTATTTGAGACTTGACAAACTCTCAATTTTGTCAATTAAAATATAAAAAACTATTGGAGATGCTCTAACTGTCCTTGGGTCGTCCTACGAACGATCTGTGAACATTTTATTTTCATTCTAAATATGTCTACCCAAGTACTAGAAACGAGCGCAAAAAAAAAACAGTCGTATTATCTGTGCATTAATAACTATCACCTTTTTATAAGAAAAACCTGTTGCCTACCAACAGGTGTAGAAAAATGAGAAAACATGCAAACATGTCCTTAGTAGAAAACCAAACCACCTCCAAGTTATACGGAAATAAAGACAGAAACAAAGAAATATCAGTTACCTACAGAGAGCACTTACTAGGTACAACAGAACATGATATCTCTTAAAAATAAATTCTTATTGGTATTTCACAAAAGATTAACACAATGTTGCACCTAATGATTTGCAACACATAATAAATAGAGTCATCAGCAACACATCAGCGAACGAACAGGGCCCCGAGTTATGAGCATTGTGGGGGGTGAAAACAAATATATGTACGTAGAGGGCAGTATGCCCCTGCCAAAATTACTCCAATTATTCAGACTTCGTAGTTGCTTCCGCATGTAGGGGAAATCTGCTGTCCTTTCAGGCTTTCAGCCCTAATGAAAAAAGAATGTTTAAGTTAGGAACCAGCTGCCTAGATAGGAACCAATGCTAATTGGCAGCGTACAAAGGAAAGTAATAACAAGAACATGCATATACACAGCAAGGTCATAACAAGAACAAGTAATTTTTGCGAGTGTACCAAAAATTACTTGTTGTAATGGATAGGCTAGAGTTTTATATATGGGGGTAAAGATAGTATATTACGTGTGCATCTTTTTAAAACTTCATATGTGCTCTGCTTAATGAAATCAATGCCAATATGGATGTGAGATTGACATAATATAGTGTACGTACTACTTTGAATAAACACAGATGATCATCCGAAGGGAAAGAGGATATGATAGTGCAAGACTCACCCCGGCTCGCCACCTTGTCTTCTTCCCCCACTTGGGCCATATTGCCGGGCAGTAGATTTGTCCTTTATTCCTATAAATATAAATGAGACAGAAACAAAGAAATATCAGTTACCTACAGATCGAGAGCACAAATCATTGGGATCGGAGCAGGCCGGCCATATACATAGATCAGTTCAGTTCAGTTAGGATGCTCACCAATAGTTACGATCGCCACATGTAAGGATATGGTGGATGAGGGTGTATGGAGACGGTACAGGTCCACGGAAGAAATCACCATCAGTAGCTACCAACCAGGTGCCGTTTCTCAGACAGTACTGTCCAAGATAGAAGTACTTGAACGACTGATGATGCAGGCACACAGCAGAGTCAGCGCCGATGGTGGGATGCGCCTTGGAGGAGACACAGATGCTTCTCTTCGAAAGGAAGAGCGAGTTGCCTCCAATGGATTTCACCGGGACGAACCTTCCCTGCATGATGTCGGCGAGCCTGTAGACTAGAACATGTGCCATGGAGCGGTCAGTGCGTCCGATCAGTAGGATCTCTGACTCGCATTCTGCCAGGTATATTAGAGGCCAGATCTTGGCGAGCGGGCCGCAGGTGGCGATCAACTTCGGTGGCTCCGGTGAACTCCCATGTCGTCGTTGGGGTGCAGGTGGATCCACCACGAGAAACTCTAGTCGTGTGGTGAGGAAGTACAGCTTGCCATGCAATGACAAGGTTTCCATGTTGCGTTCGACTTCCCAGCTCGAGAGCGTCCATTGCTGATCCTTCGAGGTAGCAAAGGCCACGCGTGGCTTGTGTGCCGATGTGAGAGCGAGCATGGCGGTCACCACTCCATCGCTGGGGCTGTAACTGATGGTGGCGGTGACAGTCCTGAGAGCACGTAGAAACTGGATCTCTTTAAATGAAAAACAGGTCGATTGCGTCGAAGAGCACTGGCAGCTGCGGCCGGAGCGTTGCGAGCGACGGGAGCTCGACGACGTCGCCGGTGAACGGGTGGAGAAGGCGGACAGCCATGTCGTGGTCCCGCTGTAGGAGGAGGAGGCCGTCGACGGAGTCCAATGCGAAGTGGTCACGGAAGATCGGGAGGCGGACGGTGGCTAGGGCACCATTGCGGAGGTTGAAGAAGCGGACCGACCCACGGAGCTTGGTGTGTCCAGGGTACAGGCGGTAGCCCTCCGGCAGCATCATCCAGTGCCGCGGATGGAAGCGTGGGTCGACGACGCTGCGCCCGCGCGGGCTCGCCGTGCTCGACCGCCATTGGGAGCAGACCTTCCGGAAGTGGAGGTAGTCTGTTATGTCGCCGGCTAGCACGCGCTCGGCGATGAGACGGAGTAGATCTTCGTCGAGCGATGCCCAGGGTGGGGATTCGGATTCGTCGACAGCGGTAGAACAGGATGCGTCGACGTCGGCGGAAGCCCGGCGCTTCCTCTTGCACGGATTCAGTCCCCGCCGCGCCGGAGTAGCGCGTTTCCTACTGTTTGCGGCCGGCGGCATCCCTGATCCCCACCCAAAATCGCAGATTCGAAACCTCCACCACAGCTAACAACCGAGATTGCGAATAGGTGTATCAAAATCGCGCGTGAAGGAAGAAAAATCTCGGGTTTATAGAAGTAAAAATCTGGAATCACCAAACCCAACCTCAGGTTGTAGATTCACAATAGGAACACCAAACGAAGTCGAATCGAATCAGTCTGTAGTCTGCATGCACATCACCAAAAACATTATTATTAGATAAATTGCATTATACTCAATCCATCCCAAATTAAGATATTTGAATTTTTTGACATCACCACTCATCTTATTAAAAAGTTATACATAATATGACTTCTTTTGTTGTGGCTTGCTTTATAAATAAAAGTTCTTCAAAAATAATTTAAATTTGACTATTTTTGCACAATTTTTTTTAATATAAAACGAGTGGTCAAACTTGTTGGGGCAAAAAAAAAATCAAACGTCTTATAATTTGGAATGTAGGAAGTATATTTTATAGTAAACTATATTTACATACATACTACCTCCATCCTAAATTATTTATTCTAAGATATATCTCTAATTCTTTTGTGTGACGATCATTTTTGTTTTTTCCGCGGCGAACAAAGACGTCTGTTGCGGTTAATCGATTTACCGTGGCGAGGGCACGTTAGGATGTCAGCCTCAGTTACTCCATTAATTTACCGTGGCGAGCACGTTAGGATGACCGTCTTAGTTAATCATTTAAAAAAACATGAACGTGTCCGTGAACCCGTTTCTGAACCCACTGGCGAGCCCATTCGTAGCCCAAAACCCTAGTGTCGTCGTGATCTTCACGTTGTCGCCATTGTCGTCCTTGGATCTACTCGGTCTGCTCGGCCCCACAGCTGGATCGAACACCGCCCGTCTCCTCGCCGGATCCGGGTGTGGTCGATCGGCTCCTCACCGGATCTGGAAAAGGGAGAGATAAGAGTGAGGACCATTAACATTGAAGCAGAGAAGAAGACGGGAAGAAGCATACCTTTGGCCGCTGGGATCACGCGTGATGTGGCCGCCCCCACGAGTTGTCGTCGTGAGACGAGCACGTTGTCGCCGCCACCCCCGCCGACCCTCGCTCGTGCACCGGTTGTCGTAGGCCGGTATGCCATCGCCAAGAGAGGGGAGAGGGCGCTGCTCGACTTGGGGAGAGGGAGGCGGAGTGGGAGAGGGAGAGATAGACGTGTGGAGAGGGAGACCGAGTATGGCGGGTGGCTTGCAGTGGAGTCGTGTTTTATATGATGAAGGCTATCATACCTTGTTGGGCCACCTTTGGGCCTCGATCTTTTTCCGATGTGGGGCTTAAACCTGCCCGCCACGGTACATAAAAAATATCATCTTAGATATTTCGTGGGATTTACCGTGGCAGTCTAAAATAGGAACCCACCATGGAGGCCATCGGGCCGACGCTGCGGAAATTCAATCATGTAGTAGTGACATATAAAGTTTAACCAAAATTATAGAAAAAATTATAAAGATTTATGACATCAAATATGTATTCTATAAAAATACAATTGATGAAGAATCTAATAATACTAGTTGACATCACAAATATTATTATATTATCAAATAATTTTGGTTAAACTAAAAATAAATTGACTTTCTAATATTTTTAGAATGATTTATAATTCAGGATGAAGGGAGTAATTGTTAATACTATTATCTAAAAATTTAGTCAAAACGCGAGAATGTTTGGCTCCTCGATCAATGTGCGAGATGTGTATAAGACCTAGTACCACGTCTAAGGTTAGTTTTTTTTTTTGAGAGTACACCGTCTAAGGTTAGTTTTGGGTCAAGCTTTTTCGTGCCTTGCTAGTAGGAGCAAGTGAGCTACATTGGCTTAAAAATGACCGCGTGCGGTGAGAGGCTGTGCCATTTGCCCATTTTGGATACCGATTGGCTTTGGTTTTGAACTGATATATATGAAACAAAGATCCGATAGGCTTTAGCTCAATGTATCTATTGGATGATAATTTGGAGCAAGAATTTTTTCTCTTTAATATTAGATATATACATGTAGCTCAATTAGAGGCAGCATGACATACATTTTTTTTTGTTTATTTTCACTTTGTTTATTTTTTTATATAAATAAAATAACTTATTTTTGTCAAAGCAAAAGTAAAGCGATCTGATGTCAAGTGCCAACCACGTAAAAAAATATTGAACCGTGGCCTAATGTAGGTAGCGGATTCCACATTCTTTTTTTTTTTTACATTGCAAGTTACTAAATCGACCGTATGTCAGGATAACTCTATACCTCACCTTCTCTACTCCATACTTTTTTCCTTCCCTATAGACTATTTTGCTTTGCCCCTTCCTCGTCTCATACAATGGCTAATCAGATTAGGCTTGTGCATCCGTAACCGTAAGCTAAGTAGGGGCACAAGGGGCCTGACCCCGTAAGAGCATCTCCAAGTGTCTTTCTAAATTTCACTCTCTAAATTACCATAAAACTAATTTTGTACTCTCTCCGTTCCAAATTATAAGATGTTCCAAGAACTTTAACATGTCTATTAAATATCATAAATATTTATAATTTTTTCTATAATTATTGGTCAAACTTAAGATGCTTTGACTCTCCAAGATTTTTGAAACGTCTTATAATTTGGGACGAAGGGAGTATATCTTTTCACTTTCCAACAACTTTTTTATATCTCATGCATACTCTAGAGAGTCATTCTCGTCTTCTATATTTGGCTAGCAAAAAATCCGAAATAAAGGATGACTATATTTAGAAGACCATTTAGTTAAGCTGTTGGAGGATAGTTTTCTACCAAAATCTCTATTTTTAGTATTTAGAAAGAATATGAAGAGTCTCTTGGAGATGCTCTAATGTTGCATAGCTTACTACTATTCTTTATTATTTTCTAACTAATCACTAAATATTATAAATAAACAAGTTTTACTAATGAATTTTAGATTACTATTTTCAAACACATTATCTAATGTTAAGTGGCTAAATAAAATAAAATATGTAATGTACATTGTTGATCTTTGAAGAATGTCCCTTCAATTCGTATCTTCAGTTTAGATATTTACTTCATCGATCCTATAATATAGTGCATTCTGAAAAAATAAGACGACTGAGGAGAATTCTTAAATTGCGTAAACCCATAAATTCAACTCAATAAAGATCCCCAATTAAGATATATATTCTCAAATTATGGTACCGTTTTTTAACAAAATTTGTTAAATCTAAGTATTTGATATCATGTAGAATGCAATATATTTGAGTACAAATTTTGAAATGTATAATACACTATATATTTCAGGATGGATGGAGTAGCATTTATCTAACACGAAGAAATTAAAGATGTTTTATAGTTTTTTTAATCAACATCAAATTTCACATTTTTTTTGAGCCGAGATCAAGGTTTAGCAATGACACGCTATATAATTTTTGTTGACACCTAGTAAGCGGTCGCCCCCTATATATAAATCTTGGCTCTGCCCTGTTATGCTTTTCACCCTATAGTGCACAAGACACTTGTCGGTAACCTCTCTATATAAACAATATAGCGTGGATCGGAGAAGCCTCCCTGGTTTTAGGGTTTATGTATTACACGGCCTTCGATGTTATTTTCCGAGATACGAGTGTTCCACCTGAACGGAGCGAGCATGGCGCCGTCTACGTCGAGGCAGTGGACAGTCATGGACGATTCCCTGATGTTGAACGGTGATCGCTATCTGACAATTTTGTGCAGAGGCAGAGACGAGGGGGTGAGTGGATTCTCTGATGCTTGTGTAGGAACCAGGGTCGCTCTCTGACAGTTTTGTGCATGGGGCAGAGACAGGGGGCGAGCAGGGGCCTAGCCCCCCTAATGTTACATAACTTTTACTACTATTCTTTATTATTTTCTACTAATCACTAGATATTATAAATAAACAATATTTACTAATTAATTTTAGATTGCTATTTTTAAACACATCCTTTTGATTATCTAATTTTAAGTGGCCAAATTAAATAATAAAATATGTAACGTGCATTGTTGATCTTTAAAGAATGTCCCTTCAATTCTTATCTTTAGTTTCTCCATTCTATAATATAGTGCATTCCAAAAAATTAAGATAACTCAAAAGAATTCTTAAATTGCGTAAATCCATAAATTTAACTCAATAATGATCCCCGGTTAAGATATATTTTATCAAATTATGGTACCATTTTTTAACAAATTTTGTTAAATCTAAGTATTTGAGACCATGTAGAATGCAATATACGTATTTGAGTACAAATTTTGAAATGTATACTACACTATATATTTCAAGATAGATGAAGTAGCATTTATCTAAGACGAAGAAATTAAAGATGATTTTTATAGTTTTTTTAATAAACATTAAATTCCACATTTCTTTTGAGCCGACATCAAGGTTTAGCAAATGCACCGTATATTTTTTGTTGACACTTAGTAAGTGTTCCCCTCCCCCCCCCCCCCCTATATTTGAATCCTGGCTCCGCCTCTAAAGATAAGTAAGCTTGTAATATTACATTAGTAACTTACAAGATAATGAACATGAAGAGAGATAAACATGTGTGCTCATCAATGATGGGTAAGGGTTTCCTTTATATCCATTGGAGCACCAACAAGCATATGCATGGCCTACATATTAGTGATATGTTGTCTATATATTGTTGCTAACACACACATAACGTATAGTGTTAATAATTTTGGCTTCATCACATGTATTCCACATGATCTTTCGTTCCACCATGATGGGTGCCTTTCCATCGACTTCTATGTCAAATATATAGAACACTTCAAGCTAAGATCAATGGTGTTGAATTGAAGTTAAAAGGCTACTGCTTTCTCCATCATTGTAACATAAATGAAGAACAATTGAGATCAATTAACAAATAGTAAGTACACCAATGCTCTCTTGATAGTATCCATGCAAGGAATATTTACAACAAATGCATCTACTCAAAGATTTATAAAATAATCTTATAGAAAATTGACAAAGTTCACCTTTGTTCACGACTGCACAAGTTCACCGAGGGTAACTTGCTGATAATAGTATTTCCTCTTCCATGATGTATTGTCTTCTTGGGTTGTTAGTTACCGATTCAATTGACATGTACTGAACTTGAGTCACATCCTCATTATTTATCCTTTGTGTTGCAATACATGTGAGAAGTTTTTTCTTCACTAACAAGTTTTCAAGTGTCATCTCCACTTCCCTCATTGTAGGTCGATCTTCTACCCTTAGTTTAGTACATATCATTGCAAGTGTTGATACTTCATGGAGGTCATCTTCCTCCTCCATGACCTGAGGATCTACTATATCTTGTAGGTTACTTATTGCAAGCATCTTCTCAAAATATGAAACAAGACTGTTGCCATCATTCGATCTATAGACGAATGGTTTCTTTCTAGTAAGCAATTCTATAAGAAGAACACCAAAACTAAAGACATCACTCTTGTCTGTTAGTCGACCCGTGTAATGATACATAGGGTCTAAGTATCCCGTTGTTCCTTGAATAATAGTTGTTACTCCTGTTTGATCAATTGGAATGTACCTCGATGCTCCAAAGTCTGATACTTTTGCTGTAAAACTATCATCAAGAAGTATATTTGATGACTTAATATCTCTATGAAATATCGGCATAGAAGTGGATGTGTGTAGATAGGACAAAGCTCTAGCAACTTCAAGTGCAATCCTTATTCTATCTGCCCATGGTAGTGATATTGGTCCTTCAATATGAAGATGACTATAAAGGGTTCCATTTGAAATGAACTCATAAACTAGCAATGGAACTTCCGTCTCAAGGCAACAACCTAAAAGCTTCACCACGTTTCTATGGTTCACTTGAGAAAGAACAGCAACTTCATTTATGAATTCATTGATTTCTCTTTGTACTACTATCTTTGATTTCTTGATTGCCACAACATGGAGATCTAGAATTCCTTTAAATACAACTCCATGCCCTCCACCACCGACCACACGAGAGCTATCAAAATTGTTTGTTGCCTTCTCTAAATCCTTTAAGGTAATTATCATTCTTTCACCAATGTTTGTGTTGTGTGGTATTAATTGTTGTAATAGTAACCCATGATTTTGATTGAAAAACTTTTGCTTCATCTTCTTCACCTTTTGTAATTTGATTTTACGCATTATGAAGGGTCCACCAAGTGCTAGAAGCAAAATACTTGTACCACCAACCACTCCTAACGGGATGCTCAAACCTAGGAAAAAATGTAGAACCAAATTCAAATAACCACGTAGCTAACAAACATACCAAGAAAAAAAAATAAGATCATGAATGACTAACTGAACTCTTTATGGTTAGTGAAAAACTGTTAATAATTTTTTTATTGAAAGATGGTAATAAGTGTGTGTGATGGCATGTTACCTCCAGAGGATTTCTCAATGCACACTCCATTTACCAAGTCAGCTCCATGGGGGCATCGACAAATAAAGCTTCCTGGGAGATTTATGCAGTTTGTTGTGTTGCCGCATTGTGCTATGGGGTCCATACACTCATTTATATCTACATATATAAGTGTGCACAAAATTAATAAAGGTCATGAAAGTTATACAATATGTCCAAAGTAAGAACATGTCATTCACTACAATATAGGGTTGATTGAGATTGTATTAGTCCAGTTTGTGCTCATGTACGGTCTATCACTATTAAGAGTCATCCTAAAATAGACATAATTACACAATATGTTAGTGGATAAATTTGGGGCCCACATGTAATGAGAATTGGTTACCCTCTTTCATATTTGTTCATGTTTTAAAATAATGTACTTGTATAGGTAATTTAAATGTTTATCCAATTGTGATAAACTTGGATAGCAATAACTCATCTATATTTATTCTCATATATATATATATATATACATTCATGAGGATGACATGATCAGCGGGTATCAAAATATAGTATAGATCTCGCCTACCTCCTCAGCCCAATGAGCACTAGCTTTGGCTTTGCTGCCACTACTGCTAATGATAAATAGTGATGTAATTCGACACTAGATTGTAAGCACGAAAGTGCAGCTAGAAAATAGTTGGGCAGGGAGCATGTAGATATGATGGAGCATTAGAGTCTATTCTAGAGACTAACATGTGGACTGGTTAGTTGGAGTTCGTTTGGATCTATATGACATAATATTGTGACAAGTTTGACAATCCAAAAATGAAATTTTGAGAGCTTCGGATCTGGATGGCACCCAAAGACAAATTTAGGTACATAAAAGTATGTTTTGAGAATTCAAACCTAGGTGACACCACGAGACAAGTTTAAGGACCACTCAATGATTTTACGCTTTTTTTATATAATATTAAAATGCAATTATCAACCTACAATTAGGATCTATTTTGATCTTATATTACCTCTTTCGAGAGAGGTAATAAGGGATGGAGGGTACTTCAAAATAGCATCTGCATGAGTAGAGAAAAATATAATGGACTTTGAAAAGAGATATACCTTTGCATCCATCGATGATGTAAGGGTTTCCTTCATATCCATCTGAACACTTACAGACGTAGCCCGCACCATTCGTGTTACAACAGCTATTGTTGCTCACACACGCATAAGATGTCTTGTTGATTCTAGCTTCTTCACATGTAGTATTTTGTGCAATCGCCCATTCCATCACAACCGGTACGCGTGCGTGGTCTCTATCATAAAACGCCATCGAGGTGAGGTAAGTGGTGTTAAAGTTGAAGACCGCGCTTTCCATCACTGTGACATAGCTGCATGGATTTGTGCTCCATATCTGACTCGTGTTGTATAACTGGTTGAAGTAGCCATGATAATACTGCACGCCCTTGGGGAGGCCCACTTGACAGCACCCAGCAGTACTAGAGCATATGCCGTTAACCATGGCGCTTATCTCCTCGTTGCACGTCGTCATGCAACCGATTGCGTACTGCGGTGCGAATATAATGTTGCGTACCACATGAGATTTCATATTATACATATTTTATATTTATATATATACACCTCCATTTATAATAATTTCATATATATACTAATTTACGAGAAAGTGAATATATATTTATAATAGTGATGCATGTTACTATAACACACGAGGATATTTACTGTAACGATGTAGTAAACCACATAGTAAAGAGTTATTATAATCTTGTAAATTAACATAGTAATTTTCATAAATCAAAGTGGCTATATAATAGATTATACTTACTGTTATAGCTATATATATGTGTGTGTGTTTAGAAGTGTTTTTTTTAGCATCGTGTGTTTAGAAGTGCTTAGAGACCAGTGGAAGGGTGGATCGGTGAAGATCACTTACAGTGTCGCTGCGCATGTAGGCGAGAGTTTTACAGCCGAGAACGATCACGTTGTTGTCGTCCGCCGACAGCACGAAGGGTGTGCCGGTAATATTCACCGACGCGCCGTTGTCGTTGTTCTTGGATTGGTTGTTGAAGCACTGTCGAGAGATGTGTGTCTTGGCCCATACCTTGTTTTCCTGCACGGAGATCTTGGTCACCTCCAGGTTGTGCTTACGCCCCTCGATGACCAGCTCGCTGCCGCCGACCGCAGTGGTGTTGCAGCGGAGATGAAAGCCGCTGTGGATCGCGCACTGTGGTTCCAAGCCGAACGGGTACGGGACGTCGATGTCGCCGCACCTCGTTGGGCAGCCGGCGGCGGGACGCGCCGGTGGCGCCGCTGCCGGGACGACGGCCGCCGCCGCGTGCGCCCACCATGTGGCCTCAACAAGGTAGAGGAGAAGAAGAAGAAGCAGTGAGAACTCCATTTGCGATGTAGTACGTGTTTGGTTTGGTGCGATCGGGATGTGGTTTTCCGCAGTACTGTGAGAGTGAGTTGTAGCAGGACTGCATGCATACAGCAGGCTGCATCGAGGCATGCAGATGCAGACAACCAGACAGACCTGACGTCTAACTACCTTGACTGACGACGCACTGCATACGGCAAGCGCGTGGACTGACTGGCTTTATTTTGCATTTTTAACAGTAGGATTTTTTTTTTTCATTTCAGAAGGCAGGGCTTCCTGGGCGACAGCATACTCCCTCCGAGATCCAGAGCTAGGATTGCGTTTTTTTAGGGGAAATACGTCAAAACTTTACATATGCATGTGCATGGCTGCTTCCATTGCGTTGCGTGCAGTGCAGTAGCTCTCGGAGACCTGGGGTCGTCCTATTTGACGGACGCTAGCTTCTTGAGTCCTCGACAAGACTTCTGCTGCACCGCGCTGCACTTCCATCCGATCCAACCAATGATTCAATCAGCTCACGTCGACCCTTTTTCAAAAAGGAATTTCACATCTGTAGAATTCTTTCCAACCTGTGACTGTGAGGTCTGTGATTTGGCCGGGGTCTCAACTCTCAAACAGCGGGCTGGACATGCATGTTGTAGCTGGACTAGTCTCTTATAAGGCGTTTGACAGGATTATGCACTATTCTGACAGGATTATGCATTGTTCACTGATTTCTTATGAGACAAAAACGACTGAAAAGTCAAGCGAACAGTCGTCAATGCAATGCAAAATGAACACATTTTGCAGAACTTCTGGCCGGAAAACTCAGTCCAAGCTATCATCAATCGATCATCTCTCCGCCAGTTATTACGCGACTAAAGACCTAGCGACTATTGACCAACCAGTTCTAAGTAACCCTCGATCGGGCCGCTGACGTTGCAGCACCCCAGGGTAGCCGACGTTTGTTGAAAGAGCTAGAGGAGCGCATTTGGCACAAAACCTAGTTGAACCTACTGATGAAGCTCAGCAGTTCTGGACAAGCTCCGGATCGATGGAGCTCTTCCACGACTACCCAAGGCAGAATAAGGTCCGGCTAAACTTTTAGTTTGCAAAGGAAACAAATTAAAATAGAACAGGATAGAAACAGAGCCCAAAACCGGCCATGTCACGAGCCGGGCTAACTGTTGTATGCATGTGTGTGTATATATATATATAGGTGGCAGTCCCTCCATTGTGTGCAGCGCCTGAAGAATCCACATGAACTGGCCAAGGCGACTGCAGCTGCGGCTTACCGTTGATGGGAGATGTCAGTGCGTGATGGGGTCGCGTCCATCAAACACCTTTCATTTTCCAAATTTGTCATAAATGAAGGAAAAGGGAGCGAGGGGTGCAAGCTGCGGGGTTGACTTAACTTTCCTTTTGAATTTTGTTGTAAAAAAAAAGAAAGGAGCGTTGGATGCGGAATCGCAACAGTCAGAACCATGGACCCACATTGGAATGTCACACTAAAACGGTATCTCTGTTTTAGTTTTTTTAGTTGTGAGAGATTTTTATTATTTATTTGGGAGGCTTCATGCGCGACAATTCATTAACGACGTGTGTGGTCGTTCCTTGGTTCCATTTACATGTGCATGCTTCCATTCCAGTGGCTCTCAAAGACGACTTAAGGTGTTCGATGTTTTTTGACTGGGTGTCGAAAGAGGTTTATTTGGCACTCTACTTTCATGGATTATTAGTGTTGGTTTATATCTAGCATCCTCTATGACCAACTTGTCTATGAAGAAGCTGAGTCGGTCCTATAATCTTAGACTCCATAACAGATCATGAGGTCCAAGCTCTTCGGACTATAACGACCCAGTAGTGATGATGCATTTCTGCACTAGCAGAGTAAGTAGTGATGGAGCCCTAAATAGTCCATGAAATCAGTTTTTTCATAATACCACTGCTAGAGAGGCGTGGGTTAAAGGTATGTTTTGTGCAACTTCCTAAGTTGCTCCGAGACCAGCTTCTGCGCCTCTCCAATTGAATGTAAAGATGAGCAACGAGCACGGCCCGTTAAGGCACGGCACGGTAAGGCCCATCGTGCCACTGGGCCGTGCCACTGTAGTCCACCGTGCCTGTTTGACAACCCAGGCATGACATGTGGACTGCTTTTCGGGTCGTGTTGGCCTAAAGAGCATGATGCCCAACCATAATCGGGTCGGGTTAAAACCCGTTGTATAAAAAAAAACTAGACTGAACTTAGAATTCAACATATTTTACATTATCGTGCTATATGGCCTCCCCTGCTAGCGGACCGCTACCGAACCTCCGTTGACAACCGGGTTGTGCCGTGCCTGGCACGGACCCGGGGAGATCGGGTCGGGCTAAAAATCGGGCTTGCCATCGGGTCTCAGGCTGCATGGTTAACTTTAATTGAATGGAGTAAGTGGCACACCATCTCCGGACATGGAGCGCTTTGGATTGCTGACTAGATTAGTTGCGGGAAGAGGAGAAAAAAAAAAGCTTCACCTGCTCTGATCTTCATGCTTGCATACCTGCCCGAAATACGTACGTACCCATCCTCCATTAATGTGGGCGTGCATATTATGGCAAGGACGACTGATGGTTGTGATAGCAGAGATACGGGTGGGCGATAGCGGTACAAGACAGGCGGACGAGCTGTGGATTAGTGATCCCTCAATACGTAATGAAAGAGGCTTCTCTAGGGCTGACTGTGTCCCTGCCCAATCAACATACCACACGAGGAGGAACAAATAAAAATTAAAGATAGAAAAGAAAAGTTATGAACATTTTATACCTTTTACCTATTTAGAGAAGTTATTTTTACTAACGAACGTTCTTTTAGAAGAGCTATCTAAAATTAAAGAAAACCGCTTCACGAGAAAAACTAAAGCCAGAGTAGTTTTAGCTAAAGTCTGAGCTCCAGTACTCATTCTATCCGTTTGGCAGGCTCCAAACAGTTTTAAATTATCTGACACGTTTATTGTTTATACCCTATTTACAGGAGTTATTTTTATCTCTCATCTTTCTTCTATCATTGAACCAGGGGAAGCATGTGAGCCAAAAAAAATTGATTTCTCGTACTCCCACTGACTATATGAGATTGATTTCTTCTGCTCCCACTGACTATATAAGAGAAAAAGTGAGAAGAGATCAAAACGACTATATGGACAATAAATTCGTCAGAGAAGCTGGAGTTACGTATGGTGAGTGTGAACCGACCTTTAGTTTTAGATTTATTTTTCGCTTCCTGCATGGGGCAGTTCATTGGTGCGTTAAAACGAGGCACCAATTGGAACAGCTTATTTGCATGTGCAGGCTTCAGTTGCGATAGCTCTCTCAAAGACTTCGGGTCATATATATGTTTCTGTTTATACTTTAATTCCTCGCAACGTCTTCTCCTCTGCACTGAAGTGCACTCCCATCCAGCCATTGATTCACCTGGCATCTCTATTCCAGCTACAGCTCTCTGCTCCGACGAGTAGACATCAAGTTGAGTGTAACAGAATACTTCTCCTCTGTTCCTAATTAACTATCATTGTTAATTTGGGTACTAAAAGTTTAATTCAATTTATATTAAAAAAACAGATACTATTTATATATCCAAATAAATTTATTAAAAAAATAAATTCAAATTTATACTAATAATAATATTAATTATATATCATAAATATTAATATTTTTATATATATTTAGTTCAAATTGTTTTTGAAAAAAAAACAAAAATAATACTCCCTCCATTACAAATTATAAGTCATTTCAAGAATCTTGAAGAGTCAAAACATTTTAAGTTTAACTAAAGATTATACAGAAAGATTTATGACATTAAATAGGTATAGTATGAAAATATAACTAATAAAGAATCTAATAATACTTAGTTGGTATCAAATATGTTATTATCATATTATATAAATTTGGTCAAACTTTATAAACTTTGACTCTTCAAGATTTTTGGAATGACTTATAATTTGGGTTGGAGAGAGTATATGTTTAGGGACGAAAAGAATACATAACTGTACTACGTGAAAACTGAGCACACTAATAGGCATGGGCGCATGTCCCCTTGCCATACGAGCTATTGCAACCAGGGTTTTCAAACCCGAACGGTTACCGCGGTAACCGGCCGGTTACCGGCAAATCGCCCAGGACCGGTTCGGTTTCGGTACCGGTTTGAATTCAAATTTCAAATTTGAAAAAAAAATCAAAAATGCTGAAAAAACTCCTAAAAATAGTTCATGATTTATAGAGTCGAATGGTGTACAAATTTTTCAAATTGGAGTTCGTTTGTTATTTATTTTGACGTGTACAAGTTTGAAAAAAAAAGAAAAAGGATCTTTTCTATTTTTTTCCAAACTTGTACGCGTCAAAATAAATAGCAAACGAACTCCAATTTGAAAAAAAAAATTGCACCATTCGACTCTATAAATCATGAACTATTTTTAGGAATTTTTTCAGCATTTTCGATTTTTTTTTTCAAATTTGAAATTTGGTTTGGGGCGGAACCGTCAGGAACCGCCCAAACCGGACAGTAACCGGCCCTAATTGACCGGTTACCGGTCCCAAACCGTTTGAACTGCGGGGTTTGAATTCAAAATCCAAACCGTTCAGTTTGGACCGGTAACCGGTCAAACCGGTCGGTGTCCAAACCGGTCAGTAACCATCCGACCGCTCCCCGGCAGTTACCGGTTCCGAAACGGAAAGAAAAACCCTGGTTGCAACTGGACACATACGAGGACCAAGTGGGAGACAAGACTCGTTCCAAGTTTCAGCTGTGTCGTGCTTCCATCGCCACACGAACCGCGGAACCGGCCTTTGTCTGCTGACTGCTACTGCCATGGACTTTGAACATTACCCGCAGTAGGCCTGGGTGATGCATGTAAATACGATATGTCTTCTTTCCTCTTTTTTTTTTTTTGAAAAGTCGTGAATATGATACCTATCTTCTCTTCACTATTCCAAGCATGCATGTCGCTACTGGACATGACCCGGGCGCGTAGCTAGGGCAAGACCAGTAATAATCTCATGGTCAAGGTCATCGATCGGTATTTTAGCGTGGAGGAGAATTTAGCTCTCATACAAGCAACAAGCTAGCTAGGGACGAGAGCACGCCTATATATAGTGATGAGTCTAAATAGAACAGGTCGATCTGAGGTAGAATACCAAAGAAACTATCGGTCATGGATAAAGAGTAGTGTCATATACAATAAAACAATATAGATAGATATGAGACATCTATTATATAATTTGGCTATTACAAATTGACTTATAACTAATCATTTGGCTTTATTGTTGTTGAACAAAGAGTGAAGTATTTCATGAGTCCTTAAACTTTTTCCGCGCATTCTTATTTGGGTCCACAAACTCTCAAGTCTCAAGTGAACATGGGTCCTTTAACTTTTCATGTGATCATCTAGAAGGTCTAATAATAATAAACATGAATTCACATTTCAAATGCATTAGCTGAAAAGTTGAAAAAAAACCCTAGATGATCACTTCCAAAGCTCATGAACCCAGATAAAACACGAAAAAAGTTTAGAGATCCCCACAATGCATTTCACCCTTGCATAAGAAAGCTACAATAGAATTTTTTTGCTATTTAATTGACAACATAATTAAATGTTACAAAAAATGGGGGGGGGGAATATAATCGTTTATGTTATTAAGTGTTTTCCATTCACAACTTACTTTAGAAATTTTGAGTGTAATAGTATAGTTGTCCAATACTCTGCTTTTAAATCCATATATAGTTCTTGCAATCTTACAACAAACCAGAAATTAAATCAAGAGCATTTAAGTGCAATTAATAAAAACTCACACAAAATAGAAAAAATGAAATCATTTATGTTAAGGCATGCCAACTTCTAGAGTCAAGATTCATACAGTTCTTTGCATCTAATCGAAGGCTTTTAAGGTTTTATACTTGAAATAATAATAATTATGAAGTGTGGTATGAAGTTGGAACGTCTCCATTATCTTAAAAAACTATTTTGGAGGGCACCAAAACTATGAACCAATGTTTTCATTCGTGTAATGAAATCTCCAAATTTTGGCTAACGAGGTTTATTCGTTTCTTTGGATGGCGTGCCCTGAGATGCTTAAATCACCATTCACAAGGATCACCATTCACAAGGATCCCTGAGATGGTCTGTTTTGAACCCAATGCGAGTTTTCCACATCGACTACCTAGTGACATGGTCATCCCATGACGTAGCATGCAATCAGCAACCCGATCGCGTGATCAGGCCAATGTAATATATCCTCACTCAGGACACATTTTTCATCAATATATAAAAAGAGGTAATCTCTAGCATCTACAATAATCAAGGATGTTCACAACTACCCATCCTATGACACATAGGAGTACATATTAATCCGAGTTGAGGAACAACTATGTATGTAGAAGAGTATCTATTGTGCATGTACATATTTGTCGACGAACAATGTATGTTGTAGTCACTAACGCCCTGATTCTAAGCCCATAGCAACTCTCTTCGTGATGCTGAAATTCCCCGTACTAAGAGCCCCTGAGTTAACCAACGATGGCTCACCAAGCAAGCTGTCCAACTCTTCGGGATCCTTCTGTGCCCATGGATGTTGCAAGACCTTCCTAAGTCTATCCAGTTTATCTGCAACTTCCTTCATTGACGGTCTATTTACGCCGCACATTTCCAAGCATTGTCTTGCTAACTCTGCAATCTCCTCAAGAATCTCCAAATTCTCATTATTCTTGATTTCATCATCCATGATATCCTCTAGCTTGTTCTCCTTCAATGCATATACGAACACCATAGATAGGCTCTTCTGGTGCTCGGGTCCTTGGAGGTTGAACGCCTTCTTGCGTGTGAGCAACTCTAGGAGAACAACTCCGAAGCTGTAAACATCACTCTTGTCTGTTAATTGGCATGTCTGCATATATTCTGGATCAAGGTAACCACAAGTTCCTTGGACAAGTGTTACAAATTGTGACTCGTCGCTTGGTGCTAGAATGGATGCTCCAAAGTCAGACACTTTCACTGTTAGGTCACCATTCAGAAGTATGTTGGTAGACTTGACATCGCCATGGATGATTGGTGGGGATGCACATGAATGAAGATAGTCTAAGGCATCTGCAGACTCATAAGCAATCCTTAGTCGAGTGTCCAAGGAAATGTGTTGCCTACGGTTGCCATGGATAAGATTGAACAATGTTCCATTTGGGATGAACTCATACACCAACATGGGGACTTCAACTTCCAAGCAACAGCCGAGGAGCTTTACAATGTTCCTGTGGTTGATCTGGGATAGGATTAGCATCTCCTTACCAAATTCTTTCTTTTGTTGTTCATCAATTGTCATGCACTTTTTCACTGCAACGTCCATCTGGCCCTTGATTATTCCCTTATAGACTTTTCCATGGCCCCCATGGCCAATGACTTGTTGTTCAGCAAACATGTCTGTGGCTTGCTGCAGCGCTTCTTCAGAGAATATTTCGAATGGAACTCCCTGTTGCGACTTCATCTCCTGAAATAGCAGTAGGCCACCATGCTGTCGAAAATACTTCTGTTTGATGTGGTGTAGTTTTCGTCTTTCTAGGATCAAGTATATACAAGTGATGGAAACCACAAGAACCACAAGTCCAAAACTTGAACCTGCATGATTGTATATACAAAAGCTGAGTACTTGGTCCTCAAGTTAACACATGTATATCGGTCAGTGTATGTAATTTATTCGCAACCTACCAATCACCGCCGCCATCCAAATTGGCTTATGATATTCCATGCAAGCTTGACCCATCATTCTTTCTCCTCGTGGGCATGAGCAAGTGAAACTCCCCGGTACATTTATGCAATTTCCAGCGAGACACGGGTTAGTAACATTTTGTGTGCACTCGTCAATATCTGAAATTACACATAATGGCATGTTAACCTTTTGTTAAAAAATATATATCTAATAATGTCTTTGCGTGATCGAGAAGGAAAAACTAAATAAAAAATCATAGACATGAAGAGATCGAGATAAACCTTTGCATCCATCTATGATGTAAGGATTGTCTTGGTATCCATGTGAGCACTTACACGCGTAGCCCGCATCATTCGTGGTACACTCACTATTGTTGGCAACACATGCATAAGACGTCATATTCATCTTCGCTTCTTCACATGTGGTATTCTTTGCAATCGCCCATTCCATCACAACTGGTTTCTTTGCATCATCTGTGTCATAGAACTCCGTCGTGGTGAGATAAGTTGTACTGAAGCTGAAGGCTGCCCTTTCCATCACTGTGACATAATTACAAGGCGTTGTATTCCATATATTGGTGGTGTTGTACGACGGATTAAAGTAGCCTCGATAATATTGCACGCCCCTCGGGAGGTCCACCTGGCAGCAGCCCGCCGTATGTGAGCATGAGCCATTAACCATGGGGATTGTATGGCTGCATGTCGACAAGCAGCCGATTGCGTACTGCAAATGTTAATTGGGCAGACACCACCTCTATTATTAATGTAGTTTTCAGAAAACAAAAATTAAAAAGCAGCACTATACCCAGAATTCAAATTTATGACTTCTAGCTTCATGCAAACTTTTCCTACCACCACACTAGAAAATTACTTGTATATATGAGTTAGTATATAATATATGACATTGTTTTGTATTAACTTTTAGTAATCTCGTATTGAATATTTTGTCCATAAAATTATTCTCAAAATAAAAAAGATTTAGATTTTATCTTGGTATAGACACTAGCTTAATTATCTAAAATATTATTACTATAATTTACTTCAAATGAAAACTTGTCAACTTTAAAGTTGTCGATCACATTGACCTCTACAACTTTGGTATTGATCGTGACAGCATTTGAGGTCATTTGGAAAAAATTTATTATAAACTTAAATTTCAAAGTTTGAGAATTTAAAACGCATATTTGGTGCTCTAAACGATTTCAAACAAAAAAGTTATAGACTGCATTGATATCATAGGTCATTTAGAAGTTGTAAATTTTAAATTACAAAATTATTTGGGAATTTAAAATATTTTTTTACTCTAATAAATAGTTTCGAATAAAACATTGTCAACTACCAAGTTTTAGATTACATCGAAATCAACAATTTTGATATAAGGTTCATATTCATTCGGCTTCATATGAAAAATTTATGAATAAATTTTAAGACAACTATTTTTTAAGGCGTGCATGCCTTTTAAGATTGCTATTAGTATTAGTATTAGTATGCTCATCTATTTATTGAGTTGATCGTATTAGTGTGCTCATCTCTATTAATCAATTAACAGAGATGGATGTCTAAAGACAACCGTCTCTATAAATCAATGATTAATAGATAGAGATTTTTTACAATACTTGAGGAAATATTCGACGGCTCACGTCGACCGATCCGACGGCTATAAAGGCTGAAGGAAATAAGAGAAAATTTTAGAGAGGAAACGGGAGGAAATTCTGATGTGTATGACCAATGGGCCATATGCGTCAAATTTCCTCCCATGTGCGTCAAATTTTTTCTCATTTCCTTCAAAACTCAGATAATTAGGACTCCAAATAAAGGGGTGATAATTCCGTTTCTGTATTTGTTTTTTTCTAATCAAGGGTAATACAGTAATTTGATATTTGTGAAAATAATGATTGGAGTAATAGGAGGAAATTTTGTACATTTGATTTTCTATAATTTCCCTCATTCACGTTGCTTAGTTGGACCACGACGTCGATCTAACATCGGTTGCAATACATTTTTGCAACGACTGGCAACGAACGCAATTCGGTTGCAACATGTAGCTTTTGCAACCAAATTAGACTTATTGCAACGTTTTCTTGTCGTTGTGTAAGGATTAGAATTTAGTAGTGCGTAAAATACCATTTACAAATATAATTAGAAAAGACTTAGATTATTGTGGAGAAAATAAAAGAAAATGGAAGGAAATTTCAAGCGAGTATTGACTCAACATTTTCAGAGGCGGTCCCTAAAAATTATCCTCCTTTAATAATCATATGGCATATATGAGCTGTCTCCCTAAAATCCTTTCTGTATTTTTTTTAGATGCTTTCTATGTATTTTTTTAGATACGATGAACCAGATAGAAGTACCTACCAATTGTATATTATTACTACTTACTTACTAATAATAAAGTAAAGATCGAAGAAGGCCGGCTCTAGGAAGGAGCATATATACATATATATACAACAAACAGGAAAGAATTGAAACTAAATTAACACTATAATACAGAAACGACTAAGACATCATGCGTGATTTCTTACAGTGTCGCTGAGCATGTAGGCAAGACTGTTGCACCCCAGAACGATGATTTTGTTATCCTCTGCCGATAGCACGTAGGGCAAGTTGGTGGTGTTCACCCACGCGTCGTTGTACATCATGTCCTTGGTGGATTCGTCGTAGCACTGCCGAGAGACAAAAGTCTTGAACCAGACCTTGTTATCCTGCACGGAGATCTTCATCACCTCCAAGGTTCCATGAGCACGAAACAGCTTGGTGGTGCCGGCCACAGTAGTGCAGTTGAGATGAAAGCCGCGGTGGATCGCGCACTGTGCTTCCAAGACGAACGGGTAATGGACGCCGATGCCGGCGCACCACGCGGTCGTTTGGCAGCCGGGCCTCGGTGCCGCCGCCGCCGGCGTGATGTCTGCAGCGGCCACCGCAAGGCATAGGAGAAGAAGCCGTGACAGTTCCATTGGATGCATGCAGCTGCTTTTTTACAGGTAGTACGTACTGCAAGTTGTATAGCTAGCTATATATAATATCGTCGAGGCAGACAGACCGGACTGACGGCCTGACGCTAACTAATGTCATGTGACTGACACACGGCATACGGCGAGCGTGGACTGACTTTATTTTTGCATTTTTATTATATATAATAATACTATGAGATCGCGTTAAAATTAATTCCAAAATTTTATAAGATTTTCTATCTCATTGAATCTCTAAACGTATGCGCATGGAGTATTAAATATAGATTAAAAAAAATAATTAATTATATAGTTTATCTGTAATTTGTGAGACGAAATATTCAAGTCTAGCTATCAAATACAAACGTAACGCTGTAGTACTTTACACTTACACGGATAAAGTTTTTAGATCTAAACAGTGCCTATATCTATCCATCTTTAATAAGGGTTGCTGCGCGACCAGTTCTTTTTGTGCGTTATAACGAATAACGACGCGTCAGTCGTCGTTCCGACGTTCCGTGTGCTTGACGCCTCTTTACGCGCATGCTTTCATTGCAGTGGCGCTATCAAAGACTTGGGGTCTTGACACCTTGGTTAGTCGTCGTCCTCGTGACCTCGTCCACGAGAATGAAACGAGAAGATTGGATCAACCGCAATATGTATTGATCAGTGATAATTTGTTCAATTAAAATGAGTACTAGACCTTAACTATATGTTTATTTTTAGAAAAATAGGAGGCGCAAGCTCCCTAATGAAAAACAATAAGTAAAGAAAACAATGTGTTGTTGCAAGCAAAAAGAGCAGGAGAGGGAAAAGGAGCTTAATAAGAAACAAAAAAAAGGAGATAAAGAAAATAATCAGCAAGGCAAAGGAGATTAAACAAGATTGTTTAACTATGATACAATAGAAGGAGAATAGTTTTTTTTTGTGCGTGCTAGAAACAACGCAAATTCTGACATGAAACCCCTCTTTGAGTCTTCAAGCGAAGGCAACAGTTGATTGAAGATGAGTCCATTTCTCGCTTTCCACAGCACATTAAAATTATAATTTCCAAGAAAGGCACTTGTACTTGCCTTCTGAAAAATTCTAGATTTTGAAGAAAAAAATCTAGATATATGGGGGCTTACTTGAACTTGTAACCAGGCTCAGCAAGCCCACAAAGGGGCAGTGGATGAAGAGGTTCCCTAGTGATTATTCTCAAATACAATTGCATATGACACAATTGTAAACCTGTAGTTCCATTGTTCTTCCGTTTGAGCAGCTCGCTGGTGCTTAGTCTATCTTTCAGAATTAGCCAACATAAGACTTTATGCTTGTTTTGGCGGGAGTTGTTCCAAATCCATTTGAAGCTTGGATGAACTATTCCTTGACCACTAGGATGCTTCAATGCTTTTGCTACCGAGAATTTTCTTGAGACTTTGATATGCATAACCAAGAATATGGGCCCTCATTCAAAATCACAATTGTTGTAAGTCAAGATCAAGCTGTGAAAGCTGGCAATAGGCTTGTTGAGAAAGGGGTAGATGGAAGAGTTCAAGCACGTTAGCACAAGATTGTCCACTTGCTAGAGTTTTTGTTTTTTATTTCACAAAGGAGAAGAGTTCTACACAATTTGCATTCTATGCGCAGGAAATTGTGAGGAAGATATTGACCATCTTTTCTTTGACTGTGAATTCGCCAAGAGGTGTTGGATGGCTATAGGTATACAGTGGGATGTATCGATTGGTTTGTTTCAGGCCCTTCTTCACCGAGTTGCATTGGTCCTCATTGCAAGCTGGGAACTTTGGAAGCTTAGAAATGAAAAGGTCTTCAATGGGAATAATGCTACTTTCGGTCTCTGGTTCTGTAATTTTGAAAATCAGTGTTTGCTTCTGTCCATCAGGTTCAAGGAACATCCTTCTGCTTCATTTTGCGTCTTAAGTCCGGTTTATATATATCACTCTCCCCTTCCTCTTTTGATCTGCAGACTCATGTTCAAGCAACTTTTAGTCTATGAATTGCATTTATGTTTGCCTCTCTCCAAAGACAATACTTCCAGAATTTTTCTATTTGACTAATCATTGTGATACATAAGTTAGAAACGCTGAAAACATTGAGACCTTGCTTAGCACGGCTTCACCAACAGTTTTATGATCTACTATGAGCTGTTTTTTTACAAATCACTTCATGGGTGAAGTTTTCTTTTTACTCTACGTGTTCGGCTCATGGTTTTTTTGCGACTGATAAACTGGTTGGTGATGTTTTATCGTGAGAGAAAAATTATGTACCGTGACTAGTAAACCAGCTCAATAAGTTCAATCGATCGATATGAGCATGAATAAGCGAAAAGACTACATGTGCCCTCAGCGCGGGGGTGCGAGGAGCGTCGAGGGCCTGGCCTACCGCTATCGGGGTGTTGCTTGTCTCGTCGGGGGCGCGGTCGCCAGAACGAGCGTCGGGCGTGGGTGGGGTGTGCTAGCCAGGACGAGCATCAGGCGTGCCGTGGGGTTTGCGTGGAAGCCAGTCGTCGTGTTTGGTGTGCGCGGCCACTGGCCAGGAGGCTACGTCGTCTAGTGTAGTAGTGTGGGTGGCATGGGGCGCAACCGCTGCATGGTTGCCAACTAGTAGAGAAATGATCTTTCGTCGATTTCCAAAAACAGTTTTAGTCCCGGTTATTTTTTTGTCTGGGGCTAATAGACTTTTAGTCCCGGTTGGTAACAGGTCTCGGTTGGTGACTAAAGGTCCAGACCCTTTAGCCCCGGTTGGTGCGGTTGGTGTTACCAACCGGGTTAAAAGTCTCTCTACGGTGGGTTCAAAAGGAAAACGTCTCATCAATAGATGTGTTGCATAGGTGGGGTGGTAAACGCACGTGAGGCAGTACTTGAGGTCTTGGGTTCGAAACTTAGGGGGTGCAGTTCGGTAGGAGGCATTTATTTTTTTTAGCGGAAGGGATCTTTAGCTCCGGTTCCACCTCCCTGGTTCCACCAACCGTCCCGAAGTGCGCTGCTGCTAGGGAACGGTCGACGGCGCTGCGAGCGTGCCGTGAGGAGGAGGCAGTAATTATTTTTAGGTGTGGCGGGTTTACAAGCGATTTAGACTCGCTCCGTGGCTCTCTTTGGTGCTCGTGCACCGCGTCGTATTCAGATCCAAAATCTTTTGGAATCTGTACACTGTAGCACTTTCGTTTTTATTTGATAATTATTATCTAACCATAGAGTAACTAGGTTTAAAAGACGTAAACTGTGTAATTATTTATATTGTTATATGAGTTTGGTTAAATTTGAGATACTTTGACTCTTCAAAATTCTTGGGATGTCGTATAATTTGGGATGGAGAAAGTAGATTAGAATGAGAAAAGTCTAGAGTCGAAGGCCAACTTCTACAAAACTGACATGACGTCGATCCTATTCCCCCTCTGTTCTGGCCTTCTAGCTTCTGGGCAACTGGGCTTTGGCCCATCAAGTGTACGTAGTGAATATGCAGACTAGCGAGAAAGTCATGCACGTACTCATCACATATTTGCGTATATACGTATATATATTATATATATTCGTTTTTTCATGTGATTTAGGTGTGGCGGCTGCCAGACCACGCCATATTGGTCTCCGCCGCCGTGAGGGGCACGGCCGACCAAGCGCAGCCAGGGAGGGGAATGCCGAGGGGTGTGGGCTACTGAGATGGGCGTCGTGGGGGCTCGCCGGCTTGAGGTCACGGCCGCCACATTCCTTGCGTCGGGAAGAAAACGCATAGGAAGAAAACGAGAAAAAAATAGCAAGAAAATAAAATTAAGCTAAGAATATTATAGTAATTTCATTCTTTTGGTCTACTGTGTAAAACTGTTTTGCCAAAATGAGTCATCAGAATAGATTTAGTTTCACTGAGGAAAGTTGTTTGTGAAGCTAAAACTCACCAAAAAAAAATACACTAATAAAGCTGAGCTATGCCAAATGAGTCTGAGTTTGTTAGTTCAGCCTTCTTCCTGCTTGATTAAGGAAAATTGAGGTAGCTAACTGTATCTTTTAACAAGGTCCATACCAATTTCAATCCAATATGATTGTGTAAACAAGAACGGCAGGCTTATTTAGTTATTAATTAACTTGTTGAAGATTGGGTTTCCGCTGACGATCAGAAGGTGATAGAATTACAAACGACACAATGTTTAATTTGTGCAAACTGACGCTACAAACTGAAGCAGCGATATCATATATAGCAATTTTTTTAGCATTATTATGAAATTTGCCTAAACTAGAATGCCGATGTGTGAGCTTCCGATAGTACAACGATGATACCTCGGGATATATATAAATCCAAGCAGTTTTCTCAACCAATCTAAAGGGACTGCTGGGTCTATACATGTCTATCGGGCCGTGCCCCGCTGTGCTTCGCCGTGTCGTGCCATGGTTGTGCTTCGTGCCCGCCCGCGCTTGGCGTGCCTTGGGCCCCACCCAACACGAGCATGCAACAACCGGCTGTGTCTAATCCTGAACCCATGCAGTTTCGCCGCATCAGTATTCAGTGATCACACGGCCCCACCCAACACGAGCATGCAACAAACGGCGGGAAACGGATCAGCTGACCATGCTTTCTTCCAGGGAGCAGCAGGCACTGTTCTTCACTGTCCCTGATGGCTACGTCTGCATGGAGAGGACGACATGGAAGCTTGCTTACAATTTACAAACCTTGCCTTTGCATACCACGTACCAGCTACTGTTAACCGATCCATGCATATCTTTGCCCTATTCACTTGGCTTATCAGTCTCAACAGGCCAATCGATCATGATAGCTCCACACCGCTAGGCGCTAGCTGTCTCCACGGAGAAAAAAAGCTGGGAAAGGCTCTCGCATGGCGACGCTTCAGCATGAATGCATGATGTGTGATGCAGTTGCAGCATTATTGAAGCTGACTTCGCCGGCCGGCGGGCCTCACGCCCACGCATCGTCACGGTCAGAATAATTTCCAGATTCGATCGTGTTGCAGGATCCAATAACCTGGGTCTGTTTGGTACAGCTTATTACAGTTTTATGAAGTTGTTGTGAGCTGTTTGAACACCTATGAAGTTGTTTTTCTTCTCCTCTCACAAAGGTATGAAGTTGGATGAAGCTGAAAATAGTAGCTTATCACAACTCTCTCCCCCCTTTCTCTCTCACACAGTCATATGCATACATAAAGTTATTGATGAAGTTGTTTTGCCAAATACTTTTTTCAAAATAGCTCAGCTTCACCTAAAGAGTTGTTTATAAAACTATTTTCTAAAAAAAACAATTTCACTAGGTGAAGCTGAGTCGTACCAAACATGCCCCAAATCTCATGCCAGATTGCCAGTGGCATCTAGACTGTGCTGGCAGTGGTCCCGCTCTATGCATGAGTTACAGGATTATGAGTGAAATTTAGATTCCTGCCTGACAGAGCTTCTAACGAATGAGAACAACATCCTGGATGTGCATGTCGAATACATGCTTGAAAGTAGTCAGATCATTCGTCATCTCCATCTGACAATGGTTTCATTCGGCTTCAGCCTTTAGCCACTCCGAAAGAAGGGGCAGATGTGCAGCATCTGACGAGATGAAAGGCCTTTTTCTTTGCAAACCTTGGAACCAAATGTTTACATACACACATGCACAAAATGAATACAATTCTAACAACAAAATGATGAGTTAAACTAATTTGATTTTGATCAAATTTATATATAAAAAAAGATAATATTTATGATACCAAATAATAGTTATTGAATTCTTCATAAAATATATGATCTTTTTTTAGAAAGTTGAAAGACATAACTAAAGTTACATTTTTTTTTCTGAATGGATGTTGTATATTTGCACCCTATCTATGTGAAACATATTTGAGCTACGAAATACTAAATTTGTTTCAGTTTAGAATGGAGAGAGAGAGAGTATAACAATATAAAGTGGTTCCACACCTAATAAGAAGTAGTATAAAATATATCTTTGAGGTGAAAATAGGATAACATTTTTTATGAGAAAATAGAAGTGGGCCAGGGAGAAATGATAGTTGGGGACAATCGGTGCTGGTGATGTGGGCCCTGAGGCCCCCGATGTGCATCTGTTGATGGACGGACGGACCTGCAGCCCGGGGCCCATCGCGCACCCGCCCGGCCCAAACCGTCGTGCGGTGCGCGGCGCGGTCCACCACCCAACCACGCGGAAACCCCCAAACTGCCCCTGCACGCGCGCAAACAAAACAGGCACCGCCCACTGGTCGTCCTCGCCCGCCGTTACGTTACGAGGTGGCGCTCCCGCATCTGCCATCTCGCGCACCGCGCCAAGACGGCTGCGCGCTAGCTGCAGCACGGCGCGGCGCCGGCGAGTCACACACGCGTGCAAACCTCTCGTGATGGGCGGAGCAACGTACCAGCGGCTGATCTCGCAGGCGGGGAGCCAGCAGAGCCAGCGTCCGCGTGGCGGCGGTGGCGGTGGCGTCCGGGCGAGGGCGTGGGTGGTGCTGCGGTGGGCGGCCGTGCGGCTGAGCTGCGCGGCGAGGCGGCGGTACTGGTGTGGCGGCGCCGGCCGCGCGCGGAGGCTGGCGTGGCCGGGGCTCTGCGGAAGAGGAGGCGGCGCCGTGGCCGTGGCCGCCGCGCCGGAGAGGAAGGGCCGCGGCAGGAGGGGCGCGGCGGCGGCGGCGGGCGCCGGAGCCGCGGTGGGGTACGACTCCGCTAGCTACGCGCGCAACTTCGACGATGGCGCGTGGAAGGCTGAGGAGGGCGTGTCCTGGGCCGGTTTCATCGGCGGCGCGGCCGTGAACGGTGGTGACTCTGTTCCGAGCTCCAGCATCCACTAGTTAACTGATAACTAACTGTTTTCTGTGTTGGATGGAAATGGACGGATCGTGGATGCGTTGTTCGCAATTTTCTATTCGTGTTCATCTGGATTGTTCGCTCGGCATTTAATTACTTTCTTCGATCCACTATGTAAATATTTTCATGTCGTGCTTGTTCATGGTCAAAGAAGCGATTTTATTTTACGCAAACGGCAGGTTCACTACCCTTGTCATTTCATCGACGAAGAAGAAACATATAGTTGGTTTATTTAATCACCAATAATGTGCAAAGTGATAGTAGCACAAATTCCATACTGCCATAGTGCCATGTGAATAGAAACTACTGAAAAGAGGGCAGAACACTTGCATACAGATAAAAGTACGGTTGTTATGCCTCGTGCATTTCCGCCTAGCTGTGTAGTCCTGCATCGCCTGCGGCTTGCCTTGACATGTTGAATTGTTGATCGTCGAAATAGGCTGATGCGGTCATGACTTATATAGTTATATGTACAAAAAAAAACACTCCCAAAAATATAGGAAAGGTTTCTATAGGATTACATTCCCTCCATACCCAAAAATACAAAATATTAACGTTTTATGATATCAAATAAGTATAATTAGATTAAGCATAGAGTAGTTCTTGGTACATGAGTGGAGGTGTTTGTAGATAAAACCTTGGGGATTGGAACAAAGTGGGCCGAGCGCATAGGTGCACGTGGCACATCGCAAAGTTTGGATATCAGTTCTGGGAGTGCTCAATTTTCAGGTAACTATGAAAAAAATATATACATATATCAACAATATAAAATTCACTATGAAAAATAGTTTCATAATGCATAATTTACATGTTGTGAAACTATATGTTTCTTTAAAATTGGTTGCCAAAGTTAGAACGTTTTTTTTTAGATTGCGGCCAAAGTTAGAACGTTTGACAGGGAGAAACTAATAATAAAAAAATTCAGAGGGAGTATTGCTGCCGTTACATCAGTTTCCATATCCATATATATTGGTCGGCCGTACCTCGATGAAACTATATTTTGAAAATATTTTCTAAGTACAAAATGGGGGATCCATGTTGCTAGTTCAAACTACTATTTGAACTGGAACTCGGGGAAAATTTATGGAGTTTCGGAACTCATGTCATGTGAATGAGATTTTTTTTAGCAGAAATGAGAAAAATGCAAGGGATTAGAATCTTTGGGCCGCAGCCCAATATATGGGGGACGTTGTGGCCCATCAGTTTTCGGCTTCGTTAGTTTTGATAAGGAAAGTGAGGTAGAGTTGGTTGCTCCGTAGTCGCAGGTAGAGGTAGGCCTCCAATAAAAAAAAAGAGTTGGCAGGCAGGCCCAAAATATCAAAGACGTCTCCCTCGAACTTTTAGCTCGGTGAAACTGAAACGGTGAGAAGAGTACGAGCCGCACAGAAATCTCATAGCTAGCTAGGGAGGAGCTAAAAGTTGTTAAACGTCGTGTAAAGCATTTTTGTTCTGCTGGGAGAGGGTACATGTACGTTTTAGTAAGTTGTGCCCAGAAATACAGTAATGTACGTAGAAATCATGTGACCATGCATACGCACTCATTGGCCCATACCCCCACACAAGACGGTTAGTATGCAGAATGGGTAGCTGTACGTATACGTCTACTACGTGACTACATACATGGATGATACGCCATGGAACGGACAAAGACAAGGCGGGTGAATATTCTTTGGGTTCTTGTCCGGCCCGCGCGTCCGTGTCTTGATTCCTTCCCGGCCGGCGATAGCTGCGGCTGCGGCGTCGTCGGTGCACCCGGCCCGTGTCCCGGTGTCCGTCAGAGTGGATGAGCACATCACATGGACCGCGCGCGTGGGCGGCAGGAATTCTTGTTTGGTTCTTGCCCTCCCAGGCACCCTCTCGCCCCAGGCGAACGAAATCGAACGCCTGGGAATGCTTCTCCCGCCAGGGACCTAATCCAAACAGGCCGGGCGGCAGGGCGTGCCGTTGGTGGGTCGTTGTTGCCTCGTCGGGAGCCGCTCGTGGCCAGCCAGGCCATCATGCGCGACGACACCAGTGTTGTTTGTTTTTCTCCCCGTTACGCACGCTGCAACACACAAGCTTACGCGTTCGTATGTAGCACCAGAGGAGAGTAGCTTGTTGTTTTGGAGACCACACATGCAAGATGGCTTTCACTGTGATATTACTTTGTCCGTCTCAAGGAGAATGTCATCCTAAGTTTAGACTTTAGATAGAGCTAGGACGCTAATATTTCTGTACCAAAAGAAATATATAAATCTCGTTTCTCAAAAAGTCAAAGAACCTATAAGTTTAACTAAATTTATAGAAGATGTTATATACATTTGAATCTCCAATTTATTCGGGTTTATTATAAAAATGTATTTGATGACTAATCTAATAATATAAACATCAATAGTTTTTTTATTTGTATTTTGTCGAAAACTCAAAATATAGAATCATTGACTCCTCAGAATGCGAGGGTTACATTCTTTTTGGGACGTACGGAACGGACATATTACTTCCATCCTAAAACTCTCCTCTTATTTGTGTGGATAGGTTAGGACAAACAAATGCTTAGAAATACCATATGCAATAGCACTGCCTTTTAGTTTGATCTCAATTATGTTATGTCATGAATAATCTAACTACACTTCCACCTTTATATATATTTTTTTTATCAAACTTCAAATCATATGCAGTATATAGCACTATTCTAGAATTGTATTTTTTTTAATACAAACATCAGCACTGTTATTATTTTCCCATACATGTTTTCTTGTAGTAATGAATTAAATCCATTGCTTACTGAAATATCTACACACGTGTAGTATCATAATAATACCATAATAAGTTTACTTATAGTACTAAGAGCATCTCCAATAACTCCCTAAACCCACTTGGTATTCTTTTTTTTTTGGAAAAAACACGAAAACACATCTCCAACAACTCTTTAAATCGACTTGGTATAGTTACCAACTTGGTAAAAATGACCCCTAGGTGCGCAGATCTCCGCAGTTGATATCGAGTGCGTATCGGCTAAAAAAATTCCTCCGACTCCCTCCCGCGCCTGCGTGGCACTCCCGCGCGCGGCAAACTCAGTCCCCGGCTGACCGAGCGCAGAGGAACGAATCGGTCTCGCCGAGCGCACGCACCGAGGCAGAGGCCGAGCGCAGGGGAGCGCGGCCGTCCCGCCGTGCGCCGTCGCGAGGCAGAGACGCTGTCGTTCACCGTCGCGAAGAGCAGCAACCGTGCGCCGTCGTGAGGCAGAGGCGCCGTCGCGAGGAGAGGCGCCGTCGCAAGGGGAGGCGCGGTCGTGCGCCGTGCGCCGTCGCGAAGAGCAGCAGCCCCAACCGCCTGCTGCTGGCTTGCTCCGCTGCTCCGTGCGCCGTCGCGAAGAACAGGCCACCCGACCCGCCGGAGCTGTAGCTGTAGGCCACCCGACGCTGCAGCCACCGGACCTCCTCGTCCCCGTACCGCTGCGTCGTGGAGAAGGGAGCGGTGGAGGCGGAGGAGATGGTCGCGTGAGAAGGATAGCTGGTGGTTTTTTGTTTTTTGTTTTTGTTTTTTAGTTTAGTAAGTTGGAATACCAAATTGTTAGAGAGAGATATTTTTTCACTTGCCAAATATTTTAGCAACTTGCTAAACAACATGATTTAGCAAGTCAATTTTAAGGAGTTGTTGGAGATGCTCTAAGAGTACACATAGTTTGGTGTAACTAATAAGAGCAACTCCAACAGTTTGACAATTTTGATTTGGCAAAACATGGAATTTGTCAACTCTGAAATAGATATGCAAAAGCAAAAAATATGCAATCTCCAACAGTTCCCATAATGACTTGGCAAAAACGGAAATTATGGACCACCCGCTACCTAGTGTTCCGCCGTGAAAAAAAAGGAAGGAAAAAAGGCCGACGCCCACGGTTCTGCCGTGAAAAAAAAAGGAAAAAAATTATCTCCCTCTTTTTATGGTCGCCAAATTAACAAGTACGAGCTCCTATTTGCAACTTTGACAAAAATGTCAAGCTCAAATGTCAAACTGTTGGCTACCAGTTTTTTAGTTTTTTTTAGCAAAATTAGATATGTCAAGTCTAAATGTTAAATTGTTGGAGCTCTTCTAATGCCGACTGTGGTACCAGTAGGCACGATAGGAAGGAACACAGCTGCTCCTCTTGATGCTGAGGCTGAGGAGCCGGGGAGTCAGTCGACTTCACCCCACCTCCGCTCCGCGTACCAACCACGCCCAACCCAACCCAACCCAACCCAACCTCCGCGTCCAAGATCTCTCCCCCTGATCCCGATCCACGTCGCGGTGGTGGCGCAAGCAGCAATGGCGACCGACGCGATCCTGGAGACGATCAAGCCACGGCGAAGCGAGGACGAGCAGCAGCTCCCAGTAACCACGCCCGGCGGCGGGATCGGGCTGCGGAAGCGCATGTCCTCGTTCTCGGTGCACGTGATGCCACCGCCGTCTCTGTCGTCATCCTCAGTGGCGGCGTTCCGGCGCGCGCGGTCGATGCCGTCTGTCAAGGCGCTAGTGGCGGCCGGCGCGCTGCGGCAATGGTGGGACTGGGGAATCGGCTGGGTGACGGCGCCGTTCGCGCCGCCGCGCGGCGGGGTGGACGACGACGAGGCAAGGCCGCTGGGCGGCGGTGGCGGGTGCCACTGCGTCGCCGGTGGCGCCGGCGGGTGGCGGCATGTTCTTGTCAGGCTCCGCGCTGGGGCGCGCCGCTTGCTTGGACGCGATGGCCGACCGATCAAGGCTGCTGCGCCGCAGGACTTCGTTTATGACTCCGTTAGCTACGCGCAGAACTTCGACGACGGCGAGGCCTGATGGTAGGCGTTGGTGATTTGCTTTGCTCGCCGTGATGGATGATCGAGCTGCCGCAATAAAGCAATCGATGATTTTTGTGGTGATGTATACATTACAAGTGTGGTGATGGTGTGTGCATGATGGCATCGATCGATCTCGGAAAAAAAAAAAGATGGTCGATCTTTGCCGCGAGCTGGAGGCCGCCGGCCACGAACATGTTGTAACTAGTTTTATTTTGTTGCTTTTGGCCGTCGTTGCTGTTTTGCTTCAGTCTTGCTCCTGCCGTGGGATGAACACGCCATGGATGCATGATGGATCCGATCCTGGACAGGGCGGGCAAATGTATAAACTATTTTGTGTAGTAATTCAATTCAACGCGGTCTCCTCCAAAGCAAAGCAATGGAACCGCAGCAAGCATCGGTGCTGTGAGATCTGATCTGAAGCACCGACACAGTCGGGAAGAAGATCGGAGCAGAGCAGGGAAGATTCTTCTTCTTCTTCCTCCTCCTCCTCTTCTCATCCATCACCCGTCCTCTAGTCAGGTTCAGATTCAGATCTGCTTCGGCTTCAGCGTCCCTTTCGCTGCAGCGGCGGGAGCGCGACATGGCAGCCGCTACAGGGCTACTACAGCTACCACTGCTCCCCCGCCCACCTCGGTCCGGGCGGCCAGATCGGTGCCGAGACAGCAACCGGGCGCCCCCCTGCGCGCGCGCGGAAGGGAAGGTGGCAGGTGACCTCGCCGACGTGGCCACCACGCACACGCACGTGGGAGTGGAGGGGACCGAGCCGAGGACACACACGGGCCGGTCCACCGGTTGGGAGTTGGGAGGAGAGGCCACAGTTGGCAGGCTAGGCCGTTTCTTCTCCCGTTTTGACAAGACAACCCCACCGTAGCCCAGTTTTGGGGGCATCGGCCCAACTTGTGTAATTCAGCCAGGCCCAATTAACAGTCCAAAAAGGTTGGTACCCTCCAGATTGCCAAATGGAGCAGCAGTGTCGACGTGTGCCGTTGATTGAATGATGTGTATATATTTATTGAAAACAAGATGTATACATTTTTGTTTTTTTTTCATAAGAGTACATATACATATGTACTAAAATTAGCAGCGTTTTACATAGAGGAGATCAAGTTGACCCCAAGGCACAAACTGAAGTGCTTCCTTGACAGGACATGGTTTCCATATATAGGAAGCATTGGTACATACATACAAACCGAGTACAAGAGCTAGGCAGTATTCTAGCCTGACTCGCAAAGAGAGTTATGTAGCCTGTGACCTGTCAAACTGGCTCCCTCTACATCTTTTGCTTCACACTCCGCCACTGATCACGTCATGCACATACATGAAACAAAAAGATGGATTTCACCACCTTCCATTTTCAAAAAAGAAAAGAAAAAGGATGTTCATTTTTTTTAGGGTCCCCGATCTAGCTGAATGTGATCTCGACGGCATGCATTCACGGTTACCTGTACAAAAACCTTATGCAACGTAGCACTATCCTTAAAGCATGACCAATATGCATCCCACTATTAACTGGAATTCGACAATAATATCCACTCTACAAAACTTGCACAGCGCAGCCGCTCTGCAGAAAACCAGCTCGTCTCCCACCTCCCTCCCCTTCCCTCTGCAACAAACCAATCAGACCTTGTGCCAGATTAAGTCGATACAGTCAACCAAATACGGCAAGATCGCATACCCTCAGCCTGTGTCATGTGAGTCAAGCTCTCACATACGAGCCAGGTTATGTTGCTACGCGAACCAAACAGGTCCTATGTGTCTGCAAACTGCGGGCTGTCCGAAGCTTATTATAGCAAAAAATGATGATCGATACCAAACGATAATACTCGTATACTAGTAATCTCATATATAAAAGTCGAGTGTGCATGTCTTACCTGACGCATGCATATGCATGCGAGAAGAAACTTCAAACTTGCAGTTTCTGACAAGGCGTAGCAGGCAGCACCATGCAGCAGAGGTGGTGCAGGTCTCCGGGCGGCCTCCATTCCTGCAGGCTGCAGTGCAGCTCCTCCCCAATCCACCTGAACGGCCAGGCACAGGCACAGGCACAGACACAGACACGGCTGCCTCCATCCCGGTTCATCCAAAAGCTTCCGAGCCTTGAATGCCCAACATGACAGGACCTGCGCTGTGCCACGCCCCGCACGCAAACGCATGGATGATGATCGATCTGCTGTGTCCGGCCCGTAGTTCGCGGTCGATCTCATGCCGTTGGTTTCGCCTCGATCTCTTGGATGATGTATCAGGCAGTAATATATGGCATGCACAGATCAATCTGTTGTTTGGTTCAGCGACGGACTCCAATTAACGGAGAAGATGAACATTTGGCGTCCTACCCGTTCTGCGATTCTTTCAGTTCAGGAAACACCAGTGGTGCTACTTTTATTATTATTATTTGAATAACAAAAACAGAGGAAAGGCACAGAATGGCAGGGTTGCTTGCTGGCCGGCCACTCGTGGCGGGCGGGCTGGTTCGGCGCTTCCTCAGGAATCAGGAGGCTGCACTGCACTGCACTGCACGGGCGCTAGCTGCGTTTGGGCGGCGGCCGGCGGGGCCAGAAGGCATGCAGGAAACCGGCAGTGACCTGAGCCAGCGGTGCCACACGAACACGTTGTAGTACAGCTGGTACTGTGACGTACAGCCGCAGTAGGAGATGTTGCTTTGCTTTGCTTGCCGTCCAACCCCTGGCCTCTGGCATCTCTAGTAGTACTCGTAGTAGGCCAGGCGGGAGGGCGGGCAGGCTCGCTCGAGCAAGTGTGCGTGGACGTGGAGAGACGAGGCGAGGCGAGGCGAGGCGAGCGGGATGGCCCGTGGCCAGATGGGATGGGCTGCGGCAGCGCGCACCGCAGCGCATGGCGAGAAAGCTGGAGCGGCAGCAGGCGGGGATTGGACGATCGCGTGCGTGCGCGGGTGCCCGCGCGCACGAGCGTCCGTCGCCTGGCCTGCCGTGCCCTGGCCTGCCGCGGGGCGGGCGGCTCCCGAGTCGTCACCTCCGCCCGCCGCTCTCGCACGTGGCCATGCCGCCTGCCGCCCGGCCCATCAACTGCATTTGCGAGACCTCCTCTCCTGCAGGCGTCGTAGCAGCCAGAGCCTGCGACAGAAGTGGGACCTCTCTCTCTCGCAGCACGTACGCACAGCACAGAGGGCAGCTAGTTGCTAGGGCTGCTGCTGCAGCTGCCGCCCATGGGCCATGGCGTTCCCGTCCTAGCTGGTGGGCGGGGGCATGGTGGCAGTTTGGCGCCTGCGACGCCGCGGCGGATTAAACCAAGGCTGTGGCCCCGCACTGCACCCAATTAACAAACTCCGCGCCGCGGCGTCCATGGCCATGGATGGCCCTTGCTGCTGCTGTTGCCTTCCCGTCCGGCGGGCTTTCCTCCTTCCCTGGCCGGATCTCTCTCGTCCACCTCCTCCTCCGCCGGGCCAGCAGCAACAGTGCGCGCCTTATTTGCACTGCACACGCTCTGCATCCTCCTGCAGCGCTGCAGTACGTCGTCTGGCTCTCTGGCCTCTGCCAAGCCAAAGCAAGCCGCCTGCGCGATCTTTCTTGCATGCTCGTCGTGCAGTCGTGCTCACCCGGCCGGCCGTGTGCGCTGCGCCCCATGGTTTTCTTCCCGCACTACTGTACGTTCCTGTTCCGCTGTTCGGACGCTGCTGCTGCTTTTGCCCGGTCGGCTGGCTGTACAGGACGGACGGGAAGCCAGCCAGCCAGCCACCGTACTGTCCTAGCTCGTCTATATCGGTTTGGGAGGTTACGGATGTCATTTCTCTAGCTAGTACCCTCTCTCTCATTTTTTCCATGTAAAAAAAGCCAGATGACCATTAGTCCAAAATTAGTGTCCGTATATATGCACGGTTTGCTTATTGACAAAAAGGTTTACGAGTCTTTGTATTAAGAGAGAAAATGTTTAATATAACATGCCTTAACGGGTGTCAATAAGTTGTATATGAATGCTCAGACCCTCCCTAGCTAGCATACAACAAGCTACGTTATTATTATATTAAATCTAGCTAGATCAACCCAAATTGCGACGCCAGCTAGGAGGCCTATGGTCGGGCTGCCAAACGGCGGCGACTTTGCTTGTGTGGGCCCTGTCCTCGACTGGTGGGAACAACTCACATAACGCCTGCATATATTGGAGTTGCCGTTGAACATTTCCTCGTACACCTTCATGGCCGGCTGACGTCGATCGGCGAAGGCGACATCCCACTGGCCGGTGAGCCCCAAGCGCTTCGAGACAAGGTATACTCACCTCGCTTGGCAACCGAAATATATACGCTTCATCGGTGAAGCGCTTGAGTCGTCTCTCGGCCGATGGCGATGTTGTTGACGACGTTCGTCGCAGCCTCGATCGTCACGTCTCCCAGGGTGGTAGGCTCGGCGTTGACCAGCGCAGGACACGTTATCTTAGCAAGATTAGCTTATTATCTTGCTAGCATAGGCACGCAGCAAGCTGAATTGGGGGCACGTTAATTTGGTTAGTTTGCTATAGCTAGCTAGGCACTGTTTCACCATGCCAAGCAAGCAAGGGTTTTGTTGAGTGAGCCTGGGTACGGTGTATATTTTGCTCGTGAGAGAGCAAAATCGGTTTGCTAGAACCTACCTGGGTGCGAAGTTTTAGGCCACGTAGGATCGGAGTGACCAGTATCAGGTTGTCTAGAGAGGAATACCACGCAGTTGGACACTGAACTCTTTACTGTACTAGGGTCCTGTTTAGTTCCAACCAAAATCCAAAATCCAAAATCTCAACTAAAATCCAAAATACAAAATATTTTGGTAGTGTGTTTAGTTCTAACTAAAATTTACCTTCCAATGATGGGGATTGTGAGGATGACACACAAACCAATGCAAAGATTTCTTTATTTTGATCTCTTGAGTCCAAAATCCAAAATGGAGAATGAATCACTTTTTGTCAAATATTTTGGGTGGTGTTTAGTTCCATTTTGCAAAATGAAGAACCAAAACCCAAAATATTTTGGATTCCATGGGGAACTAAACACCCCCTAGGTTTGTTTATGCTCATATGGCCTAGCAGCAGCTCAGGCTCTGTTTAGTTCCAACCAAAATCCAAAATCCCAGCTATTTTGGGTTCCAAAATTCAAAATATAAAATATTTTGATAGGGTGTTTAGTTCCATCTAAAATTTGTCTTCCAATGATGAGGATTGTGAGGATGACACACAAACTAATGCAAAGATTCCTTTATTTTGGGCTTTTGAGTCCAAAATCCAAAATGAGAAATGGACCACTTTTTACTAAATATTTTGGGTGGTGTTTAGTTTCATTTTACAAAATGAAGAGAAAAAACCTAAAATATTTTGGATTCCACGGGAACTAAACACCCCCTCACATATCCTTTGCTCTATCTACTAGCTCCGGCGTACTACTACTACTCCAGTTTGTGACGATGCAACGGCCAATGGCAAATGCGCCAATGATTGGGGCAACCATTAGCAAATTATTGCCTCCTACTCTCACCTAGTACTACTCCTACACAGTACTAGGTCATTTGTTTTTGCACCTAGCTTAGCTAAGCTAAGCCCTTAAAATATTTTCACCATTCACCATTCAGGAACGCACGCACGCATATCGTTCTAGCCACTTCTACTCAGGTTAACCTTCTGGATTTCTCGGAAGTAGCGCCGGCCCTGAATCTGAATGAGGCCACGTCTGGCCACCTTTCTTTTCCCCTCTGCTTCTTCCAACCTCTCGATCAGATCAAGGTCGTCGTCTTCTTCTTCCTCTGGGGCGCCAAACTTTTGTGAACTGGCACACGGCCGGCCTGGCCGGCCGCCCGGGACAGAGAGAGCTGCAGTGCCTCACCCTAGTTTCCCTTGTGCTGGAGCGTAGTACTACCCTCAGGCCTCCTCTCCGTCCCTTCCATGGGGACCCATGCCTTAGCTCTAGCTTGCATGCAAAACCGGGCATGCTTTTCTCATGATCCTGAGTTTTCCTAATACTAGCATGAGAAGAGCATGAAGCATCGTCATCCTCTGATCATGGATGATCTACACGACTCCTATATAGGTCCTGTTTGGATCACTTTAGCTCAGAGAGCTAGAGGTTAGAGTTAGTTTGTAAACTGGCTTAAACTAACTCTAGCTAAGGAGGCGTTTGGATCCAAGGCTAGTTTGAGCTAGTTGGATAATAAATTATTTTTATAAATCATCCAAATATATCCATATGGGATCTAATTTTAAAGTATTTATTGTAACGAATTCAATGGTGTAATCAGAATTTTATTTGGATATTTGGTTTGTTATTTATAACATTTTTTGTAGTTGCATATAAGGTGGATCTCACTTTCCACCACAACTAGACCAAACTAGCTCAAATAATCACCTATTTGGGGAGCTAGTTTTTTTGGGTAAGCTAGTTGGAACTAGCACAATCTAGCTCTCATGTTTGGATACTTTTGGGCTAGTTGAGTGCAAACTAGCCCAAACTAGCTCTAGCCCTAGGATCCAAACAGGTTCATAGAAACACAATGTAGTGCTACTATGGCCCTGTTTGGATCCTAAAGCTAGAGCTAGTTTGGCCTAGTTTTCACTCAACTAGCCCAAAAGTATCCAAACATGAGGACTAGATTGGGCTAGTTGCAACTAGCCCATCCAAAAAAAACTAGCTCCCCAAAGAGGTGATTATTTGGGTTAGTTTGAGCCAGTGCACATGCAGATTTTGCCCCACGTGGGACCCACCTCATATGCATTATAACTAACAAACCAAACGTCCAAATAAAATTATGATTACACCATTTAATTCGTTACAATAAATACTTTAAAACTAGCTCCCACATAAATATATTTGGATGATTTATAAAAATAATTTATTATCAAACTAGCTCAAACTAGTCTTGAATCCAAACACCTTCTTAGCTAGAGCTAGTTTGAATTAGTTTACAAACTAACTCTAACCTCTAGTTTTAGCCAAGCTAGTATGATCCAAACAGGGGTCATATGTACTGTACAACATGTACGTAATAATTAAGCATGAAGACTATTACGCTATATATTGTAGGGCATAGGCCTTTTTGTCACCATTCCAAGGCAAGCCGCTCTCTCTTATCATTCACTCATGCAGTGGCCTACTTTACATGTAAACAGGGACATGCATCGATCAAAAAGAATAACGACATGTCAACATGGACCGCGCCATGATTCCATGAACACTAGTCCGATCCGGCCGGAGGCTGGCCTCTAAGGCCAGGCCATGTATGGAACCTGAGAATTCTTTCTTGTTCCTATGTTTTTCCTATAAAAATTAATATTTTCTTATGAATTTTCTGTACAATTTTTATGAAATTACTACGTTTTAAACATGTCCTAAACATTTTTGGAGAGATTCTAAAAGTACACTCAGTATGTGCAAAGAACGACCGCTGGCTAGATTATTTGTGAACATTATTCTCATAGAATAGAACCGATGGGTCGATCACTACTGATGCAGCATATGCATGCGGCATGCCTCTGTTACTAGAGCTAGTAGACTACTGTGCAAAAGGAGGAGCATGGGGAGCCCTTGAGGGCGCGTTTAGATCCAAAAAAATTTGGCTTTTGGTTACTGTAGCACTTTCGTTGTTATTTGGTAAAAATTATTCAATTATGGACTAATTAGGTTCGAAAGTTTCGTCTCGCAATTTCTCGATCAACTGTGTAATTAGTTTTTTTTTCCGTCTACGTTTAGTACTCCATGTATGTGCCGCAAGATTCGATGTGACGAGAAATCTTGAAAATTTTTGGTTTTTGGGTTCCATCTAAAAGGGGCTGAGTTTTGACAGCTACTGTAGGTAGGGTTCCTGATCGAACTGCTGGTATGGTAAAGCAAGGACTGGGATTCCACGGCCGGTGTACGGCAGCAGGAGAAATTTACTGCCGCCCTCGTGCAAACTCGCTTCCAGCACCAGCACCGTCCTCCCCCCGACAAACGCACCAAGACACAGACACCTTCTGGTAAGAGGGACGACGCCGGAGAGGAGTAGTACACACCATACACACGAACGAACGTGTGCAAGTGAGCAGGAATGGGCATGGCCCGGCGCGGGTGGGGTTTCAGAAAATTTCCATGGTGCATGCAACTTGGCAACGGCAGCAGCTAGAGTAGTACTTTTAGGGCGTCCGCAATGGTTAGTTATTTGACTAGCTAGATGTGATGTGGCAAGAAAAAAGTAGAAGATAATAGTCACTAGATACGAGTAAATATTCTATCTATTTCACGTATCCTAAGAATATATATGTGAGAGACGTATATGAATCAAGGACTATATATTATTCTTTTTATTATCTTTCACCCTCACATTAACTGATTATATTGTAGACGCCCTTATAGACTTGCATGTAGATGTAGTCACTATACTACTACTAAGCTAATGTTAAGCGGCAGTTAAGTACAACTCTTACGCATGTAGTATGTGTTTGGCATGCATCGGCATATTTGGTACAACTCTTACGTGAGCTTCATGAGTTGTTATGATTTTTTTTTTGCCAAACACGTATTTTTAAAATAGATTTATTTCTTCTACTTTTACAAAGAAGCGATTTATGGAACTTCTGTCACTCTTTTTTTTCTCTCGTCCATACATAAAGTTGTTAGTAAATCTGTTTTCTCAAATAATTTTTATAAGCAACTCAATTTTTACTAGAGAATTGCTTATTAAACTATTTTTTTTAAAAAAAATTAGTGAAGCTGAGGTGTGCTAAATAGACCTAGATCTTATTTGTCTAAAACGGTTACTGCGTATGCATCAACAATCGAATAACTATTTGATGGGTTTGAATACTGGGTCTAAAGTTTAGGATATATATTAAATTAGATGTTTGTATACGATGGCGCGCGGCTGTACGTAGTAGACAACTACGTCCATGGATGCATACGCAGTAACCGTTTTAGTGTCTAGTTGTCTAGTTTAGTAGACAACTAGATGTTATGAACGACGTATAGGAATATGAAGTAAAGAATCAAGCCACAGAGGAGATACACGATTTAACGTGAAAAACCTCTTCAATGTGAAAGGGAAAAACCACGGGCACCAGCCAGCAACAAATCTCACTATATCTCAAGAGTTTGGGTTACACGCCTATGGCGGCTTACAAGAGAATTAGCTCTCCACGAAACCCTAGCAAGGGTATATATATAGCGTACCGTACCGCGGGGGGCCTCCGCTCCACTCCGTCAGAAGCCCGGCCTATATCCTGGAGTGAATTTGGAACAACTCCAACAAACTCCACCTTGAGACAAATTCATCTTGTATCATAAATCAACCTTTCATCCTGAACATAACAAAGATAGAAAACCACTGGTGCCAACAATAGTCTCTTGGACTATCCAATTAAACCAACTAAGCTTGAGCACAGCTCAAACTTAGCAACAGGAACAGGCTTTGTCATCATATCAGCAGGATTATCATGAGTACTAATCTTGCATACCTTCAGCTTACCTTCTTCAATCACAGCACGCACAAAATGATACTTGATATCTATGTGCTTAGTTCTCTCATGGAACATCTGATCTTTAGTGAGGTAAATTGCACTCTGACTGTCACAGTGCAAACTTATGCAAGATTCAACTCCACAAAGCTCAGCGTACAAACCTTTCAGCCAAATTAATTCTTTGCACGCTTCACAAATAGCCATATATTCTGCTTCAGTAGTAGACAAAGCAACAACTGACTGTAAAGTAGCCCTCCAACTCACAGCACAACTGCCAACAGTAAACACATAACCTGTAAGTGATCTTCGCCTGTCCAGATCAGCAGCATAATCAGAATCCACATAGCCAATAAGACCCTTATCAGTTCTTCCAAACTTTAAACAAGAATCTACTGTGCCTCTGAGGTACCTGAAAATCCACTGAACTGCCCTCCAATGTTCTTTGCCAGGATTAGACATATATCTACTAACAAGACTCATAGCATATGACAAATCTGGACGAGAGCAAACCATAGCATACATCAAAGACCCAACAACACTAGAATAAGGAACCCTTGACATGTATTCAATCTCTGCATCTGTACTAGGACACTGAGCAGCTGACAACTTAAAGTGAGGTGCAATAGAGGTACTAACAGCCTTAGCATTTTGCATGTTAAAACGCTGAAGAACTTTCTTGATATAATTTTGTTGACTAAGAAATAGCAAACTAGATTTTCTGTCTCTACTAATTTCCATACCAAGAATTTTCTTAGCACTACCAAAATCTTTCATATCAAAACCACTACTCAATAGCTTCTTTAACTTAGTGATTTCAATCTTACTTTTGGCAGCAATCAGCATATCATCAACATATAACAACAAATATATAGGTGATCTATTAACATGCTTGATGTAAACACAACTATCATACTTAGATCTTTTAAAACTGTGTGCTAACATAAATGAATCAAACCTCTTGTTCCACTGACGAGGGGACTGTTTCAAACTATACAAAGATCTCTTCAACTTGCACACATATTTTTCCTTGCCAGGCACTATGAACCCTTCTGGTTGGTCCATGTATATGTCCTCCTCAAGCTCTCCATGCAAAAACGCAGTCTTCACATCTAACTGCTCAAGCTCGAGATCATGTGAAGCAACAATACTAAGGAAAGTACGAATTGAACTGTGTTTTACCACTGGAGAGAACACATCATTGTAGTCAACACCCGGAATTTGACTGTAGCCTTTAGCCACTAACCTTGCCTTATACTTTGGAGGCTCGCTTGAAGATAAACCCTCCTTTCTCTTGAAGATCTATTTGCAGCTGATGGTCTTCTTATTCTTAGGCAAAGGTACAATCTCCCATGTACTGTTCTTCTCAAGAGACTGCATCTCCTCATGCATAGCAGAAATCCAATTCTCAGTATCACCACAACGAATAGCTTCTTTATAGGTTGCTGGCTCATGAACATTCTCCACCTGTTCAGCACAACTCAAAGCATAGTAAGACAAATTACACTCTTCAATAAAACGATTAGGAGGTGCAATTGTTCTTTTTGACTTGCGTTGAGCAATAGGTAAATCCTCCTCTAACTGCAAACTGGGAGGGGTTTGCTGAACATCATCATGAGCATCATCCTCAGCAACATCATTATCATGGTCACCATGCTCATCAACAGGCTCCACCTGCACACCTGTATCATCATCAACATGCTCCACCTGCATGCGCATACGCTGCAGCTCTTTTTCTGGAACATGATCTGAGGGCAAACTGTCAGTAAACATCACAGATTCATTGAAAATAACACTCCTGCTCATAAAAGTCTTTCCTGTTTCAGGATTCCACAATTTATAACCTTTGACTCCCGAACTATAACCAAGGAAAAGACACTTAACAGCTCTAGGCTCTAATTTTCCATTATCAACATGAGCATAGGCAGTGCATCCAAAAATTTTCAACTGTGAATAATCAGCAGGCGTACCAGACCATACCTCAATGGGAGTTCTTTTATTTAGTGGAATAGAAGGCGACCTGTTTATCAAGTAACAGGCAGTATTGGCAGCTTCAGCCCAAAAACGCTTGCTCATCCTGGCATTAGACAGCATGCAACGGGCCTTGGATATGATGGTTCTGTTCATGCGTTCGGCCACACCATTCTGTTGTGGAGTATGGGGTATGGTGTGATGCCTAACGATGCCTTCCGATCTGCAATAATCATTAAATTCACGCGAACAAAATTCTCCACCATTATCAGTACGAAGCAATTTTACCTTCCTTTCCGTTTGCCTTTCTATCATTACTTTCCAGTCCTTAAAAGCAGCAAAAGTATCATCTTTCTGTTTCAGAAAATAAGGCCAAACCCTTCTAGAGTAATCATCAATAATTGTAAGCATGTAACGAGCACCACCAAGTGAGGACTTACGGGAAGGGCCCCATAAGTCAGCATGAACATAATCAAGAGTACCTTTAGTGGTGTGAACAGAAGTGTTGAACTGTACCCTTTTATGCTTCCCGAAAATACAATGCTCACAAAACTTTATTTTACTCGAAGTGCAGCCATCCAACAGGTTTCTCTTCATCAATTCTGCCATACCATGGTGACTCATATGTCCCAAACGCATATGCCAAAGGTTAGTTTTACTAGGTTCATCATTAGTAACAGCAGCAACAGCGGAATCAGAACCAGGTAAAGTACACCCTCTAAAGACATATAACTTTGCAGAATTAAGATCACCTTTCAAGCAAACAAGAGAACCTTTTGATACCTTCAGAACGCCATTTGAACCGGAATATTTGTAACCTTCTGCATCAAGCGTGCTCAATGAGATAAGATTTCTGGACATCCCTGGTATATACCTGACGTTTTTCAGCGTGCGTGTCATGCCATCATCAGTCTTGATCTGAACTGATCCAATCCCCACAATGTCACACGGGTTATCATCTCCCATCCGCACAACATCCCCTTTCTGCACAGGCTTATATGAGCTAAACCAATTTCTGTTAGTGCAAATATGAAATGAACATGCGGAATCAAGAATCCATTCATCATGACCAGCAACACAACCAGCAAATACTACCAGACAATCTCCAGAATCATCATCAGACGCAGCAGCAGCAACAGAGACCTTACCAGCCGACTTATTTTTCCTCTTTTCCTTATTCTGTACTTTTCTGCAATCCTCAATATTATGATTTGTTAGCTTGCAATAAACACAGAACTTTTTATTACCATGCGGCTTGGACTTTGAACGGCCTCTCCTTTCGTAGTTCTTTCTTCCATCATTGCCATCATTGGAGGATCTATTTTCAGTTCTGCCTCTCACATGCAAAGCATCGCCCTTGGAGGACGACGTCCCGTCATTCTACACCATGCCTCTCATCTTCTCCCTAGACTGGAGAGCCTCATAAACTTCCTTTAGGGTTAGTTCATCACGGCTCAAAAGTATGGTGTCACGAAAATTTGCATACGAATTTGGCAAAGAACATAGCAGTAAAAGACCTAAGTCCTCATCATCATACTTCACCTCCATCGACACTAGGTCGGCGACGATCTTCTTGAATTCAGCGATGTGGCTCATCACTGAATCCTCCTCCTTCATCTTCAGGGTGAACAGCTTCATCTTCATCTGCATTCTTACTGGTTAGATCCTTGGACATACAGATCGATTCCAGTTTCAGCCATAGTTCTGCAGCAGTTTTCTCTTTCAGACACTCCTGCAAAATATCATTATGAAGATGCAACTGAATTAGGGCGAGCGCCTTTTGATCCTTGCGGATCTCTTCTGGAGTCCACTCGGCCTTCCTCTTTCCGAAACTATCCAGCGCCTCATCATAGTCATGAGTCTACGCCAGAATCCCCCGCATCTTGACTTGCCATAGCGAGAACCGCGTGTCATAGTTCAGCAGCGGAAGATCGAACTTCATCGACGTCGTCATGAACCCTAACAGCAACCAAAGCTCTGGTACCACTTGTTATGAACGACGTATAGGAATATGAAGTAAAGAATCAAGCCACAGAGGAGACACACGATTTAACGTGGAAAACCCCTTCAATGTGAAAAGGAAAAACCACGGGCACCAGCCAGCAACAATCTCACTATATCTCAAGAGTTTGGGTTACACGCCTATGGCGGCTTACAAGAGAATTAGCTCTCCACGAAACCCTAGTAAGGGTATATATATAGCGTACCGTACCGCGGGGGGCCTCCGCTCCGCTCCGTCAGAAGCCCGGCCTATATCCTGGAGTGAATTTGGAACAACTCCAATAATTTGGAACAACTCCAACACTAGACACTACATAGTACCCTGAAAGAAGTACGTAGTACTACACAGTACACGGAAACAGTTTGCGTACATCCATGAATGCATGCATGTTCATCTCATCACTTACTGCATCCCTCAATATCCGGAACATACATACGTCGCTGTCTATACGAATGCATATATGCATATATGCACACGTGTATATGCACTATATGTGCAGATATATATGCCGCTACATACACACGCTCTCTCAACCACGACGACTGTACTATACGTGCATGACACATGCACATAGTACACTTGACATGTGTACGTACGGAGTATACTGCACGGCGACGAATGAACGTGCATTTTCCCTCGCCGTCCTCTTTTCTTTTCTTTTTTTCTCACGGCTTCAAAAAGTTGCGTTGCCTCAATGCATGCATGTAATGTATGTTTTTTTATGTATGCACGCATATCGTACATACGTACTGTGTGCACACAGGGCGTACCTGAGACTTTACAGCAGCTAGAGCTAGCTACTCTCGTAGTCGTAGTCATAGCTAGGACGTTGCTACGACGTGCAACAGTTTCCCGTTAAGCTCCATCAAGTTTCCTCATTGGGCCCATGCCAGGTGCCACCATGTATATCGCTCTCCTTTAACCTCCCCATTCCATACACCTCTCAGCTGACTCTGAGTGAGTGAGAGAGAGAGAAAGCTCTCTCATGGTCATGGTCCTCATGGAGGTAGTAGTAGGAGCATGGTGCTAGTACCTAGCAAGCCCCACACTATAAAGAGCCCCCTTGCATTGGCTTCTTCCCCCACACCATTCCACAGCTCAGGGTCAGAGCTTCTTCTTCTCATCGTCTTGTAGTACAAAGAAAGAGTGAGAGTGAGGTTGGCTGTAAGGGTATCAGGTTCTTGTTGAGCAAATCTCTTCTCCCCCTCTGGCCTGCTGTTGGATCCTTCTCTTCCTGCTTCGTTCTCGGCAGCAAATCGATCTCAGTGTAGTGTATGCACCACCACCACCAGCAGCAGCAGGACCAGCAGGCCATGGGCGACGCGCTGTGGGACCTGCTAGGGGAGGAGATGGCGGCGGCAGCGGGCGGCGAGAACGGGCTACCCCCAGGGTTCCGGTTCCACCCAACCGACGAGGAGCTAGTGACGTTCTACCTAGCATCCAAGGTATTCAACGGCGCCTGCTGCGGCATCGACATCGCCGAGGTGGACCTGAACCGGTGCGAACCGTGGGAGCTCCCCGACGCGGCGCGGATGGGGGAGCGCGAGTGGTACTTCTTCAGCCTTCGCGACCGCAAGTACCCCACGGGACTCCGCACCAACCGCGCCACCGGCGCCGGGTACTGGAAGGCCACCGGCAAGGACCGCGAGGTGCTCAATGCCGCCACTGGCGCGCTCCTTGGCATGAAGAAGACCCTCGTCTTCTATAAGGGACGCGCGCCTCGTGGTGAGAAGACTAAGTGGGTCCTTCATGAGTATCGCCTCGACGGCGACTTCGCCGCCGCTCGCCGCCCCTGCAAGGTACTACTATATATGCCTACTAGTACATCTAGGCATCTAGCTAGCTAGGAGTACTCCTACATGAAATGAACCGATTTGTTTGTTTAGGGCAGGTTCATTTCAGGGCAGGGTAGATTAATTAATTACTCCATGCATGCATGAATGGATTGGTAGCTTAAGGTTTCAGGGCAGATCTTTTCAGTTTTCTGTGCTGTTTCAATAATGATTCTTCTTTATTTGAATGCCGTAGAAAGAAACGCAACAGTGTGTGTGACAGCAGTAGAGAGATGTGATATCATTGACAAGAAGTAGGAGTTGCAGATATGCTGCGCGGCTGCAATGAATGTGGCAGTGGCATGCATGCATTGCATCATACTCCGTAGCTCTGCTTAAGGAAGGAGAGGGCTTGCATGGGTGACATATGCATGCAGATTGATAGATGTGTGCTTTATGTAGGAGTAGAGTACTCCTTCTGTGCATTCATCAATGGCACTACTACACGAGCGAGCATGATAGTGCACTGTGCATGGCTAGTGCCCAGCTTCAGCAGTTAGTAGGAGCAGCAGTATGCATGCATGGCCAGGAGTAGTTCCATCTATCTGTGCTCGAAATCTATTTGCACTGACACACAGGATCCATGCCAGCTAGCCACTGATCCTTCTGTGTTTTGTTTTTGTGCTGTGTTGTGTTGTGTTGTGCGAGTACTGCCATCAGGGTGCATCATGGATGTACGTTGTACTTGGCATATCTCCAAACACTGACATCCCTCCCCTTCCAAATCTCTGCGGTACAATACAATGAATAGAATGTCCCCAAGATAAACCAGTAACATGAGCATCCAATGTGCTGCTCGTGGGTTCCCATTTTTTTAATTTGTAAAACAAATGTGCCATCTGCAGAAGTTGTTCATTCAGGAGGACATTTATATATATACACTGATGTACTACCTCTGTGTGCTGCATGCCTAGAGATCATCTTCAATTCTCAGATACTATTGAATATTGACATGAATCTTCTGCTCTGGATATGGATGATCTGCACAACACCTTCACAGAAAATAATAATCTTTTAGTATATGTCTAATATACAACTCCTACTACTCCTGACTGATGATTTGCTGAATCTATTCATACTATTCATACATGCAGGAGGAATGGGTGATCTGCAGGATACTGCACAAGGCAAGCGACCAGTACAGCAAGCTGATGATGGTGAAGAGCCCCTACTACCTCCCCATGGCGGCAATGGACCCCTCCAGCTTCTGCTTCCAGCAGCAGGACCCCACCGCGCCTCCCCTCCCAAACCCTAGCAGCTGCATCATCCCCTTCCACCACGGCCACCCCAGCTGCATGCAGCCGCCTCCATTGCCGCCGCCGACGCCGAGCAACCATGGCAAGGTCGTCTTCCCCGGAGCAGCAGCGGCGCCCTGCATGCAGCAGCCTGCAGAGCCGGCAAATGGCAGCAACAGCGCCGTGCTGCCCATGCCGCCGTTCCCTCCCTTTACCCCCATCGTCGCCGGCAAGCCGGCGGCCCCGGCGCTGCCGCCCCAGGTCGGGGTCAACGCTGTCGCCGGTCCACAGGAGCCACCGCCACCACCGCTGCCTACCTGGCTGGAGGCCTACCTGCAGCTGCAGCACGGTGGTGGGTTCCTCTATGAGATGGGCCCAGCTGCAGCGCCCAGGGGCGCATGATCCGGACCGTTGGTTCTTTAGGGTTATACCCTACGGAACACTGATGATCCATCGATTTATCTAGTTTCTAAGTGTCATATTTCGAGAAGCACTTGTAGCTATATTAGACAGAAGAGTATCTTATATTCGATCGATCGGTAGCATCATTAATTAGTCGTCGTTGTTATGAAATCATGTGGGCTTGCATGCATGCATGCATTTGGATCATCGTAGCAGTGCTTAGCTTTCTACAGTTGTACGACTACGTACTGTGTTGATCCATCCTCATGCAAAGTGTGCATGGTACTATCTAGCTAGCTAAAATGTATCGAGATGTCGGTTTAGCATGCAATTATATATCCGGGCCCCAGTTTCGTCTCGTTAGTCATATTTCTTTTCGAGGACAAAACATGGAGTTCTCCTAATCTTTTAATTTATTAATTAGTAATGAAACATTACTACTATCCATGACATAAATTCTCATTAGAAGATATTTAGTAGAGAAAGTTTATACTAAATTTTAAATATTAAAACACTAGCGAAAAACTTATAAATTGTAGTTGTGCTAGAAGAGAGAGATTAAAACGAACAACGATAACAACAAATTAAACTATTCATCTTGCCCACTCAACATAATAATCCTCTAATGAGAGAAGGGAGAGAAAGAAGGAAAACGAGACGAAAAGAAAATTGCACATTTTAAGAAAAAAAACAACTTTGCACAATGAAATTGTTTCACTACCTCTTTAATTGAGTAGGTAAGGTCACCAGCCGACTTATTAGCCACAGAAACGATCAGACGAATAGGTCGCATGTGTTTGTTTCTAATGTTCTCCAGTGCTGCTAGAAATAAGTTACCAAGCCATCAAAATCCCTTTTGAAACATTTATCCATCTTTGCTCTACTCTTCCACCAAATGTGTAGATGCATGGAACCATCTGATCCGGTATATATCCACCAACATTGTGGCTAGTCTTACCCCTTGTTTACCTATATTTGTTTTACTTTTATTTAATACTTCATGCATGTAAAGTTTTGGATCTTTCTGGCTGATCTCCAAATGTTTTCTGTTAGTCATATCTATGTATCTGTACGTACTCCATAGGAAGGCTGAGGCAAACTTCGGAAGTTCTCTCTCTGTAGGGTACAAAACTTTAGAATGCAGTTGTTGCTGCTCGATCTCTCTCTATGTGCACTCTTGTCATGCATACGTGTGTATGCATTTCAAATGCTTCAAACATTTATTATTTGGCTCTAGCTCTAGCCAGCCCATGAGTACGCACGTCAAAAATCAAAAAATGTATAATCCACTGTGTATTTGGTTCTTCAGTCATTCACTAGCACAGTAGCAAGTACTCCTATATATATATATATATGCCATGAACAGTGCATGTACCAAGGCTACTGTTTGCACAGTGCGGTGAGGATTTGATCTCTGGCGCGAGATCTCTCATCTCTCTGAAGACCGGCCAGCAGGGCGTGCCCAACCTGATCGATCTGCGTACGTATACATCTACTATGGAGTATGGACACGCAGAAAACCATTTATTCGTTCTTAATTTCATCGTGGAAGAAGAAGAGCTCGCTCAAGAGGAGGTATCAAAAGAAGGAAAGCTAAGGGTCTAGTTCTCTAAATTCACCCCCAAATTTCACTATGCAAAAAGAAGATTCTTCGTTACATTGAAATGTCGACCTATATATAGAGTACTAAATGTAGATGAAATCAAAAACTAATTGTACAATTTTGTTGTACTTTACGAGACGAACATTTTAAGTCTAATTAATCAGTTTTTGGACAATTATTAGTATAAAAAACAAAAGTGCTACCGTGCTTCGCAGGAGCACTGTGGCGCCACCCGAATCGGGCAACTAAACACGCCCAAGGTTTTAAAACAAGAAACAGTAGTGTGATGATGCCGAGTGATGGATGGATGGATGGACGGAGACGACGTGATCGATTTAGGTCAGGTCATCAGGCCGTCAGAGCGTGGAGAGACGACGAGACGCGGAGTATGCAGCAGGTGCAGATGCGCCGCTGCGAGCATGCATGGCTGGCCTGGCCATATGCCCGGGGCCGCCGGCTCGATCGTCGGAGGACGACGCCGCGACGCGTCCAGGACTCCAGGTCAGGGCAGGAGGGAGGGGGTGATTTGACGGGTTGCAATAATGCTGCTTCTAGTATTACCACCACCATGAGCACTAGGTAGCCAGGCCAGCTGCTAGCTGCTGCTGATGGTGCCGCGTAGGCGTAGCAATTGCTGCATTACTCGATTGCATAGGAATAAGGGGAGGGGATCCAGCCGGTGGCGATCGATGCTGCTGGTGCGAGGTGCAGGAGCAAGCATGACGTGGGTGCTCTGCTCTTCTTCTCGATCAGGCGATGGGACGGCGTCGACGTGACCCCTAATCGAGCATCCCGGAGATTGTGATTAATCCTTTTCTGAAGCAGCGGCAGCCGGCAGCATGTCTTCTTTTCCTCTTCTGAAATCTGCTGCTGCTGCTGCTGCGTCCGCCGCGCGCTTTGCCACCAAAAGTCAAGCCGCTCCACTACCAGCTGCTGCTGCTGCTGCTGCTGCTTCGATGGAGGAGTAGTATGGTGGTGTCAGCCGCCAGGCTACAACTACAAGGCTTTGTCGCAGTAGCCCAGCCGGCAAACCCGACCAATGCAAGCCCAAACCCAACGGCCCGGCCCGTGCATTTTTTGGACTTTGGATCTGCCGGGATGAGCTGAAAAAGTCCAGTAGGCCACGCAGTACGATGATTATTAGGCGGTCTAGTTTACATCATCATCAAACCTATAATTATGGTCGTTCAAACCTGTGCCTCCGTCCCGCAAACAAACACAATTCTTTGACTTCGACTATTCATTTTTTACTGTTCGTTTTATTCAAAATATTTTAATAAATATTATTTATTTTATCGTTAGATTTATTTTCACAATCATCTACTTATTTTATTATTTACACAAAAAAATTAAAGAAGATGAATGGTAAAAAATTTGCATTTATTTGTGGGATCGAGGGAATGCATAATATGTTGCTTCTGTCAAAATCAACGCAGTGGGGGTTGGTACCTACGATCATCTTCCTGTTTTTGTTCTCTCATCGCCAAAGAATTCTTCGGTATTTATATTTTCCCCATCAATTGAATGAATAACAAAGCTGAGTTTGAGTTCAAAATTTTGTGCGGTGGCAGTGTCCCTTTAGAAGAAATAGGAATTTTACCGGATGCCATGATATATATTCCTCACCCCCCCCCCCCCCCCCCCCTAACTGCTTTCGTCATCCACTTGTTGCGGCTCTGCGGAAGGAAATCATCGTGGTTCACAGGGCTGTATAGAATTTTTTTTCCAACCTCTTCCCCCCTCTTTGTTTTAATTGATACCTGTTTTCTTTGTGTTTAAATTTAAATGTTGTGGGGGTGCAAACCCTCCCAGTTCTTCTAAAAGAATAATAATAATGAAAATCATTTTTTTTCTAACATAAGTTAATTATACCGTGCTAGCCATTATCACACAAAATTAGAACTTGAGAAACATATGAAAGCAAATCTTAATAGGGGGTTGATAAATATATTCAACAAAGTAAATTAGTTAGTACTCCCTACGTATCGTAATTAGATGACGTTTTGGAGAAGCTTTGGGTCAAACATTGGGAATATAAACCATCAATAACTTTTAAGTTGTTGAAATTGCAAATATGAAAATTATATGAATAGATTTGTCTTGAAGAATACTTTTATAAAAGTATACATATATCAATATTTCATAAATATTTTTATAAAGACAAGAGATCAAAGTTGTGTTTGGGAGACCGTGTCGCTGTCCTAAACGTTATCTAAATCCGATACGGAGGGAGTACACATAATTAGTATGGGAGGGTGTTAATACAATGTAATGTCTATATGCGGGGTGTGATCATGTTGACCTTATTCGTGAAACAAAATACCCTCTTTTGATCTCTATGTTATCTCCAGCCTTAAAATGATGAAATTATGGGTTTGGTCGAAGTCAAAATAACTTATTTTTTTATGCAAATAAAAGTCAAAATAACTTATAGTTAACTGAGTTTATTTTTTTTATTTTTAATTTTCTGACCATAGTTAACTGAGTTTATGAAAACGCATATCAGTACTTAAGCCTCCAAGTAGGTATATTTTTTGTTATTATTAATTTTCACCAAGTTCATATAAATATTATTGATATTTATGACTCTGAATAGGTAAATATTGTAAAAATAAATTATATGATAGATCTAATGATACTGCTTACTCGTAGAGCTCCTACCAGCAATTCAGTGCAGGCGATGGAATGGATGTAGGCGAGGAAAGAAGAGAACAGAGAAAGAACATGGCGATTGGAATTGAATGCGATGCTCGCGTCACGATCGTCGATCGGCGATCCCTCGCCTTCTTGTCAAATTGTTGTCGGCGGCCGGCCGGCAGTGGCCCGAACGCTTGCATGTGGGTGGTCAGGTGGTGTGGCCGGCCCCCGCCCTCGGCTTGTTACGAACTGTCGGTCCTGTCCATCAACACCGGCCGGCCGGCCACTGCACTGACCAGTGACCAGTCGCGCGCTGCATCGCCGCCTGCAGCTATGGAGTACTAGGCCTACTGTACAGTGTACACGGTAAACCAGTTCCGTCGTCCACTGTACAGACTCGGTTGCGTTGCATCTGCACCAAGGATTAGCGGTGGATCTAGATTTTTTTTTTGATAGCTAGTACTCATGGAACATTGTCTAAAAATTCATGGGGTTTCAGGGGAGAGCTTCATGGATCTGGTGGCGCGAGTCCCCTCCCCAAGTAGTAACATTGGATCCACCCTTGCCTAGTATTGTCCTCTCATAACAAAATAACTTTAACCGAAGTATCAATCTTAGAAACTATCAGTCAAACAAGACCATATAAAACTACAAACATAAGAGTGCATTATCTAGAGGTGGTTGTCAAGCATACTAGTTCACGTTTGAACTACTATCCAACACTTATTCATCGACTACCCTTACACCAAAATGATTTGGAGGATTATTTTATTTGCTACTAATTTAACTCAACCAAGATCTATCAGCCACATGTTTAGTACATGGCTTCGTAATCAGCATAAGAGGCTTAGAGGTGTGATCTGGGTTGGGGTGGCAGCCATGTGCTGGGCCATCTGGCGATGCCGGAATGATGTTATTTTTAACAAACTCAAAACTAACTCTCTTATGCAGGTTATTTTAAGAGAGGCGTATTGGCTTCGCTTCTGGGCCCCGCTGCAGCGTAATGAGCAAGCCAAAGAAATCCTCTCAACGATAAGCAAGAGATTAGAAATAATTGCTTTAGAGCTTTCTAGTAAAGGTTGGAAACATTTTTACAGTTTACTCTAGTGTCCGGGTCTTTGTTTTAGGCCATGGTTTGCTCATTAGAAAGCTCGGGTTTACGAGAAACTCGGTGGCGGGTTTCGCGGGTTTGGGCCTCAAAACCCGGGCGGAGCTTCCGAGGAAGCGGGGATGGCACGTGGCGGAATCCTGGAGGTTGCGTCGAGGCGACGGCAACTCCCGGCAGGAAGCGGGGCCGTCCATTCAAACGAGTGGCTGAGAGTTATCGACTTGGATTACAATGTCTTAGGGCTAGGTAATTCGGTCATGTATCTAGGGGGTCTTTGGGAAATAGCCAAAGTCCTGTTAAATAGGGGATGAAGGGGTATCCTCATCCCATCTCTCGAACCCTAATCATTTGCCCCAACTCTCACTCTCTCTACCCTCTCTCTAGTTCATGAGATCCCTAGGTTGTTTCCACCAACTTTTGTAAGAACTTGGTTTTGTTGTGAGGAATCGGAGGCCGTAACCTCCGTAAGCCATGGTGGCTTCGATTTTTTGATCGTGTCCCCGTTTTGCTTGTGTTCTTCGCGTTTTGCTTTTGCTCTCTCTTTTTTCCGAGATGATTTCTTTTTGTAGGGAGTAGGTTTGCAAAATCCGTTTGAACCAAGTTGTTCGTATTCGTGAGGAGCATCTTTGCACCGAAGGAATTCTCCTCAAACCTCACGAGTGCGTAGATCGGACGATTTCTTTGCGGCGTTCTTTGTTTTGCCTTTTCTCCCCCAAATCCGAGTGTTCCCGGTTATTCTCTCCAAATTGAGTGATGATTTCTTCGGGATAGCCCCTCAACTGCACAAGAATCATGCCTACAAAGTTTGGTTGCGGTTGGAGTTCATTTGGTTGAGTTTTGGGAAGATTTGGCGGAGTGTAATCGGTTTTCGCGGAGTTCAGTTTTCTACTCGTGAGCGTCGGACCACTTACACCTAGCAAGTGGTCCGCTGGTCTTGACTTTCCTCGTGTCAAGCAGCAAAGGGGCGTCGGACCACCTGCCTTAGTTCGACGGTGGTAGTCCGACGGGTAGTCCGGAGGTGGGTTGCTTCATGCGTGCTTTTTGGCTGGGTGAGGGAAAGCGTCGGACCTCTGCTCCTTGGTCCGGAGCAGGTCGTCCGGAGGTCGGGTGCTCCCTGCTCGTTTTGGTCCTGGCTGGTAAAAGCGTCGGACCAGCCACCGGACCACTCGTCATTGGTCCGGTGGTCCAGTCTGAACTGGTCCGGAGCCTTTGTTGGTTTGCTGTTTTCGTCCGTTTTACCTAGGTTCTTGCCTCTTTTCCTTAGGGGTTGAGAACCTGCGTTTTGGGATTTCCGGCGAGTTTCTCTCCCCCTCCACTACCGGTGAGCTCTCATTTCTCCGTTTTCGTCTGAATCCCCGAGCAACGCGAGCGGGGAGGTTGAGCACCCAGCAATTAGTTTTGATTTTTGGGAAGAGTGGCCCGAATATTTCGAGAGAAATTTGAGGCTCCCATTCACCCCCTCTAGTCGCCGTTCTTAGTCCTTTAAACAGCCATACATCACGCATCGGAATTTTTTTATCTGGATTCTCATCTCCGTCGTGAGTGTGTTTAGTTCTGAAGAGAAATAGGGAGCCACTGCCTAAGGAGCGAAACCAAGTTTGCAGGCAGATTTTTTTTAAAACAAAATCCAGAGTGAAACCAAGTTGACTGTCGAATAAAAAGGCCTTTAGCACAGATGTTCAAAGGCCGGCCCTTATATCAGAAGTACTTACAGCCACACGTTTTTCAGTCTGAACTCTGAAACATCGTGTACACATCCTAGCAGGAGGAACGCAAGGGCAAACAAAAGCTCCTTAAACATGCTTACTCCAGCTTTTCCTTCGTCAAGATTTTCCAAAATGGTGTTGTTAAGTTGCTACTGAAGAAACCTACTTTGTCTTGCTGCTTTTCATCCACTTCTTCTAAAATGGTGTTAACTTGCTGATGAGCCTACTTTCTCTTGCTTCTACCAGCTCCTAAGTCAGAACAGCCTCCGAGCGACATGATGCCTTTTCCTCTTCTTGAGACCACCATCTCCACAGCAGCACTTGACCGAGTCTAATAACTCCATTGCTTCATCGTCTTCTGTGAACTCTCCTGGATCTTCTTTCTCAAACGCCAGCTTAGAAAATCCAGGAGGAGGAGAACAAGATAGTGTGGTCGTCTTGTATTCGCCTCCAAGATAGCTACTCCTATGAGGCATTAGTTCCTCCCCTGGATTGACCATGGCTTTCATTATCTGTGAATGCACAGAACAACAGAAAACACATAAACACTCAATGAAATAGCAGGAACACAAAAGGTAATCAATCAGACCGTGCAACATAGCATAATAAAGTAGGTAAACACAGTGTAGCCTAATCCTGGTGACCAACTAAATTACCTGCCAGTCCTTGAAATCAAACCGGAAGACAAACTGGCTGTTGACCACTTCCCCTGAGGCTATCGATCCAGCTGAAGGAGCATTCCTTGGTGCTACAATAAGAAATCAGCTCCGATCCATCAAACAGTATACACAGTTGGGGCGTGGATGGATGATCACTCAGGGACAGCACTTACCAACAATGTGATCTCCATTGTCACACACATATATCCCCGCTCTTCCATCCTTCACGAGAAACGAAAGTGCAAATATGTTCTCGACGGTTTGTGCAAAAGACTGCCGGTTTAAAATGAGATGTCCCAGCTTTACAGCTCTCTTGCTGTGACTCATCAAGAGATGGAACATGACAGCAATGCTCTCGTCAGTGTCATTCCTTTCATCTTGGTCAGCTGCCAATTCATCAGGCTGGAAAAAATAAAATTATATTATCATATCTTTATAGAGGCAACAAAATTAAACAAGATGGTTCCCTTGGACTAATAAGTACTTAAACAATAAGAAAATGTAACTCCATGGGTAACAGATAGACAATCAGTGTGTGAATGTCAGAGTTTAATGAGAACTTAGGAAATAAATTAACGCATCAGCACAAATAATTTATACAGAGCCTGTGTCTGTGTGTTAATTCCCTAGTTATGTAAACACTTCACTAGTTATTGATCAAGGATGCATCTTTTAGGTGGTGGCTCGACTGATTCAGACAGTACAAAACTGTGCACATCAAAATTCATAATTTTATCTTGCACAGAAAAATTGTGCAAGACACAAGTACACCAGCAATAAATAAAATGAAATATGACTCTTGTGGTCTTTTTTCAATCTTTTTACCGGGGTTCATGCACCTAGTCCCCCCCCCCCCCCCCCCCCCCCCGCGCCGCCTCCACGCGGGCGGCTCGGGCGGTAACCCTAGCTGCGCCGCCGCCC